>OZ059786.1:14364408-14964408 GCA_964057025.1 Standfussiana lucernea | reverse complement strand
CATGTTACATGTTCAGTATGTTCACACACACATGTAAACATACTGCATGGTGCTGTGGCGTGTTGCCAGCGCGAATCACTGACCCGATTACTTCTCGTTGCATTTGACGTAATAGTTCGAATTGATCTACTGCAGTGTATGCACTGGGGAGGATCGTTGAGGGTGTGTTGGTCGTTTCTTTTATTTATAGACGGTGAGTATTTTCTCCTACATTAGGCCTTGTTATTTATAAGCTAGATTTATATGGTGGAAGCGCACCTGAAAAAGCATACACGATTGGTTTCACAATCACTATCACTTAGGGGATATCTTCCGCGATTAATATTTATATTGAGCTCCCGATATTTCGACGCTGTTGCAAGCGCCATGATCACGAGATGACTGGAGAATGCGGGTGGATGGTAAAAACTTGTTAGGCGCAGAAAAATCTGTCTAACCTCTTTCTTTGTCTTTTGCTACGCGCACTACTGGAACTCGGTACAAAGTCACGGCAAAACACACTCACAATATCGATAGGTTTTATGAAGTCCTGGTCCATTAATCGTGGAAAATATCCCGTAAGTGATAGTGAAAGTTCAGTTATAAACCGTGAAAGCGTAAAACAGTGTTTGGTTTCACAATGTCTGGTCCCATTTGGGATATTATCATGGAAAGTCGTGTTTTGTATTTCTTTAGGACATCTCTTCATGAGCCTAAGTTGGTCTAAATGAGCCTAAGCCAGTTTGTTGAGATATTTCCTGTTTATTTCGCAACCTGGCAAACCCTATATTTGTGCACTGGATTTCAGTTCACCAAAGCGGAAAAAATGACGACAGAATTTATGATTTTTTGAAGAATTTTGGTTTGAACCTATGCATACTTCCATGTTTTGATTTTTTTAAATATATTCTTCGTTTCAATTTATTATGTATTGTTGAATATGGGTATTTTGACTCATTTTTTTTTATTACAAGTGGTATTTGTGGGTGTACAGTTAGGTATACTCTATAAGCACACTTCTGCCTAAACTTTTGGAGAAATACAGGCATAGTGTTATATTATATTATTATAGAACATTCAGAAACTTCACTTACTCGTACTCAAGGTCACCTCGTCCTCAAAAACGATGTCGAAATCCACATCCCGCCACAATTTACTGTGTTTCATTACCAGGGTATTCGTTTCGGCAGCTCTTAGCCACAAATCATCGCGCTAAGCCCACATCGGGCTGCTCAGCAATTAAGGTGGAAGTCGTTCTACGCGCCACGAATATTAATATTAAATTGACTAACTTTCCCCAAGTATAAGATGTAAGGAGATATTTTGATTACTTTTCATGTTCTTTTATCTTTTTAAGTTTTTTTTTTTGACGATGTTATGACTTGTGGGTAGGTAAAGTGCTGCTGTGATATTTTCCTTTGAGTTTTTCTTTTGGGGATTATTTCCATCGATTTAAGAGAGTATTAATTTCTTCTAGGTAAGCGATGGAAAATATTCTGTTCTTCCATGTAGTGTACTTATGAAAATGATTGATACAAGGGAAGTACCAACTTTGTTTACCTCACCATTTTAAAGTTGGTTTATTTAGACCAAAAAGGTCTACTACTTATTATTACCAATCTACCATTCCCACTCTACTACTTACTATGTTATTTGGGGGTCTAAAATGGCCACTTTAGCGGAACATAAAATGATAATAATATGAATTACGTTACAATTCGTAAAATGGTCACAAACTGATGATTCAACATATTATCTGTCTGTGACCATTTCAAGAATTTTAATGTGATTCATAAATTATTATCCTATTATGTTCTGCTAAAGTGGCCATTTTAGGCCCCCTGATAATTCTTTAAAAACTCAAGAACATCAAGAAAAGCGATGATTTTGTTTTTTTTTTCAGGTTTTTGTTCGTTCTATCTTAAGTCAACCTTAGATGGTTATTGATCGCAAGTACTCAAATGAAAAAGCGTGAAGTATTGAGCCAGCTAACGATAAGAAATTCATTTATTTATTTATGTACACACAAAACACATTACAGGAAAAATACATAAAGACAAAAGAGCACAAAGGTACCATAACATAGACACGCACATACACGTACACGGACACGTAGTACATAGGTGGTTCATAATTCGCATAACTAGATAAAATCATCTCCCAATAAATTCCTTTAAAACTTGCAAGACTGATTAAAATACCAAAGCACAAGATTTTGCTCAGCACGAAACTTATACCTGCTTCTTATGTAGACCGTATAGTTCACCTTATAAGTGCTTAACCACTTTAAAGTTGAATGCAAGTTACAATTACAGAAAGAATTTACAATTCACTGGAAATTGTTTTTAAAAGTGGTAACGCAATTACTAGGTTGACTGTACAATAGCTTAATAAAGATAGTTTTACATTTAAAATTCATACTTCCATAACATGCAAGGATTTAAAATCATTTACAACTTTCGATGAGTAATACCTACTGAAAACAAAACAATAACTCTAAAAACAGTGTTTTTCTAATACAACGTTTGTTTTACGCTGTCTGCAGTGAAAACCAATCGATTTTCAACTTTACCGCTTACAAAATAATGTCTTTTATAAATTTGTGAGTAGAAATAAAGTGTTTTACTAATCTTCCACGTCGTCTACTGTAAAAACCAATCGATTTCCAACCTTATAACTCACACAATAGGGTCTTGAATTAGTTTGAGGGAAGAAATCTGAATTGGTATTACAAAATTGTTAGTTGTTTCAAAATGAAAGGTCACGCGAGCCACGATAGGTGCGATTTATAAATTATGAACATTTTCACGTTAATACGAGTAATTCACAGCTTTTTTATTGCTACCAAATTACTCGATAATTAATAGTTCGTATGTTATTAATGACTTCTGACAGGTATTGTTTTGTTTTCTTTACATATCTGGTAATTGCTCTTTTAATCAGTTTTTCTTGGTTTTCGTAGTGTATGTTTCACACAATAAAGGCGATTTCCACCTGTGCAAATAAACACGCTGCATTTATTATAGAAGCGCCAGGTAATTCAATTTTGCTTACGTATTTTTACAATTTTCCAGTCAGTGTCAGGCTGTGTGTTGAACATAATAATATGATTTGCGGCCGTAATGCGTATGTATTTAAAGAATTAAAATCTTTAAAATCATCAAACCCCATTGAATGGCTTTTTAATCAAATAGTCATTCAATGGGATTAAATGACTTCAAAGAGTTTCCAAAAAGTCAGGTACTATCCCGTAACTGTAAAAAGATTTCAGTACAAACTTACAACGACTCCTACAAACAATGCGGCAGCGCCTCAAAAACGCGCACAAAGACTGCAGAAATCTAAAATAGTTCGAATCTAAAAATACTCAAAGTAAGTAACTTCACACTTTGCCTTTTAAACGGTCCACTCTCTAGTTGAATGGGTCAAAAGTCAAGCTACACATGCTCTTTGCAGTGGCGAGGCAAAGGCAACGATCTGTGGGGCCAATTTCCGGAGTCCGACACAGCCTGACGTATCTATTGCAACTAGCGCCATTGTCTAGAACTATGTTTACAGTTTAAACTTGGAACGTTAGTAGCTCTGCTATGTGTCAATGATGAATTGTTAGGTTGGCTGTTTTGATTGGTTTTGAATTTGGAATTGTGTTCGCGATTATTTGAACATCGAAAGATGAGTGATGTGAGTTTTTGGGGAAGACGGCTTTGAACCTGATTTCGTTTTGGGATACAAAAGGATACGAACTTTCTTCCTTCACTAATAAACCTTCAGGCAAGGCAGTCGACTTTCAGTTTGCAGAAATCTGATGGCAGGCGTCTTTTCAATTAAGTAAATTGAAACGATTAGTGTCTTTTCAATATTGATTTTAATCTAAAATCTTTGTAGTAGGTAAAAGATCCCGTCTGCGGAGGACCACATAGACGTTCTTCGCTGTCCGGGACTTTAATCAGAACAGTACAAAATTATGCCATTAACAAATATGTGTACCTTTAGTTTAAATATGAAACAATAAAATCTAACAACTAGTCCTCCAGTTAAAATCACATTAAACTCCATTCTTAAGAGAGTTTTAACGAAGTTAGTTTCGTGTTTAGTTAGCAGGCCACGTGTTTTCTGAACTGACCCATTTCGGCCTTTCTAATTAGATTTTTATTAATCGCATTGTAAAATTTTGGAACGAGGCGAACGAGCTTTATAGCGTTGGCCACCAGCACGTACGGCATTAAAGAGTTTAAAGCTCTGGACTTCGTTGGACTGTAGTTTGGTATAAGACAGTAAAAGAGGTTTTATTATGGTTCACAGACTTTGTAAAACTGGTGGAAGACTGTCAACAAAACGGCCAATGTAATAAAATATTATAGTTTTAAAAAAAACACGTTTATCCTTTCATTTGGTACCCACATCATGGAAATTCATAGAAAAAAGTAACTAGTCCGCCATCTTTGGGTGTCCGCCATAATGAATTTAGAATGGTTACACTTGGCTGACAATGCATTGTCATCCAAAGTAAACATGTATGCAAAATTTCTGCTCAATCGGAAACCGAGAAGTGGGTCAAACATTTTTACATAGTTAGTTACAGGCGAAGCTAATTAAAGCTTGTTAAAAAAGCGAACAAAGAATGGACATAGTATTCTCTGTTTCGGTTCCGTGCCTTAAAACTGAGATCTTCTGTTTATCCAACACTTTCTACTAAACTTCACATAGAAAAAAAATAATATTAATTTTACTTCTAAGATATCTTTACATAGTTAGTTATAAGTGAAGCTACGAAGTTACGAGTATAAGCGTTTTAAAAAGCCCTATTAAAATAATTAATTAAGAAACTTATGGTACAATTCCGAAGATGACCAGCCTCAAACCGCAGCGGCAATGCCACCAAATTGCAATGACCGCAGCGACACTACTGGTTTCTATGTGGTTTAATTAATGCGGCAACGTTGCCATCTAGGGAGGTTTTCTTATGAATTATACCATTATGGAATATGGTCGCACGTCGCGTTCTGGTAAACTTTATGAGATTCCTTGTCCAGCATTAAATGTTTGATGAAATCATCTTCTACAACCGAAGTCATTTACAGACTTCGCCGAAAAAGGGGACTTTATTTCCATAAACGTCAAGATAGAACATATCCTATCAAAAACAATGCCACGGATTTTCACCCTAATATGATTGTTTACTTCATACCGAAACTTCTAATAAAATAAAGCAGGTAAACAATTTTGGAGACAGTCTGTATAATTTAGACATTCATATCGCAATGCGGAAGACATTGCTCGTAAAAATATGATTATGGCATTCAAAAAGTTATTTGATTCGCCACATGCGATCCCTAGTACTGAACTGACATCACCAAATGCCGTATTGATCCTCTGCAGTGCTCAAATATAAGAACTAAGGTTTTGGTGATGGTTTTTTTATTTTTTGCGGGATTTGCGGCAGTGATTAGTTATAGCAGTGGGGAGCTCGTGGCTAAATAAAAACAGCCACTCGGGGTCGATCTTTGAAGGTTAAGCCACGCTTGCCTGGGTTGGTCCGTGGATGAGTGAGTGAGTTCACCCATTACATACCGAGTTTCCTCCGTGCCTCGGAATGTACGTTAAGTTTTTGGTCCCGGCTGTCTATTGTAGATCTTTGACAGTCGTTACAGTTAGTAGCCCGGAAATCTGACAGCTAGAGTTACCAAGGGGATCGTATTACCCAGTACTAACCGGGTTGTGGAGGTCAGATAGCCAGTCGTTCCATGCCAAGCCGACCCCGAGATAGTTGGTAAAAGACAGACATATGATGATTAGCAGTAGGTAAAGCTTTCAGTGAAGGTGGATGACCTTGTGAAGGGCCTAAGAGCCCAGAAAAAGAAACGATTAGGCAAAAGTAAAAAATATATTGGATTGACATGAGATGCTTCCAAACTGTTTTTGAAAAGATTTGAAGAAAATACTAAACGCTTTGAAAATGCTCACCGTAGCTTTGCAGTCGTCTAATTTGGATGTTGCAGGAAAATTAGTCTTTCCGAATTCATCTCTGCGTAGCACGGATGAGCGTCGTGTAATCACTTAGAGAGAATCCGGACATGACGTGCAAGAAGAAGAAGAAGAGAAGTATTTGTTGTAATATGCATAACAACAGAATAGATTCAAATTCTCCCTTTCTACCAGCAAATGCTTTTATCACCTGCCAGTTTACACTAGCTCCTTATATTTAAACCAACAGCCCAATAAAGTTAGCTATTCTTACAGTACTACACAAAAACTTGAGGCAAGTGTAGCAAGTTATCAGGTCAGTGTAATATTTAGTCGGACGAGGTGGCCCCACCTCGCTACACCCGCCTCGGAACCGCTGGAGTACTTTATTAGGCCGTAGAGGCGGCGACAAAAATTATTCCAGTTTGGACTGTGTTTTAAATAATAAATGTTTAGTGTGGATGGATTGGAGTGCAGTTTAATGCGGTCATGACCAAAACACGCACCTCTGATTTATTGGATTATATACACACTATTTATTATCACTTGCTTCGGTTCTTGCTTGCATGTAAAGTCAAGTCCAAGAGGCCCTTCGGCGGCTTAAAAACTCTGACACCAGGTTTTGCACTAACCACGCGATAAAGAAGAAGAAGCGTTTTAAAATCTCAGGCCTTCAAGATTATTGTGAAACCTATTTTGATATTGTTTTCAAGGTGAATAATGGCGCCTTTAAAGTTTCCTACCAGCCAAAACATTCACACTAATTCATTTCACCAACTCTGATTGAACACTTGTGTGACTGCCTGTACAAAGAACCTCGGGGCGTGTTGATAAGATGTTTTTCTACGGTTGCCGCTATAAAAACTTTCCGATTGCCGCCGAGGGGTGTGGCCGGCTTCAACTCATTCCTAGCTCGGTTCCGCTTGACTCGCTCCAAGTACTTCAAACTGTTATCATGTTAGTAGAAACCTTACGGAACAATTTATAGGCGTGATGTTTTTTTATTCAAATTTCAAATCGTTTATTGCAATCCATAATGTACACTTATGTGTGTTAAACTTTTTTGTTCACAGAAATTAAGACACGTAGATAAAACTATAGATCAAAGGTTCCATATGCTCATTACTATGTACATGCATTATAAAAAGTACAACTAGATCTAAAATGATAATAAAAATTAAGACTAAAAGTAAGTACTTACACACTTAGGCGTCAAAGTACTCCTCCGCATCGCTGTCATCCGGAAACGTGCCCATAAGACTGGCAGCATTGAAAAGTTGAATGGGAATGCTAATTTTTTTTTTTTAATTTAAGATGTCTACGATCTCAATCAGCTCAGCCAATCCCAGCCCACTGTTCGGCATAGGCCTCATTCAAGACACGCCGCATCCTGTCCTCCGCCTGTAGCATCCTGGTCCTCTTTGTCACCTTTTAAAGTCATTGGTCCATCCAAAACTGCCGATACAATGAAGCTCGTTCATTGTATTGGAGGCTTTTCTGGTGGTTGCCACTGTTGATTCTGACTTTCAAGAGTCACAGTAGTTTGGCAGGCGGAAAACCAGTCTTTAGATTACTTATGAAAATTTAATGCTCCGAAGACAACGCCTCACCTAACGAAAACAGGAATTACACTTTCTACTCTACCCGTATTATTCGTGCAAAATAAAGATTATTAGAAACCTGCAAATATACAGGTTTCCCTTTAGCATTCCGTGTGACGTTGATAGTATATATTATTCAGATGGTTCTGTAGCTCAACATTCGGGCTCGTACAAATATCTCTGGCCATATTATTTGTTATGCCTCTTGAACACGATCTTTGGGTCGAAAACTCTCCAGCCAGTAGTGTTGTTTTCGAGTAATTATTTATTTAACCCACTTCTGTGTTGTACGACTGATGATAGTGTTTTGTTTTATGAATATTAACATTTTATACATACATAACATCACGCTTGTAATGCCCGAAGGTTTAGGCAGAGATGTACCTAACATTACACCCACATTTCTCCAGTTATGTTTAAGTCCCATGTAATAGGAGGCGAGCCTATTACCATCAACCGGGCACAAATCCAGACTCCGTGGCTGATACTGAGAAATTCCTAATGGAAAAACCCAATAACAATTTGCCCGACCCGGGAATCGAACCCTCATGGTCAGCAGTCACGATTGCGACCAATAGACCGAGGCAGACGTATTTATGTTGTCAGACATTTTACTGATTCACTGACTGATTTTGTCTTTATTGATAGTATTCACTAACTACTGATAGTACTGCCACCACTAGTACCAAGGGGTATCGTATTAACTGGGTTGTGGAGGGCAGATAGGCAGTCGCTCCATGTAAATTACTGGTATTCAGCTGCATCTGGTTAGACTGAAAGCCGACCAACATAGTTGGGAAATGGTTAGGCAGATGATGTATTGACTAAAGTTTTCTGAAATTCCTTTAACCGAGTCTAATGCCCGCTTTCCCCTGAAATACCTAAATGCGTTTAGCGGTAAAAACGTTTAAAATATCATAATTGTTTCTGTCATCACCGTTCGATGCCTACCGCTCATAGGATGAATGAAAACTAGTAGAATATGTTAAATTATTCTTTTGCATCATTGGTGTAATTTCTATGTTGTGACGTTCTAGTCTCCCTCTCTATAAATAAATAAAAATCTTCATACTATTGACGGACATTTAACGATGTTTAAAGTTCGTTTGGCGTTAAATGTATCTATTTAGTTATTTAGGGTGCAAGTGGTCATAATTCTTCAAACTTATTAGAGATGCGGTGGTACGCTGGTATCCTTACTATGTTTATATTTGTAGGCAACCTAATGGTTGGGCAAACTTGTCTATCTTTTCAAAAATCGTTCCTCGTCGTCAAGAACTCGCTCAGCTCCCCGAAAACCTCGCACCGTTCAGCCTAAACCTCGCTTCACCCCCAATTGGTCGCGTGCGGGCCAGGGGTGGTATTCCACTGAATATATTAAGGCAAGCTTTATCTTTTGTTTCATGCCAACTGATGAAGTGAGCGAAGTTTTAGGTGACCTACCGTGAGCTCTTATAGCTGTATTGTTTTAGTGTGAGAAAGAGATGGCGCTAGACGTCCTGTATAGCCCCATTTCTTTCTCACACTGAAATTACATTAAAGTAATCCTACTTTTTACTACTATTATAAATGTGAAAGTTTGTGAGGATGGATGGATGTTTGTTACTCTTTCACGCAAAAAACTACTAAAATTGTGTATTTGTATGTAATCTCCAGAACTACTGATTCGATTCCGAAAATTCTTTCACTGTTGGAAAGTTACATTCTGCCCTTGTAACAGTAAACGCAGTACTTGCAAAATGGTGGTTTTGGGAAAAGTGCGGTTATGAGTGCATTTTAAATCTCTATTTTAACTGATAAGTTAAAGTAGAGATTATCCTAGAGTGTCATAGGCTGTATTTAAAGCGTTCCCGTGGAATAATTTCCGACCATAACGCAAGCGAAGCTAGAAGTTTGTATATGAGGGAAACGTCCGCGGGCGGAAGCTAGTACTGCTACAAGAGGTAGTGGTACGGCCCTGAGTAAAAGAAAACGGCACAGTTTCCCGTCCGGTCGGCAAAAAATTGGGTTTGTAGGTAAATAATATTCATGTGTACTCTGTTATTTGTCTGGGTTAGGAAAATAGGGTATCGGTCGGCTATGTTTTTCTTCGTAGTAAGATATGAGTGTGCTCGAATTGTTGTTTGTGGTTTTGTTTGAGGTCGAGAAATAAATATGAGAATTATACTTATTATGTTGATGAAAAACTGTGTGTTGCTTAGTTTTGGGCGTCATGAACCAGTCAGTTTTTGTTTGAAAGGATTTTTTTTTTTGATCAGGATCAGCACATATAAATCGAGTTCCAGAGCTTTCAGTGTCGTAATATTGTGCATGGACTATAGCCTATGACAGCTCGCGAACGCGGTTTACTGGCTCGCATTAGCTTTTAATGTGAAATTCAACCTTATATGCTCATTGACATAATCACCAAAACTGTTGTAAGTATTTAATAAAGCACTTACTATTTCTTTTACGACACAACCACTAAAATGACATAGTTCCTAACTTAAAAACTAGTTATACAACAAAAAAAAAACACAAATTACAATCCACCTATTGAGTTGCGTGTGAGCCGGCAACGCGTGAGCACACGTTTATGCGCGCGCGTATACGTCTTTCTTGCGACAAGTTTTAGTTGTTATACTCAATTTAGTTATGATTATTTTAAATGGGTGAAGAACAGACTAATGTTGATTTTTGCTACACCAGTAGCAGTGAGATAATGGAGGAGGATATAGGAGATGAAGGTGAGCAACAAGATAACAGGAATTTGACAGCAGAGAGGAGTGTGTATGAGAAAGAGAAGGGCGAGCAACGGATGCCAGAAAAGAGAGGGCGCCAAGATGATGAGGAAATTGTGGAAGATGACGAAGGTTTTGTCACGGTAGTAAGAGGACATAAGAGACCTGCTAGAAGAGATTCGAAGGATCGTGACTTGTCGTGCATGCTCAAGGAAGTTAACGAATCCGAAAAATGTGTTGTTTGTGTCACAAGCAATAAAGACATGTTACCCAAACAATTTGGTATGGCAAAGTGGCTACGAGCGGCAGGTATTGAAAATATCACGAAAATGATGTATAAGGGCGCATACAAAGTTTTAATTCAATTTGAGAATAGAAAAAGTGCACTGACATTGATGACATCTACAAAATTACACGAGTTAGAATACAGAACCCACATTATAAATGAATTACAACTTACTTACGGTATTCTTAGACAGGTTGACTTAGATATGGAAGAAAAAGAAATACTTGAAAATCTCAAGTGTGAATTCGAAATAGAATCAGTGAAACGACTTAAAAGACTGGATGATAACGGTAAATGGATTAACTCGGAAACAATAAGAATATGTTTTAAGAGCTCAACTTTGCCACCATACGTGTACGGGTATGGTTGTAGGTTTCAAGTTGAGCCGTTCACATTTCCTGTGTCCCAGTGCTCCATGTGTTGGAAATATGGCCACCTTTCCCGTTCATGCCCAAACAAGAACCCAACCTGCCCTAAGTGTGGAGATAAACACGCAAATTGTGAGACAACAACTTATACGTGTGTCAATTGTAAAGGGCCACATATGGCCTTAAACAAAAAATGCCCAATGTTTACGAAGGAGAAGGAGATTAGAAACATAATGACTAAGGATCGCTGTACTTATAGAATCGCTTTAGAGACATATATTAAAAAGGCAGAATGTCAGAGGGCAACACATCAAAACGAATCACATAAAATACACCACGAAGTAAATATTATGCAACCGAATTCTCAAATTAACACCACTCAAACGACAAGCGAAGACAATTCAAACCGGTTCTTAATCACTACAGAGGCTATCATCCACAATGAGATGTCAACTTCCGATAGTTGTGTGGAAGCGGAGGAACCACTTGGTCAGAATAGTCAAGTTTATAACAATAACAATAAAAAAAAGAAGAAATCAAAAAAACATAATTCAGATGAAAATAAATCCCAAGATCGTTTATATAGTGAAGTTGTAAATACCCCCAAAGAAAAAGAAGCTAAAAATACCCCCAAAGAAAAAGACACTAAAAAGGCTACAAATAAACCTATACCAGATTGTGGTGTGAGTTTTTCGAGTACCGTCAAACGCATAAAAGATATTTGTACATCGAGCGGCAGTTTAGAAGATAAAATAAATATGTTGGGTAGTTATTTGATACAAGTTTGTGTTCAGTTTATCCTAAAATTTGTTAAGAATGGTGACTTTTGTGGCAAGATTATGTCTATGTTTATAAATGGCTAATGATAATAATAAGAGTGTAATGATAAACATTATGCAGTGGAATGCACAGAGTTTACGTCCTAAACTGGCGGAATTTGAACTTTTACTTTTCCAAGAAAAGATACATGTTGCAATAATATCGGAAACCTGGCTCAAGACGGAATCATATTTGAGAATTAGTGGGTACAATATTTATAGAAACGACAGAATGGACGGATATGGAGGTGTAGCTATATTGATTCATAAAACAATTAAGGTACAAGAATACCCTATTAAGATTAATAATTTAGGAATAGAATTAGTCTGTGTGAAATTATTTAATAATAGTTATATTAGTCATATTATATCAATTTATTGCCCTTCATCAGTTCGATGTACACAGTTTGATTGGGAACAAATGTTTTCAATATTTCCGAACAAATGTATCATAGCTGGTGATTTTAATGCTCATCACTTGAATTGGTCTACTAAGAATGATACTCGTGGTATTCAGTTGTATGACGCAGCATTAGATGCGGGATATATTTCCATAAATAATAAAGAACTAACTAGAATTAAATGTGTCAACAATATCGTTCAAAAAACATCTCCGGATATAACGTTTGTCTCGTCTGAATTATCTTATAGGTTAAATTGGAAGGTACTCAATGAAAATCTAGGCAGTGATCATCTCTTTATCAAGGTTTCCTTTTGTTCTACAGGTTCGATTAACATGACTTCCAAACGTAATTTTAAATTAGCGAATTGGAATAAGTATACACTGTCATTAAATGAATATTTTTCACAGACTTCATATAATAGCTGTAATGGGTCAGTACAAGCGTTATATGATATATTTGTAAAAGTAGTTAACAAGGCGACGGATGAACACATCCCAATGATAAAAACATTTATTGATCCCAAAAACTGTTTCCGACCTAAACCCTACTGGAATCTCTCCTTGGCCAATTTAGTAGCACAACGTAGGTTAGCCTTGAGCCAATTTCGGAAAAACCCTACGCCACATAATCTTAACATACTGGATGGTAAAACACAGGAAGCTAAAGAAGCTATTCGGCTAGCAAGGTCAAATGACTTTCAAAATTACTGTAGCAGCATAGACGAGCAAACGTCTAGTTCGGAGATGTGGAAGCGTATGAGATGGGCCAAAGGTTTTAGGTCACCAAATATTAATTCACAAGTATCAAATGAACAAAAAGTTGAACTTCTTACTAATCTTACACCAGATTATGTTCCTACCAAGACGCCCGAGTTTCGTTCACATAACTCATTACTGGAACAACATTTTACGATACATGAAATGAACAATTGTTTCAAAAAGAAAGACACAGCACCAGGGCACGATGGAATAACTTATTCTATGTTATATCATTTGCCACTAAATGGAAAACTTTACTTGTTAGAAATATACAATCGTATTTTAGATACAGGTGCTGTGCCAGTACAATGGCGTGACATATACATAACGCCTATACCAAAATCCTCACCAGCTGGTGTCATTAAACTAAGGCCCATTTCATTAATATCCTGCGTGTGTAAAATGTTGCATTCTATGCTTACTAGGCGTCTGGAGTGGTTTATTGAAAAGAATAAATTATTGTCTCCAGATACATCAGGGTTTAGAAGAGGACAATCTTGTCAAGATTGTTTAGTCAAGTTAGTTAGCCAAATATACTTAGGTTTCTCAATTAATTCCCCAACTGTAACATGTTTTTTAGACATTGATAACGCTTATAATAACGTAGTAATAGATATAATGGCTACAACGTTAGACAACATTGGGATTGGTAAAAGCATATGTAGGTATCTGTGGAACTTTTTGAGCGAAAGACATTTATACATTAAAGATGAAAATAACCATAACAACTACTTTGTAAGACATACAGATAAAGGTTTGGCTCAGGGAGATCCGATATCCCCACTCCTCTTTAACATTATCACTATTCGATGTTGTCAAGGACTTAATAACGTCAACATGTGTCAGTATGCGGATGATTTCGTGTTGTTTATTACTTCTAATAATCTTATACAATGTAATCGTGATATTCAAACAGCCTTATATAATTTTTGTGATGTTATGAGGGAGGTGGGTTTGGAAGTATCAGCAACTAAATCAAAGGTTTGTATTTTTTCTAGAGGTTTTAAAAGGTTAAATATTGATCTAAAATTGCATAATTGTAGGCTGGATCTGGTAGATAGCTACAAGTATCTGGGCGTTTGGCTGGACAGATGCTTGCGTTGGTCTAAACACATTAATGTTATTCTAGAAAAGGCCAATAAACATCTTAACTTGCTTAGAGTTTTAGCGGGATCTTCTTGGGGTTTGCATCCAAAGCATTTGCGGCACATTTATATCGCGCTAATCAGAAGTCGTTTGGACTACAGTTGCTATTTATACGACTGCAGCGCTAAATGTCATTTGTACAAGGTTACTAAGGTTCAAAATCAGGCTTTAAGGATTATAGGAGGATTTATCAAAACCACGCCGATCCATGTCATGGAAAGTGAACTCTGTGTACCTCCACTGCAGTTAAGGAGAAAGTATTTAGCTTATAAATTTTGCCTTAAGTCTAAATCCCTACTAAACAGTACAATAACTAGTTTGTTATCAGATCTGCAAACTTTTCGTAACAATTGTTATTGGAGAAACAAAACGATTCCGTTGCTTGCATCTGTGTACGATGAAGTTAAAGAGGAACATGTGGCTTCTAGTGATCCTTTAAAAATGTTTACGTTAAGTGTGTGGGTTACAAATTTTAAAGTGAATGAATTAGTTGTATCAACTTTAGATTGTGTTGCAAAATCAAAAAAGTCCTATGAAAATAGTTCATTAAATCAATCAATTATTGATGAGTTACATTTAAAATATAAGGACTGGTTTCCTATATTTACGGATGGTTCTAAGAATGAGAACGGTCAAGGGGCAGCGTTTTATGTACCGAATACACCAATGTCTCATCATGATAACTGTTTTAAAATTGATAAAAAAGTTTGTATTATGACCTTGGAGCTTGTTGCGATATCGGAAGCATTGTCTTATGTTCGTAATGCTGGTGTACACAGAAAGGTGGTTATTTTGACAGACAGCAAAAGCTCACTACAACACATAGCTCGATGCGCCTCTGGTTGCAGAGGTGCATCGATAGCTTATTTTATCTTATGTAAGATAGATGAACTTACAGAACGAGGTGTACTTCTGAAATTGCAATGGGTTCCTTCTCATGTTGGCTTAAGGGGTAATGAAGAGGCTGACACATTAGCTAAATTTGCAGCTACCTCTGGTAAACAAATGAATATTGTACCAGATTATTCAGAGTTTTTGCCTAAATACAAACAAATATGTTTTGAAAGTTGGAAGGAGTATTTCAATAAGCGCTCACTAGAAAAAGGAATATGGTACAAAACCATCCAATGTCAGCCCCTTCATATCCCCTGGTTCGCAAACACTAAGTTAAATAGAAAACTGATAGTTACAGCTCACAGACTCAGATCTGGACACATACCATGCAATAAATTTAATTTTATGATGAGGAAGACTGACTCACCAAACTGTGAAGGTTGTGGCGTGTGTGAGGATCTATATCATTTATTGCTGGAATGTGTTCGATTTGAGTCTGGGAGAACATATCTAGCAAACGCCTTTGAATTAAACAGACTGGATGTTGGCACATTCAATGTGATTCTTAGTCAACCCAATTCTAAATTAGCAAAATGCCTGTTTGAATTAATGGCATCGAAGTAAATTTTAATATTTACATTTTTAGTATAAGCTATTGGCAGTCAGATGTGGTTAGGGTATAATGGGACTGGTATGCACAATGTGTAAAAGTCCTTATAATAAATAAAAAATAAAAAAAAAAAAAAAAAAAAAAAATCCACCTATTTTCTCAAACCACGGACTGGTCGCAATTTAAAATGGACGGCAAAAAAAAAAAGAAAAGCAAATGAAAACCTCTTTGGTGCCTCTAACTAGAGCAACCTTCGTCGATCAGGAAACTTATGTAAACACTTCACTAAGCTGTGTTAGCCGATAAATAACTAAGAAATCGTTTAAGCCAACGACGGCGGTGCCTTAATTTCCTGGTACAACTCTTGTTTTTATTTTTCATATTTTCTTCTCGTTACTGGGTGGAAAGTACTGGGCTTAGTGAAGAACTAGCTAGATGGAGTTTTTCTTAAGGAAGAGCGTTGGTTTCTGTCGTAGGTTTAATTTGCTTAAAAATATAGCACACTAGCTGCTGCCTGCGATTTCTTTCACATGGAAATTATGATGTGTACGAGAGAAAAAAAAGGACCCTATGTGCTATTCCAGACTATAATTTACATTTCATCCAGATCCGTTCAGCCTTTCCGGAGTGACAAACATCCATCCATGCATTTATAATAGTAGAAAGACTAAACTAGAGCAGCCCGGATTTGATTGATTGATAGGTCTTCCCCTGTTAAAGAGGACTTAAACGCGAAATATGGGTGTCCTATAGGTCATAGATCATCTATACTTAACCGTTCGAAGACAACAGGCGTAATGTTATGCTATGTTTAATAAAATTTGGATATTACATGTGATGATACGAATGTTAACATAATATACGGCCACCCTGTCGTTACGGGTAAAATAGTGGCCCGAGAAAGTCTGGCAAGCGGTCTTACCAAGGGGTATCGTATTACCCAGTACTAACCTCGTGGAGGTCAGTTAGGCAGTCGCTCCATGTAACATGCTGGTAGTCAACTGCATAGGGTTAGACTGGAAGTCGATCCCAACATAGTGGGGTAAAGGCTCAGCAGATGTAGATGATAAGTTACTTGTAAATTAGTGTTGAACACAAAGCTTGACCCCTATATACGTGATTTAATACGATAAAAATCACTAAGAATAATAGCCCACACTTCACACTATACTTAAAGCCCGTATCACAGAAACACCGATTACATAATACCAATAGTTATAACTATTAAACAACCATCAATCAGCATGGACAATAAACGACCGCTAATAATTGATGAGCTATTGTTTTCTGAGGCAATATGGATTTGTGTCGCTGGCTTTATTCCGGGGGCAGTGTGTGTAGTAACGCGCTCAAATGAATAATCAATGAGTGAATTGATGTTTATAATTTTGATAGGTAAATGTATGCTACACCGTACGGTTTGCCTTCAGCGTATTTTGACCTACTTCGGCCACAAAATGCGAAGTGGAGATAGCAGTCTTGAAAAGCTGGTCATTGTTGGCAATATCGAAGATAAGAGAGCACGAGGTCGGTCGCCAACACGATAGTCCGACCAAGTAAAAGAAGCTAAGTCATCAAGCAAATCTCAGCAGGAGGTGATGGCAACTTTGGACCGGAGTCGATGGAGGCGGATTGTCCGTTTAAAGGGGTCCAGTGATCACGATCCAAAAGTAATAAAGGACCAATTGAAGAAGAAGATGCTATACCAGGCCAGTAAGGCTTTTTCAGGTTGTTGTGAATGTCCTTTCTTTTTGTTCGTCGAGTCGTTGAGGTGCTTGATTTCTGAGTTAAGCTGCACTATCACTGACGAATGCTTGCTTGACCGGTCAAGTCATCAAATCTGTGTTTCGTTACTCAGTTGTTCATCTCAGACACTAATCTGCATGGTTCTCATTTGATTTGACCAAGGTTAGGTCCGTTTTGTAAAGCAAGTGTGGGGTTTTTTCCTTTCTTTTTGTTTTCGTGTCTTTCGGGTTTTTGATTGTGGAAAGCATGGCAGTGAGTGCAATGTAAAAAACTATATCAGCTCCAAAATAATAGGTCGGTTTCCTAATAAACTCACACAGAAGAAAAACAAATACCACAGTGAAGTTCTAAAAGATTTTCCTTTTTCTTTATATGAGTGCACAAGTTGAAGTGCAAAGTCCATGGGGATCTACTCGTGTTACTGGATATGCAGCGCTAAGTTTTGCTCCAAGGGGAATAGGATAGAGGATAAAGTGTTGATTGAGCTGGTAGAGGAGGGTTATCTATGACTTTCGTCTTGCAGACTTAGCACGAAGGCACTCGTTTCACCACATCTAGTAGTTTAAAGAGTGTATTCATATAGAATCTATGGTTATTTGTGTTTGTCGAAAGATTGAAACCAAAAATGTTGTAGGATTAGATCGTTGTTTTCTTTATTTAAAAATAGTTCGTTACGTTTAAGTCGTGTGTTCGAATTAAAAAGACGATGAAGAATGGTTTCAGTATCATAGTTTTTCACAATTAACAGGCGAAAGATTTAATTCGAAAAATCACTTTGTTTTTGTTTATTTAAGTAGTATACCAATGTATTACATATTATCAATATTTTTGGCTCTAACTATAATATATACTCGCCTGATTTTTCTTATGTATATGATCATGTTTTTTGATTAAATATACATAGGAATTAAAGTAAAATTTCCAAACTTAACGTTTCTGAAGTGATTTTCAAAATCTGTCTTTTCTGTAGCAACATAACCGTGATATAACATTTCATAAAAGACGTATGTATACATACATACATATATATACACATATAGCTATATGTACATCCTGTAGATGTACGCGAAGGCAACAGTCAACATCCGCACCTGAGCTACGCAGTTAAGTAAAAACTCCGTATTTGTTCCGTCGGGGGCGCGGCCCAAAATCAATAGCTGACAAGTGATAGCACGTGTTCTACAGGGTGTTACACCTGACGTGGCATGTTATACAGGATGTTACGGTTTGTAAGTTATGTTTTACAAGATGTGAGGTGAATAAAACATAAATAAAATACGCCATTATAAAATAAAATTTAATATAACAAAATTGTTTAGGCCTCTCTACTAGACGCAGTAAGACTAATTTATGATGAGCTAGATTAAAACCTCATGGAGTTTCTTGCCAGTTCTTCTCCATAGGAAACGACCAACCCGAACTACTTTTTGTGTGGACATGAAAAGTGCCCATGAAGGCTTATGCGATTTATTTTTTAAATATCAGGCTGGAAAATACGTACATCAGGTTCTTCTTCAAACAATTTCTTAATTTAAAAACAAACAAACATCAGCAATAATTTTTCCTGAAACAATTTTCTTCATTTAAATACCAACAGCGTAGAAAACAAATACAATGATTTCGAAATTCCTTCCCAATACTCAATTGTCAGAATACAACAGCAGTTATAGCAATAGAAGTGGTATCAAAAACAACCTACAAATGGCTTACCGTGACGTCTTAAAGCAGGAATGTTTTAATGTCATCCCAGTGAGGGAAAGAGACAGAGCTATACAGGATGTCTAGCGCCATCTCTTTCCCACACTGGAATAATACTAAAACATTCCTGTCTAAACGTCATGGTAGGCCACCACGGTGGTACCATGGTAGTTACCCACCCAACCACTATTGACTAGACTGTGTAAGTACACATTGAAAGAACGCAAACATTCGCGATAGAGTGTGGTCACGAACAAAGTGTGTCCTTGAGCGAGCCCGGTTGCTCCTTGAACGGGTCCAAGGCCGCGAACTTCGTGGTACTCCGTACTCGCACGAGCCGGGTAATGTTTTGTTGAGGGGTAGAATGTTGGGGACGATTTTTGCAAGTGTAGCTTATGATTAATATATTTTTTCTTAATAGATTAGGGGGCGTTCATCTATACTAATCTATACTAATATTATAAATGTGAAAGTTTGGATGGATGGATGTTTGTTACTCAATCACGCCAGAACGACTGAACGGATCTGCATGAAATTTGGAACAAAGATAGATTATAGTCTGGAATAACACATAGGCTATATAATACCACGCTAGTTAATTATATTTTAATATGCGTTTACTCGGCACTTCTAGAAAGCTCACTGTTACAAATAACACCAGGCGATGAACGACAATTTATACTAGACAGTGAATCAAGTAGAGAGACGATACAGTAATAATTAACGGGAGCTTGCTTGATCTCGTGCGAATCATCCAATAACCCACCAAAATGAGTACAATTTTGGAGTTCTAGTTTGTTTCCTCACGATATTTTTGTCACGGTTTGAGGAATAGGTTGTTCAGTTCTATCGTAATGGTAATCGCAATTGTCTAAAACATTTTTTTTTTGTTATTTCAGCAGTTCAGATAGGCTGTTTGAGATTAATAATTATTATTAAACAAACGATGTAATACGTAGTAATTGAATGGAATATTCCATTCAATTGCTTTTTGTTGATTGCTTGTTAGTGGATGCAATGCCCAAAACTCAAAAAGAAAAAAAATATTTTTGTGCTAAAAATACTCGTACTCGTATTTTTATAAAAAGTCCAGCGCCCATTTCTACCATTGCAAAAAGGCGGCTGAATATTTTCATCACCTGAGTACTTTTGAGCTAGTTAAAAAAAAACTTGCAAAAACCCGAAGCTAGGGTTACCATCCGTTCGGATTTGTCCGGAAACTTCAAATTTTTATCAATTCTACATCATTTGTCTGGACTTTATTACTTCAAGGGATTTTTTTTTTAAATACAAAGAGTTCAAAAAGTACTACAAAAGAAAGAAAAAAACTTAAATGTCTGGACATTTTTTTCAAATCTCCAGCTTCATGTAAGGCTTTTTCAAATTTCGAAACGGTAACCCTACTCGGAGCCGGTTCGTTCACGAAACTACAAGTTCAGTTTAGTTTCAGCGGCGAGAGTACTCGACCGGCTGGCTTGGACAAATTGCACTCTAGTGGCTGAAGACCCTCGAGCAGCAAATTGGGGCGGAGACGCCGCGGTTCGGTTTGTTTTTGTTGGTCCAAACTCGGCTAGCCCAGATGGGCTGATAAAGTGGAGTACTAACAAAATGTATATCAACCACGACCGATTTTATTCTGCTTCTTGTGTTATTTACGATTATTTAATTATTTATACTTACAAAATTATAGGATTTATGTATTATTTCGTGAAGTGTCGTAGGTACAGGAAATTTAGAAAGGGGCATCACCATCATCTTCCTGCCATTGTCCCATTCTACTTGGGGTCGACGTAATACGTTTTCTTCTTCCATTCTCCTCTGTCAGACGTCACGGTATCATTTTACTCATTTCTTTGATTTTAGATTTGGACTGGTGCATTCTATGTTTATTCAAAATAATGAAGGTAATTGGGTTCTAGTGTCAATTGACAAGAAAGTAAAGGTGAACAAATTTACCTATTTCTAAGACCTAAATTGCTAGTTTAAATCGGTAAAAAACTTTCAGTGTTTATTTACCTATGCAACTCCATATAACACTGCTCTGTGGCAGGGTGTAGTTTTCTGTTGCGTCTTTAATTTACGAAACGTCACGGGCACGGTAATGAAACACTTCCGTATGTTTTACAGTAAGCCCCATTTTCCGCATTCGACCGTCTAAATTTCAAATGCTATGCTGACTCTCCACGGGTTTAACTGTTATATTTTCCTCTTTACCGGAAATTGAGACGTGTTTTTTATTTTATTTATTTATTTGGGGAAATAGACGATGTGAAGTTTTTTTTTTGTTATAAATTATTGTAACCGAACTTTAAGAAATTGCTTATGTGTTTTGCAAGTTACTGCTAAATAAGTAAACCGCTTGATCCAGAGGATTCATTTAGGATGCTAAGTTTAATTTGGAATATCGATCATATTAAAAAAAAATCTTCATTTCCACCTCTGGGTGAACTTTCGGGGGTTGTGAAGTTTATATTTTTATTGTTATTGAAGCTTTTGTGCATTAGTTCATCTGGTATGAAACAATCCACTAAAAAAATCCTTAATGGTAACAGCACCCTTGGTGTAAGTGATATACAAATAATAATACTGGATTTTTCTCTTTTTCGACTAAGCTTAGCTAGCTGATGACGATGCCAATGACGTCCGCATCACCACCGTCACTAGTACCATTCTAGATTTTCTTGTTTAAAAGCTTTTCTGGCGTTTTAGAGTCAAGAGCCACTCCTGAAGAGAGCTCTTTACAATGCTTTCAGCGCTTAAGTGCTGAAAGAGCATGGAGTTTCTACAATCGATGTCAAGTTTAAGATGACGAATTTATTTTCATTCCATTTTAGGGTTGAATTTTGAAATTATGGCCTTTGTTCATGTTAATTTTGCGGTAACGCGATAGATGGCGTTGTTCGCAAACAGAATTAGTGTGTCAAGGAGATTATGATAATTTTGGTGTTAATTACTTTTGTCGGCATTTGGATCGGTTTCCGTTGTATTATCTCTTCTGTTATCATTAAGACCTTTCTATGTACCTACTGAAGTCTATTTTTAAAACTTCGAAGTAGGTGCTCTGGTAGAGAGGTCCTCAAAACATTGATTTTTCTGTGACATTTATCTTTCACCAACACTTATTAACATCAAAAATAATAATCAAATAACCTTAGGAAAGCGGGTCACGAAGCTGAATATATTATACTAAAAACCATAATGCGTTACAAAAATTGTTTATTCACATAAATACCAAAATCTAGCTTTATTATCACAATGAGTATAAATTAATCAGTTATTTCAAATCACGGCCGAAAACTTTACAAATTCTCTTCGATGATATCAAATATAATGAGCTCCAGAAGTTCATTGATTTCATTCTGTAATAAGATGAAAAATTCAGATTAATATATTTTATAGATACGTACATTAAAATAAATAAATAAATATCGCTGGACATTACACACAGCGCCATCTAGTGCCACACTAAGCAACGAGGCTTGTGTCGTGGACACCAGATAGTTGATATACTACATAGATACTTTTTGTTTGTAAATACATACTTATTATACATATAAACATCCAAGACTCGGAAACAACTGTCCATGCTCATCACACAAACACTTGCTCCTACCGGGATTCGAACCCGGAACCCTATGAACGTAAGGCAGCCTCACTACCGCTGCGCCATTCGGGTCGTCAAAACACAAAACATTATACAAATAGTTTTTCACTGATTGAATTGCGACACAAAACCAACAATTTTTCAAGTAAATTTATAGGCAACGGTTAGTGGTCAATTCTTGTTATTTTCAGTTAAGTCTGAAAATGGCGCCGGTGACTGAAATGTTGTGCGGTAATCGGTTGTCGTGGTATGGGCATGGTGATGCAAAATACGCGCGTTGGTCGTGGAGTTGCGGACACCGGCCCGCTATACAATACAATGGGCATGGTGATGCGGAGGAATGAGGAAAATATCGTGAGGAAAGTTTTGAGTATGATAAGAGTAGAGGAAGACCAAAGAAACGATGGATGGACTGTGTGAAGGCTGATATGGCAAGAAAGGAGTTGTCTGATGAGATGACACGTATTAGTGAGAAGTATGGAAGAAGAACATGAAGACATGCTGCGCCGACCCCAAATGAATTGAGATAAGGGCAGGAGAATGCTGGTGATGGCTAGTGGTCAATTCCTAAAGATTATGATCGAAACCCATACTCTAATATTTCGAAATTGTTCGAATCAAACAATTGAAAATCATCAAACACAGACAATTAGTTTATCAAACAGTTGTTCTATAAAGTTAAAGATCACCAATAGGTGTACCCAAATTAAAAACAAACTGTACTCACATAATGTTCCCTGATGGTGGTAGGCACGAAATCTCCAACGAAATCATTGAAATCATCGGACACGTCCTCGCCCTTGACAACCACCCTGGCGTCAGACTGAAACAAAAGGTAATACAATAATTGTTTTCATCTGTATGAATACAACACAGTGTTAAAATTGTTTAGGTGTTTGATACGGTTACAAAAATACCATCCTACTTACTAAAAGTAGCTATTGCTGAATACTATAGGGTATGATTTATTGTATTAAGTACTATTTAGTTGTATTAGTAACTAGAGTAGGCACTAATACACTAGCAACAGTAGCATTTGAATTACTTTGCAATGTATCCTTCTTAGCGTTTGGTATTTAAATATTAACAGCCTTACGAGCACTAATCTAAACCCTTTCGTTCGTGAACGTCTACAAAACACAGAGGACAAGAAACAATAGAAGAATTAAATTAAGAATCGGTTTCTTCTAGGCAAGCGTGCTCTAGGCCGCATCATCGCTTCACATCAGGCAAGCCTATTTAGTATTTAAAAAAATTAAGCTTACGTTAATATCCCCCAGCGTTAAGTCGATGTCGACACTGCGAAGAGAAATTCCGGAGATGATGCTGACGTTGATACGGAGCTCGCCTTTCACGAGAATACTCACGACGTCGATGCTAAAAAGAAGAAATGAGATAATTACTTCTATGGTCGGAGATTCACATTTGGATCTATAAAGATAAATAGAATATTCCTTATTATGTACACCATGCAAATTTAAATTTATATAAAAGAAAACATTTCACATCGGGTGACGCAATGGGAAGTCTTATCGCTGAAATCAATCTTTTCAAGACAATCTTTGGATGGATTAGAGGAAGAGGCAGAAACAATACTGCAGGTAGTTTGTGGGTCATAGAACTGTCTTAAATTGAATAAGTATTAAATATTGCAGAGTAGAAATAGAAGAATTTCATTTTAATTTTATTACAGTTTACGAACTTGAATAATGAATAATATAATACGAAATAATACTTGACTGGCTTGTCGGTCTAAGGTCGCAATGGATTCCTGGGTCGGGAAAATTATTATTAGATTTTTCCGTCAGGAATTTCTTAGTAGCAGCCACGGAGTCTGGATTTGTGCCCGATGGAAGGCAATAGGCACGCCCCTTATTACACGTGAATTTAACGTAACTGCCGAAATGTGGATGTACTTGTTGGGTACTATCCTTTGGTTGGGGCTTACCCTTCAGGGATTACAAGGCGTTATGTTATGTTGCGATTACTTGAAAGTTGATAAACTCTTATGATTGAAGAACGATCATTCTTTCAACGTTACTTACTTTCCAGAGGCAGAAAAGTCGAGTTTGTTGCTGAAGATTTCAGCATTGGCCCTGGCAGAGGCTGAAATAGTTAAAAAATAATGGTCAATTTACACTTCAAAATAATATCCTTTCTAAATTCAACAGGAAAGTTTTATTTTCTTAGATTACAAAGATTTAAAGGATACATTGCCATTCAACGTGGCAATGCTGTCAGCTTTCTGGGAACTTTTCCTATTGACTCCTTTCGATTCCTATAGAAGTGGACGATTTTTTTTACGCCTTGTAATTCTTTTCCTATTTTAATACTTGTACAGTTACAGACTTTAATTGATGAGCCACTTTTAAATTTACCAATTTTGCAGTTTTTTAACGTTAGTATATTGTTTTTTAACGCTAAAACAATTGTCGCTAGGTTGCGGTCGCTAGACCTGCAATTAGTTGATTTTGGGTAGTCACTCTCTACTATGTACGAATATAACCGACTAAACCCGATTTGCATTACACGGCTAAATACGAATAGTGGCAAGTGGCTCATCAATTAAAGTCCGTGACTGTACATATTTTATTATTATTTTAAATCTATTTGTAGTTTGTAAATAATGTACAAGTACATATTGAATTAAAATAAATAAACTTCCTTAAAAAAAATGATGCATAAATAGTTTCGTTACTTATTACATATTGCCAAGTCAGCTCACCTGCAGAAAACTGAATAAGAGGCAGCTCAATGTCGACGTTGAGGCGGGATGAGAGCACGTGGTAGTTAACTCTATGAGTAACGATATTGCTGAGCCCAGTGCTTAGAATGTCCTCAATAACGGCTTCATAGTTGAAGATGCTGGAAATAAATGTAAAATTAATTTCTCCCAATGTAAATATATCTATTTTGGTAAGAAAATGAAGACCTTCTTGATTGCACGAAAGTAATAAATGGTGCTATTTTTTTTAGCTGTATGAGAAGAAACTTCTTCTTCTTTATCGTGTGGTTAGTGCCTAACCTGGTGTCAGAGTTTTTATGCCACCCATGGGCCTCTGACTTGGCTTTACATGTCCGTCGAGAAATATCTCTCATGGCATGCTGTTTTCATCACGATGTTTTCCTTTACCGAAGCAAGTGATAATTATACAATACGCACATGATTCAGAAAAATCAGAGGCGCGTTTCTAAGAAGAAACAAGATAACTCAAACTTGCTGTTTTTGCCATCGGAGAAATTTCTAGTTAGGACTTACGCGGGTACTGGTAGCCTGTAGCCACGGCTTTCCCTCTCGATGTGGTAAGGGTCCAGGCCAGCGTCCTTGATGGCTTGGCTCGCATCTTCAATGGCGCTTTCAATTTGATCACTGATGAGGCGCTCGTCCGAAAAGAAACCTGAAAATATTATTTCGTCTATCATCACTTTTGTTTTTGTCTAGTCTTCAATTAAGTTTAATTAATATTATGGGAGTGTTATTTTTCAACTTCGTTGTTTGACATGAGGATATACTACTAGTACTATTAAGACGGATGCGCAGTGTAAACGTAACGTAAATTTGTCGATTTTTAATAGAAAATACAAATTATCCTATAGAATTTTAGTGAAATTGTTTGCAACAAGCACAATCAGCACCATAATCCATAGAAATGAATGAATTTTTCAAATTATGAAAATACTCCAAGTGAAAAATACTCGTTTATTTTTCATTTTCAAATCGACGTATTAATTTACGTTTACGACTTAGGTGTTTTAAAAAAAAGTAACTTTCTTGTTTTGTTTAAATTTAAAGTACTTATTTATTTGTATATTACGGAAGCCGATTTTTCGGTATGTTAAACTATGTATGTACTTACTTGGGATATGGGGTATCGATGTGGCACTGATGCTTGCGATGAGGAACGCAAAGGCAAGGCAAACCTTCATTTTGATTTTAGATTATTTTCTGTTAAAAATATATTTAAGTTATTAGTCGTTGGTAGTTTTTTTTTATAACTTCAAAATAGACGCTTTCAGTTTGCAAATAATAATTTAGAGATCTATTCAGCCTTTTAGCTGACAAAAAATCCTAAATAGTGTTGATAGTGATACAGATGATTTTTTGACGCCCTTGAATTCTTTTGCTGTTTTTATTTTATTATATGTTTGTAAATAATGTAAATTTTGAATAAAATAGAATATTAATTTATCTTGGTTGTAGGTGGCCAACAAATAAAGTTTGAATTATAAAACACTCTCCTAATGTTTCTTTATCAGAAATATAATTATTCTTGTACGAAAAAACATCATGAAAAAGTTTCTTCAGTTACATGTCTTACCTTACTTAAAATCAAAAAAAGAATAATATGACATTGATTTAAAATAATCGTTTTTATACTATTGAGAAGCAATTTGATCCTTATCGATATAATTATATTTATTTTAGTGGTTTATCAAATTTTCTCATCTTACAGATATTACGCTGTTTTCCTTACAGATATTATCTTGTACTTATTTTTTATTGGAGACGTACATAATATGTTTACACTATCAGTGCAAAATTCTTGCGTCCAACAGTCGGATAAGGAAGCTACTCGTGCTTCAGGGTGGAAATACAGTATGTTAGATTAAAAGTGGGGGGTAGGGAGTTCAGTACTCGTCAAAAGGAACAAATTTTACTGTGGGACCTACTCTGAAAGATAAAAAAAGATTCGTACGTTGTTGGTAACAGCTATAAAAGCTGTGGGAAGTTACAGTTCGGATCGGGGCAGCAAATCTTCTTATTCTTATTTATAGGAATATGTATTTTAGCCATCGTACCTCTATGCCCGTTCATAGTGGATGATTAAAGCATTTGAAGTGATACACTTTTCAGCTATCTCACCCATTTCGGCCAAATAGCAGTTGTCAAGGTCTCTTAAACGTTTTCTTTGTGCATATTCCATACAAACTTGTGCATGAATCATGCACAAGAATGATGCTTTTTGCTTGTGCATGAATCTTTAATGAGTGGATTTGGTTTCGGAAGTCAACCAAAAAAACGCCAATTGCATAGCATAGATATATTCTATCAGAACGTACGAGGTCTTCGAACTAAGTTGGATGAGTTCAGAAATAATCTTGAATCATTGAATTCTGACTTGTATGCTATCACGGAGTCTGGTTGTAATGATTCCATAGCAGATCCGGAAATTATCCCACCGGGATTTCAAATTCTTCGTTGTGATCGAGCGGATGGTCGAAAACAAGGAGGCGCGTTTTTAGTGGCCACACACCGGTTCGAGCTACGGCAAGTTCATGTGATGGACGTAGCGATAGATACCTGCGTTTTTGAAATGGTTAGTGCAGCAGTTCACTTTAATAACAGATTTTTGTTTTTGTGCTCGGTGATTTATATTCCACCCGGTAGTTCGGAGAGTGACTACATGATTCTGTTTAGCATAATAGAAAACCTGTGCATAAGATATAAGACAATTGTTGTGATAGGTGATTTTAATTTACATTCGTGTCCTGTAAATGTCTGTAATTACTATGAATATTTCTTGTCCTTTTGCGAATTCACTCAAAGTAATAATGTACCCAACTGTTTAAATAGGCAGCTAGATTTGGTATTGAGTTTGGGTGTTCGCGGAGAGGTTTCGGTAGTAGCCGCGGACGAGCCACTGGTGCCCGTCGACGCACATCACCCGCCGCTCGCAGTGAGCGTGCGGCTTGCGCCCGCAGGTGTCCCCGTCCCCGCCCCCGCCGACTGCCCCGCCGTTGCTTTCGCTTCGCGCACATGTATAGGCGCACGCAACGATAGGTTGCAGTGGAACTTTTACAAGGCGAATTATCAATTGCTGTATTCGAAGTTGGTTGCAATGGACTGGAATAGTTTGTATAGGATTAGCGATTTGGAAGCAATATTGGATTTATTCTATAGTAATCTTTATAATATTTTGGATGAATGTGTTCCTAGGAAAAAAGTAGGTGTTGAGTCGCAGTACACATATCCGGAATGGTACACGAGCGAAATAATAAAAGACCTAAGAACTAAAGCGAGACTTCATAAGATGTTTAAAACAACTAAACGTAGTAGTGATTATGAAGAATATTCCAGGTATAGAGCACGTGTAAAAAAATCTATACAAACTGCTCACAAGCTTCACCAAAATAAAATCCAGTGTCAATTTGCCAAAGATCCAAAGTCGTTCTGGAAATATATACGATCAAAGAAGAATGCAGTAAGTCGGAAAAAAATCATCAAGGATGGGGAGATTTTGTCGGATGACGAGTGTGCCAAACAATTCGCAATGTTTTTTGAATCGGTATACAGCAGTCAGCCGCCGCGATTAGACCCTCAAGCGGCGGCGGAGGCCGGAGTGGGGAACAGTGCGCGTGTGCAACTAAACTCTCTAAGTCTTAAGGACGTTAGAGGTGCACTTGAGCGCCTAAAACCAAAGCGGTCAGCAGGCCCCGATGGTATACCAGCGTTTCTTTTTAGAGACTGTGGTAGGGTACTGGCTGATCCTTTACTTTATATTTTTAATATTATTCTTCAGTCGGCAACTTTTCCAACTCAGTGGAAGATCACGCGAGTCATTCCTGTTCCTAAAGGTAAAGCGGGATCGGACATTGGTGGGTATAGACCGGTGGCCGTGCTGTCGACGCCGGCCAAGGTGTTCGAGTCCGCTATCCAGCGCTGCATGCAGGAGCAAGTACGCGGACAGCTATCGGACGCGCAGCATGGATTCCGGCAAGCGCGCAGCACTGCCACTAATCTACTCAATTTTATGGCACAAGTGGTGCCGGCGGTTGATGCTGGTGTGCAAGTAGACGCTGCGTATTTTGATTTCAAAAAAGCTTTCGACACAGTCGACAATGACATCTTATTAAAAAAGCTCGCAGATGTCGGCTGTACACCACATCTATTGCAGTTTTTTGCCAGTTATATGCAAGATAGGCAGCAATACGTTGACTATAATGGATGTGAATCCGAACCATATTACACCTGGTCCGGGGTGAGTCAAGGCAGCAACTTGGGGCCTCTCGAATTCATCATAATGGTAAACGATCTACCGGAGGTCGTCAGATATGGCTCTTGTTTACTATTTGCAGATGACCTCAAGCTGCTGCTCGAGGTAAGGAGTGAATCTGATTGCGAACGGTTACAGGAGGACATAGATAGGATAGTGGAGTGGAGTCATAAGAACAAGCTCTACTTCAACGTATCGAAGTGCTCGGTGATGAGTTTCACGCGTGCGCGTACACCTCTTATCTACGAGTATGTGGTTGACGCAGCACCTATGCAACGAGTCGCTGAGGTACGTGATTTAGGGGTCTCTGTAAATCCTGAACTGCTGTTTCGTGATCATATAACTAACATCTGCAAAACGGCGTTCAGGAATCTAGGTTTTGTGCTGAGGCAGACGCAACACTTCACAAATATTGCAACAGTAAGAGTCCTGTATGACGCACTAGTCAGGAGTCATCTGGAACATAGTGCGGTCATATGGTCTCCGCATGAGGCTAAGTACTCGGTAATGTTAGAGCGCGTTCAGAACAAGTTTACGCGCTACTTGTACAAAAAACTTTATGGGGTATATCCGTTTTACCCATTGATGTACCCCACGCTATTTGTACTGGGTATGGTCGGGTACAATCAACTGAGGGTGCGGCGGGAGTTCGCACTAGTCGCGTACCTAATTAAAATACTTCGTGGCATAGAGCATAATCCAGGAGTGCTGCAGCGATTGAATTTGTGTGTACCTGACCGCTATGTGTGGAGGCGGCGGCGTCCGCCACTGCTGGCCGTGCCAACAGCTAGGACCAACTTACTTGCTAAGACACCTCTTACTCGAGCAATCCGTTTACTTAACGAACTTCATTTAAAAATTGATATATATACATGTTCTTGGAGTGAATTCTCAAAGATTCTGTTATTTATTTTATGTTATAATTTATAGTGTGTAGGTAGACCACGTTTATCTATGTTACCTTGTATGAGTTTTGTGTAACTTTTTATTTAATGTATTGTGTTCTTAAAGCTATATTTTTATTTTTTATTGTTAGTAATGTATGTCTAGATGTAGATTTCAACAAAAGCCGCACTATCGCATTAGGTTTAAGTGTTACCTGTAATGATAGTTGTAAGGGAGATTTTGAATAAAAATAAATAAATAAATAAATGAATAATGCGTGTAAAAAGACCCTTAACTTTTTTGTTTTGTTCTGGGATCCTTCTATTTCCTGAGATATTGGAGGTCAAATTTCCATATTTTTCACAAGTTTAAAAAAAATCAGGAGGTTGTCATAGAAGACGTAAATAATCAATATAAATTACGGTACCTGGTCAATAATAATAAACGTTGCTTTTTTATTTGTTTTAATTTGTCACTATTTCAGAATGAAGCCCTTCTCAAAAGAGGAGAATCACCCGTTTATCGAATAAACGTTTGTTTATGTGTGTGAAAGCGCGGTTATAGGGCTAATATTGGATAGTGTACACTGACCGATTTTCGATATTAAGAAAGAAATATAAAAAATTACCTACCCATTTTATTATTGATTCGGGTCGAGAATCATTAGCATAGTTACCTCCTTGAATTTGACGAGGATGCAAAATTACACCTTGTATAATTAGCCTATAAAAATATTATTAGGTTCCCATTGCTGGAACACAGGCTTTCTGTGCGAAGGAGTAGTTTGTTATCTGCAAAGCATACGCAGTTCGGGTTGACGTCACATATCATGGATTTTTTAATACATGCCGGTTTCCTATGCGTGCATGCACGACTATGCACCGTCATCCTCATTAGCCAATTATCAGAAAGTATTTAAAATTGATAAAAATCTTATCGCTTCAAATACGGGATGCAGATATAATATAAATTTAGAATATCTTCTATATCATCTGCCTAGCCTTTTCTCAACTATGTTGGGGTCGGCTTCCAGTCTAACCGGATGCAGCTGAATACCAGTACTTTACATGGAGCGACTGCCTATCTGGACCCCACAACCCAGTTCGTATTGGGTTATACGATACCCCTTGGTAAGACTGGTTGTCAGACTTTCGGGCCACTGACTATCTGTAACGACTGTCAAAGATCTACTAATGACAGCCGGGACCTACGGCTTAACGTACTTTCCGAGGCATGGAGGAAACTCGGTATGTAATGGGTGGTCACCCATTCACGGACCAACCCAGGCAAGCGCGGCTCAACCTGACGATCGACCCGAGCGGCTGTTATTATTTAGTCACGAGCTCCTCCACCACGAGATATTTAGAATATCTTCTATAAATATATACTAAAAAACTCATCCTTTTTTCTTGAAGTCGGGTGAAAATTACATGGGAAACCTTTTTACTTATCAACTACCACGTGTCTATTCACTATAGGTACCAATCCCATAAAAAAAACAAAAGAAAGGCTACAACCAAGAAAATAAATCAACAGCAAAAAGTACAATGATATACAACGAGCATACATTTGTTCGGTACCTACTACAGGTACAGTCGAGTCCAGCAAGCAATCAGTTAAGTGCTACAAGATTGAGGCCGATGTAGTAGGTACTATGTATATTACTTGTTACTATAGGAGTATAGAGTACTGGGCGAGCCGGTACTAGTATAGTAACAGGTTTCTATAGTATTCCCTCAGGAAGGTAGGGTTAGGTAATCAGGTATGTCGTGATTTGACACTCGGTATGTCCGTTTTTGTAGGTCATTTTTATTCTTGTTTGTTGGGGTTCGCAATTATATTTATGATACAAGTGCAAAATAAATGGTTGTACGGAGTATAGCATGGTCGGACTATCTCACTTGAGAGTCTTCGTAAAATTCGTTACTTACTTCAGTCACTTGTAAAAGCACACATTAATACTTACTTAAACTTGATTTGGCTTTACCCTGATTATTTTTTGGTATTCAAAATTTGTCGTTATAAAAATGGTTAACGTAATATTTTCCTAACTTTTCGGGCCAGTAACGGTGTCAAAATCAACAGAGGTATCTAATTTCAAAAGCAAACAAACTTTTTTGAAAAATTTTGTGTAACAACCCGTCACCTAGCGGTCATTATTTTTTCCTTATTTTTATTCAATACTAGCTGATCTCCACAACTTCATCTGCGTTACATTTTTGATTAAGGCTCCGCTCCTATTTGTCGCAGCGTGATGTTATATAGTCTATAGCCTTCCTCGATAAATGAGCTATCCAACACACAAAGATTTTTTCAATTCGAATACCTACTTATTCCTGAGATTATCGCGTTCAACCAACCAAACAAACAAACTCTTCAGATTTATCATATAATATTAAGTATAGATTCACGCTTGTTCCAGGTGGTGACGAATAGGATGTGAAGTGGTGTTACGCACGCTGCACACGCGCCGCTAGCAGCGGTCATGGCGACCCGGAGATAGTGCCAGGTAAACCCATAATTAAAATCAAAAGCCCATAGTCCTGGCTGTCTCCGTTCTTATACTCAACAGAGCGATGGACAGTTCCTGGAGGCTTGTTCATGCACTAAGTAGCTCAGCTCATTAAAACGAAAGAGATGCATCCAGATGCTGTTACTCACCCGAGCAGCCGCGGTCGGAAACATGGTAAAATATAATTGAATACATAATTATATCCGGAATACTACAACTAGAACACGAAAGTATGCAAGGAGTTTATTTGCAACTGTGACAAAAGTACCGTCGGTACTGTGCCTGATCTGTCTCGCGTCATTTTTTATGGCTGCCCCATCTGACTATGATAATGAGGAAATGGAGAGCGCACCTGAGATAGCTAGTCATCGCTAAGATTGGCCGCCACTGCTAAAAAAATTTCATGAAGACTGTTATGGCCAATTAGAACTTGACACAAAGATAGTGCAAGCAACTTGCCTATTTTTAACACGGTTTTATTTTTGGTTCCACCTATAACTAACTATGTGAAACATCGTAGAAATTAAAATTGACCCACTTACCGGTTTTCGATTGAGCTAAAATGTTGCATGCATATTTGGTATAGATGGCAATGCATGGTTAGCTAAGTGACATCGTTTATGCATTCCCATGATTTGCGTATCAAATGAAAAATACGAGAAATAAAATGATGTCACTTTAAAGCGTGTTTTTTGCGTTTTATTTAACAGTATTTACTATAGTATTACAGTGCGTGTAATTGGTATTTTTATTCCTGGTTTAGAGAGATAGGACTATTCCATCCTAACACAAAAGAAGATTGGCATCAACCGAAGCCTATCGGTAAAATATCGGTACCAGTAACAATTCCCGAAAATTATGATACCAGGGCTGCAGTACTTTGTAGATAACTTTTATAACATGTTAGGACAAACACGATTTTTGGCGTGGGGGATGGCCAGAGAAAAATATAATTAAGTCGTTCGTATGTGCGCGCACGGAGCCAAGCGTGCTGGGACTTTATGGACTTCAGCGTAGTGATGTGACACTTTCTCGATAAATTTTCTTATGGAAGTAGGTTTTGGTACGTTTTAAGTTACTGTAGGATACTGAAGGAAAAAATAACAGAGAAAATCAAACACAGACAATAACAAAAACGACATTAATTAATTATTTTTATCAGATAAAAACTTATGGCGCCCTTAACTTCTCGTCTGAATTTCCTGAGGTGATTTTTGTTTTCAGTTATTGCTGAACATACTAAGCAAAATTACTTAATAAAAGTAACTTAAAATAGGTAAAGTATAACCTGAACTATGCGATACCTAACAGCACCAAAAACCAGTCGAATTTGAATGAAAAATAAATTCAACCTGAACCAATCTAAAAAGAAAGCTTAAAAAAAAGCATCGATAGTTTTTCCCAACCCTACTCCTGACGCTCTTGCTCACGCTACGTTATCTCAACTTGGCATGGCTCATGTTTAAAAAGCGCTGGCTAAGTTTTTAATAACAATTTCGCTGCTATGTGTCCTTATATTTTGTCACGGAAACTTCTGACGAAATAACTCCGGTTGTTTTAACCGAGAGAATAATACAAGCAACGTTTGTAAATGTAAGTAAAAAGGTTGCAAAGGACGAGAAAAAGCAACGAAGTTCCTGTGGGATCATAAATCAATCAGTCAGTTATAATCGCTCTAGAAAGCATAAATTGTTGAATGTCCCATTTTGTCGCACTGTAGCTCGATCCACCTCCACTATACCGCGTATGGTTAGGTACTATGGTCAACGCGCTCGCAGAAACCAACCTTGGATTGGACTTTTTTGCTGATGAATGGAAGACGATAATGTTAGAATGTCGTTCTGTGAGAAAACCAGGTAAAAGGATTACTTAACACATTAAATATAATGTAAATAAAAAATAAGATCGGTCAGGTCAACACCGGTGATCGGAATAGGTAGAGCTAATGTGCCTAAAGTTCAAGCAACAGAAAGGAAAAGTGCAGACTTCCTTACGACAATTTTGTTTTTCGGAATATTTGTTCCGAATGTCGGAACATTACTTAAGTACAACTAAAATTAATAAAGTAAAACAACTATCGAATTCAATTACTCTTTCTGTTTTAAAAAAAAAAGTGCACGATTTTTATTGTTTAAAAAATAAAGGTAATCTCCTTATCTTCGTTTGAACGCCGTAAGTAAGTGCGGAAGCAAATTTAATTTTCATACCAGTTTCTTTACCTGAATTAATAACAATAGAAGACGTATTTACGGGCTTTTTGAGAACGTTCTCCTTGCTGTCGAAGTCGGTTAAAAAGGAAATATACTGAATTCAATTAGTTTACTGTACTGATTAATAAATAACATTATTATACACAGTACTTAACAGATTCCGAGACATTTCCGAGTTTCAGAAAAAATATTCGGAAAAAAAATTTTTAGTCGTAAGGAAGTCACCACTTTTCGTTTCTGTTACTTGAACTTTAGGTACATTAGCTCTACCTATTCCGATGGCTGGTCATTACATAACCACAGCTCCACAGCTGGATATAGGCCTCCACAAGCATCTTCACATTGCCAGGCCCTGTGCTATCGAATTTCCGCGGTATTCACCAGGTCTCTGGCTAAGTTTTTTACATCGGGTTAAAAAAGTCCCAATTTTCAGGCAGAAGGAACGCTAATTTACACTGTGAAAGTGAGCAATAACTGCTCATAATAATTTCCCTTTACAATAATAAATATCGTCGCTTAAGTCCTAACACCACGTAAATAAAAATATCAACTTTATAGAGGAGTAAAAAAACTGCATAATTTTACATAGAGGCGTTGCTTGTTTCTGATTGGCTGAAACAACGCGTCTTCCAATTTTCTTGCAAACGGCAACAAAATGTCAGAACCGCCAAAAATTTACTTACCAGGTTTTAGAACATAAACGGCGATGTGTAATAATAAAAGTGACATCTAAAATTCAAGGACTCACATACCAGTTTTAAACTACAACTTCACGCTTGAGAAGCGAGACCAAACACTATCAAGAAACTAAGACATGAAATATTCCATTTAACAAACACTCCAAGACCGCACATTCTAGGATAAGACGTTTGAATTTGAGGAATCTCAGCCATCCGGCACCCTGTAGCCATCTCACTCACTCCTTATGCAAAATGTTTCCAAGAATATCGCCATCTCTTTCCCCCGTAGAGCAATTTCTGCAGTTTATCCTAGATAGTCAGGGACTCGGAAATACTCTCAACCACGGAAATGAGGAAAGAATGAAAACTCATTAGGGCGGTTATTAGGGCCAGATTACACCGCGCTCCATTAACTGGGACTTTAAACTGAGTTTAACCTATTTTCTTGATATGATTGTGACATTGCTGAATTTGTGGAGATGGGGCTAAGTTTTGATAGTAGACCGTATGTTTTGGGAGTGCTACATACTTGTCCGAGTAGGCGGCGCATTCAAGTTGGCGGTATTTGTTGAACAACTTAGCCGACCCGGAGAAAATTGTTAAACATATTCGGTTTTCATTCGACACGTTCCGATCGACAAACTCCGTTCGGCAACTATTTTAATTCTTTGTACATTTGTGTGCTTGAAGAATAAAATAAATACATTTATATAATTGAATTATTTCGAATCAGCTTAGTAGTATTGGAACTAAGCCGAGCGGCTTTTTATCGGCATATCTTCGATATTGCCACACAGCTATGCTCAGTGCTGAATCAAGTCGAGCCGACCACGTGTGTAGCACCCCACAGTGGAATTCCTTCTGATAATGGTCTCTTTTTGCGATATCTTTTTTTTAAACATGTGAAGGGCATCATGTAGTGGGGAATACCTTGTTGTGATAACAGCCATTAAAACACATGTGCTCTGATGCGGAATAATTATGATTATTTATTACCCTTATCACAAAACTTCTAATAGTAATTAGCATTTTTCCATGTACACACAATAACACACTGATTATTTATTTTTGGTATTTGACTGACTATTTCTGGGTATGATTATTATCAGAAATAACTAGTTTTCATGATCACTTCACACACATTGACACGTTGATAATTTTTTGGTCTGTCACTTAGGTCATACTTAGTAAGTATCTCTTTGTAATTGAGTTGCAGATCTCAAACAAAAGACAGGTCTTTTGGGTTTTATGCTCACGAAATTCATAAAAACAAACAGCCCCTAGCCGCCTACCTAGAAATAAAAAATATATCATCACATCTTCTAAACCAACTGATATTCCCTTATTAACGGCCAACGTTTAAACTTCAAGTTAACCGTCGTTAAACTATGTAATCGGCCCTAAATATTCCGCGGCCGTAATTTGCGGGTTCCGTGAAGGTGCCATTTTATAAATTTATGAAGCCACCGACTGCCTCTCATCACCCGGTAGTAATTTCGTCCTCAGAAAATATACGACAAGTTAGCAGCCTTTGGCAGGATTCTCTACGAAGATACCGAGCGGATTGTAGGGTGACTATGGTCGATTGGTCATATGTATATTTTCTTGGTTAGTCTTAGATGTCACACTGGCGGAAAACATTAGGTTTTTTTTTTGTTTTTCGTTAGCTTGTACTGTCCCATTCCTGGGCAAACGCCTCCCCCATTATTTCTACTTCTCTCGATGTTGCACCTCTTCTCGCCAATTTGGTTATACCAGGTTTGTTTTAATAAAGGAAAACATTTGAGATCTGAAATTGCCATACGCAGTTTACAAGCGTACCTAGTAGTGAGTGCCTATTCCATCTAGTCAATACTATTTCTTTTTCTTATGTGATCCGTATGGGATATTCTTTTCCGTAGTTTGTTTGGTTTCCAGAGAGAGATTGCGTTATGTATCGTTGTGTGTCGTGTGCCAGTATTTAATATTCCAGAACACTGTCTCTTGGATAAAAAAGGTTTTGTAATCTTACGTCATCATCAACAACGAACATCAGTCAATCGCTGGACGTAAGTTTGTGCATGTAGAATATCATACATAGTTATTTATATACTGCTCACGTTGATAACCGTATTTCAATTCAATCTCTCACAAAACCACACATACCCATAACTTCAATCAAAACACTACCTTACCTTTAAACAGAAACATTATCGCTCCCTCAAAATCTACAATTCCAACAGCTGAAACTCAAATATTAAAATGAAAAACCAACATTTAAATTTATCCTCGGGCTGACCCAAATACATGGAGAACCCACTTCAAGAGTTCTTGTTACTCTGGTCGGTCGGCTGTAATAGGCTCCCTTGGGGTATAAAATCGCCTATAAATTTCGTTTTGAGCTTCTCCTTGTTGAAGAAGGCGATAACGTTGGTATAAAGTGTCGAATATTCGCCTATATTCTCACAATATACCGCTCAAATGAGACGAGTGTCGTAATCAAATTGAACATGTACTTGCGAGGGTATTCTGTAAGTTGATTTGACAGGTGATAAATAATGGCTGAAATATAGGATAGTGATTGATGAGGCTTGGATCTTACCCCTACTTTAGATAAACAATATTTGGAAATAATATAAGGCTCTTAGGGAGTTTTTGGAGAATGGGTTATGTTGTGGTAGAAAGGTTAGTCAGTTTAGAAGTTTAGTAACAGATCTGACTGCCCAGCCTATGGGGGATAATCTTATGTCTTCATCAATAGCGGTAAAGACTCTTTATAGTAACCCGTTTAAATTAATGATGATATTTATACGTGGTGCTAGGCAACTGGGCTTATCCCAGTTTTCTTTGTGCTTATTGGCCTTGATTTGTTCTGTCTCCTGCTGATATGGAAGGAAGTGGAAGTTATGTTTTTCCTACTCCTCCGCTATTCTTTTCTGATACATTTCGTTGCGGATCCAAGACATTTAAATCGTTTGTCTGGGACTTCGTCGAAGTTCATTGTCTCGGCGGTTTTCTGGTGGTCGCCACGTTGATTCTGGTTTTTATCGTTGCAGTGGTTTGGGAATAGTGTGGTGGGATTCTCCCAAAAAAAATCTTTACGTAACATTATATCACACCTGTAATCCCCGAAGGGTTACGCAGAGGAGTACCTAATAGTAAACCCACATTTCACCAGTTATGTTAATGTCCCATGTAATAGAGGGTGAGCCTATTGCAATAAACCGGGCACAAATCCAGACTCCGTGGCTGCTACTGAGAAATTCCTAATGGAAAAACCCAATAACACTTTGCCCGATGTGGGAATCGAAGCCAGGACCTCATGCTCCGGGACCTTTAGTATAACACAAAAGACTTTATAATCATCACCTACAAAACCAAATTAGGTGTCAACAAAGCATAGCAACAGCCCAACAAATCTTACAAGAAAAATGCTAAAAAAATACTGAAGTTCTCTTCAAAATATCAGCGCGGCTCGCGATATCGCGCGCTTGCGTGACCGAAGGTCGGTGGTGCAGATACCGACGATTTGCAATTCAAAAGCAGGAGGTGAGTGGTGGCTATGCGACAGGTCTTGCTATCAGACGCTTTCGTCTTTGGCCTTGGCGAGGCTTAATTGGTGCTGTAATTGTGATTGGGTGTCGCCTTGGCACTTCTTTAAGGTGGGAGGTTTTTATGGTGAGCTTTGGTGATTTTTCGTTTTTGAATTCCTTTTTTATACTAAACTAGCTGTTTCTCCGGACTTCGTTCGCGTGGAAATTTTGTGTGTGTGTGAGAAAAAAAATAGCATATGTCCTGCCCCAGGATACAATCTATCTCCTTGCCAAATTTCATTACGTTCCGAACAGCCGTTTAGTCGTGAAAAGGTAACAAACAAACAGAGTTACTTTCGCATTTATAATATTAGTATGGATAGGCTTGCGTTTGGCCGCGACTTGATGCGAAGCGATGATGCAGTCTAGGATGGAGTACGCTCGCCTAGAAGAGACCAATTCACTCAAACCTTGAATAGATCCAGATTATAATGATCAGGTAACAGAGAAGCCGGCAGTGAATTCCATAGACTGACGGTTCTCGGTTCTTTTCGGTGCCTTTCCAAGAAACGACAGATATTTCGGTTTTAGTTTTGACATGTGTACGTCTCCAAGAAATGGAACTCTTTGAGACTTGTGCTGAAGTTTGGTTGCAGGGGAATTGGTTGCGCCACATTTTCTCTTCAGTTAATAAACTAGGAAATAGGGAGGGGATAGTCTTATGTAACTTTGAAGTTCAAAAAGTGCTGATTTCAGCCTAATTTATACAAATGACTTTTTTCCGTGATCTCCATTGTCTGGAATCTTCCAGTCATGATTAAGTAGATGGAGCGAGTCAGATAATACCCAACCGAAAGCCTTTACAATAAAACTAAATGTCGCATGATGACTGCAATATTTTGAAGTTAAAATGTTCAAACAACTTAATCCGAATTGCTTTAACTTTAGTATAACATGAACAGTATCATTGCTGGGCTACGAAGGAAGTGTTTTAATATCTTAAATCAATCATTCACTGACAGGCAACGCCTAAACTGCTGATATTCAGAATATACATAGACTCAAGCCTTTTCCCCATGGGGGTAGGCAGAAACCACAGAACGCCACCTGCTACTATTCTTACATACTCCTTTTGCCTCGTCCACGTTCATACATCTGGTCATACACGCTCGCCGAACGCTGACCTTTCTGAAGAACAGTTCATTATATAATCAAGAACAGATATTTGAACATTCGTCCCATAAACTTATGTATGGAAGATCAATATTTATTCATTAAAACTTGTATGTAGGTACAAGTAATAAAACAAACTAGAAAATATTCATAATTAAATTATAAGAATAAATACATTTATATACATACATAAACAAAATATATAAAGTTATGAGTGATAAACAAGAAAAACTACAACGACTCGATATAATTGTCGATGAGAAATCTCATTGGGCTGGCTACTTGTTTCAGGATTAAAGTGTAAGTTTTCATGTCAACGTTCTCCATTAATTGTCACCCGACAAAAACCAGTTAACTCATAAATGAATCAGCGTGAAAGCGTGTAAATTGAAACAGATCATCATCCATGTTATTATGTTAATACAATTACTAAAGAAAAACAGCATAAATAATTAATTCTGCGGACATTTGCATAAGCGGCTCGCCCGGCCCGGACACGGATATATACGATATTTTCGTATCGTGTGGCCTTTAAATAGGATTCTCTGGAGCGACACAGTCCAGTATTCTATATTGGAATGTTCAAAGTTGTGCTGGTGACCGAGAAATATTGATAACCACTAAATACTAATGAACCACTGAACGGATTTCAATGAAAGGTATCTGTAGATCCACTTTCCCGGCGGTGCGAACCCGTAAGACAATTACCGAATTTCACACTGACGAACCTACGAGAATGAGCTAGTTTGAAATATTTTAAATCTTGCACGAACATAATTGTAGGAAATATACCCCGTTTGAAACTCGTCATAACCCTGTGTTTTGTTGTTACTCGCGCTGACAGTAAAAGGGGTTCCGGGCGACCATTGTTGGAAACAAATGAATGCTGCGGAAACTTGTGGCTGATTGGCCGGAGTTATAATATTACAGTGTATTTGTCACAAAGCTTTTCTCGTAGAAGCAACAATAATATGGTCTTGTGGTAGAATAATTTGAATAGTCTTTCTTCTATTTATTCCGTTGGACGGAGGGTTGAGGAGCTCGTGGGGAAATAATAGAAAGTTGGGTTGGTAACCAACCATTATACCGAGATTCTTCTTTGCATCAGACAGCACGTTAATCATTTGGTACTGGCTGTCATTGGTAGATCTTTGACAGTGGTTACGGACAGTAGAGCCTGAAAGTTTCGCAACCAGTCTTGCCAAGGCGTATCGTGTATCCCAGTCTTTGTGTTTTAGAGGTCAGATAGGCGCTCCATGTAAAATACTGTTTCTATGGTGGTGGTCGGATTTTAGTCTTACCGTCCCAGCGAAGATAGGAAAAGGCTAGGTAGATGGTAGGATGCTCTTCACTCGTAGGCTAGTTTGCATCGCAATACAATACTGACTTAGAAAAGTCTAGTCTTTTTCCCAACCTTATTGGGGTCGACTTCCAGTCTTACATGGAGCGACTGCCTATCTGACCTCCATCACCCAGTTAGTACTGGGTAATACGTTACCCCTTGGTAATACTGGTTGTCAGACTTTCGGGCCACTTATTACCTGTAACGACTGTCAAAGATCTACAATTGACATCCGGGACCAACGGCTTAACGTGCTTTCCGAGGCACGGAGGAAACTCGGTATGTATTGATGGTCACCCATCCACAGACCGACCTTGGCAGGCACGGCTTAACCTTGAAGAGCGACCCGTGCGGCTGTTACTATTTCGCCACGGGCTCCTCAACGAGGAATAGAAGTACTGAAATAAATAGTAGCCTGGTAGGTAATGCATTGAGCTTTCGTACTCCGTTACCCCAATATTTACCCCCGTTTCTCCCGATGGCCCTCGATGGCTGCCAATGGTCCACAATGGTCCCTCAGCCGGGCAGCGGATGTTCGATTGTTTGTATTGACAGAACAGTACAAATACTCCCGGATTATTGCTCTGGAGCCCACACACAAATATTTACAGTTCACTAAAATTTGATGGAGTATTTTAATTTTAAAGAGAGATCGAACTCGCTTCGTTGGTAGATAAAACCTGCAAATTTGAAAATTGCAAATTTAATAATAATTGTTTAAAGTATAGGATAAAATCACTTGTGTGATACAAGTGACTGAAAATAGATAGTCAGGCGGACAATGCAGTGATCCTATAAGGCTTCCGTTTTTTCCTTTTGAGGTACGGAACCCTAAAAACAACAGGAAAACCAGTTTTTGTCTCGGAATTCGTAATAGCATTATTGATGATTATTGTATACTTGATCTCCAGTAATATTTGTAACTGAAAATAATGTAGATAACGTTTGATGGTGACTATGACAAACAGGCAGTCGTTCCATGTAAAGTAATGGTATTTAGCTGCATCCGGTTAGACAGGAAACCGACCGCAACATATTTGTGAAAAGGCTAGGCAGATGTAGATGACATTGTGACAGTGATATTTGTTGATGTTTCCGTCGAGTTAACAAACAGTAACAAATGCAGTACCTTAATCAATAGATTGACGAATTCGTCGTTTTATCAAGTCACCTCGTTTTAAATTACATTATTAGTATGGATTACTTTAAAAAAAGAACAAAGTTTTCCTCTTGATTAAAAAAATGTGTTTATCTGTCGCGTGCCGTGGTTTTTATCACAAACGCATTAATTTAATACGCAGAAATCATGTTTAATAGGATTGCACTGAACTGAAATGATGTTTATCTTCAAATAAATTGCTTTTATCACCACGACGGTTGTTTGATTAAGACGGGTTTAGGCGGTAACTTATGGAATCAACCGTACTTTGGGGAAATTCATGACATTTAATGATACGTAAAATCATCATCAGTTGCCTGGGGTCGGCTCCCAGTCTAACCACATGCAGCTGAATACCAGTATTTTACATGGAGCTACTGCCTATCCGAGCTCCACCACCCAGGTAGTTCCGGGTAATACGAATAATAATAATAATGCTACGTAAAATGTTTAGTTTTAAACCCTCAAATAGATCTATGCTTGGATGCAGGAGGCAGGCAGCATCTTCCGCCCGCAAAAATATGCACATGTAGAAAATGCGAGAAAAAAAATATTTTGCATAACATTTAATGGGTTTGGGTAGGAGGGGGTCCGAATGCATAGCGATCGCTGGATGCTGTCTCCCCACGTTGGGTGCCTGAGGGATTGAGGATGCATGGCGCTGCCGAGGCCGGCCTAGATAGAGATAACGACGTCAAAGTTCTTTAAATTAGGTCGTTATGCGGCATTTTGAAAGTTAAAAACATGAAAATAGAATTGAATCTATTGCTCATTTTCGTATGGAGAAGAATGGGCCAGAAACTCCTTCGTTACTCTTGAGCTAGATGCGTACCACCAGTGCTGCTTTGAGCAAAACATGTGGACATCTGTATTTTCTGTATATTGCACTTACAATAAAGCGTTTTCTGTCTATCTACCTAATCGTTCCTACTATTACATTAGACTTAAATGGCACGGCTTTAATGGCTGATAAGCAGTGATAGCCTAGTGGTGTGACCGTTGGACTGCCAAGTCATAGGTCTCGAGTTCGAACCCAAGGCACGCATCTCTGATTTTTCAGAATCATGTGCGTATTGTGTAAATTATCACTTGCTTCGGTGAAGGAAAACATCGTGAGGAAACCAGCATGCCTGAGAGATATTTCTCGACGGCATGTAAAGCCAAGTCAGAGGCCCATGGGCGGCATAAAAACTCTGACACCAGGTTAGGTACTAACCACACGATAAAGAAAGAATGGCTGACGAAATGTGGACGTGCTATTTGTACCAAAATCATCTCTGCCTAACTCTTCAGAGCTTACAGGCGTGATTTTATGTTATGTACAAACACAAAAATATTCAGTATTAGTTTGCATCGGTCTTTCTTCACTTCAAAGTTAAAATCTATTGCCGTATGAACTGAAATAGAAGAATCGATTGACGTATCGTTCTAATATAGCCTGCGTCTGTACCAATATGGATTGCTGGAAATAACTGAACTTCATGTATTCCTTGCATACAGTTGGCTTAGAGTTACAACTTTTCAGCGTATCAGCGTTTTCAAAGGAAAGGTATAAATGTATTAGTGACATCTTAGTTGTATATGCAAGAACACTATACTGTATTATAAATATTTTCTAGTATTTTCCTTTTTGTTATTGCACCTACTGTGTATTGTCTCTGCATCACCCTAAGGTAGACTGGTAGAAAATGCCCAGGGCATTAAGTCCGCCTTTGTACAGTTTTTTTTCTTATGCATAAAGTTTTAATAAATAAATAAATAACACTTAAATAAAGGCTGACTACCCCGTTGGTCTATTGGTCACAATCTCGACTGCTGAGCATGACGTCCTGAGTTCTATTCCCGGGTCGGGCATAGAACGGGTTGGGTTCCCGGGTCGGTTTATTGGGTTTTTCCATCAAGAATTACTCAGTAGCATCCACGGAGTCTGGATTTGTGCCCGGTTGATAGCAATAGGCTCGACCCCTATTACATGGGACTTAAACATAACTGGCGAATTGTGGGTGTATTAGGAACACTTGTGCCCAACTCTCCGCGGATTACAAGCATGATGTTATGTTATGATTACGCTGAACTATATCAGGTCCCAGACTAAATCAGTATTTCCTCTTACACCTGCAAAAATATTCACAATTTCCAATTACTCCCGTTTCCACTCCCCAAATGTTTTCTCGTTCAAAACTCCAAAGGTTGTCGTTTTGTATTCATTTGATGAATGACGGGTTTGTTTTGTACCTATATATAGTATTGTAGGTACCTTTACCAATGTACCGAGATATTGTGCGGCAAACTAATTTGTCATAGGTTGTCGGTCCCGAAATCCTTTGATGCTCTCTACAATACTGAATGTTTTCTTCGGTGTCTGACGGCGGAGACTGTCAATGGTATTGTTTCGAGAATTTGCAACATTGAATTGCGTTGGTTTTTGTGAAATAAATGATATTACATGGGACTTCAACATAACTGGCGAAATGTTAGTGTACTATTAGGTACACCACTGCCTAAACCTTGGAGGATTACCGGCGGGATATTATGTTAAATTATCTATAGCCATCAAAAACTCATCATTTGCCTAGAATTTTCCAAATATGTTGGAGTCGGCCTCCAGTGTTTTTCGATGCAGCAGAATTCCGTATTTTACACGGAGCGGTGGCCTACCTATATGTATAGCTATCATAAATTAAAATCATCATATTAATCATCATGTTTTCATCGCATGTTTTTCGCTTCGTCTCGTATCTTGAAGATATCATAACATTTAAAGCAAAATGACTAATTATTATTAAATTAGGTCAACTTCTACTGAGAACCAAACCTTGAAGCCGGGAACCCCACAATATCTAACCTTGAATTATTTAACTATTAAAAAAAATAGATTATAGTTATCTACTATCTTTTTCAAACCTTTTATTAACTGTCCTTTATCTTCATCGTATTGATAGCTGATTAGCTTTCCAGGGGCTTCGCCGACGGGTGTTATCTCATAGGAACGTCGTACTGGGATAGGAGTATCCTTTTTTCGAACCCAGATTATGGTCTATCCCTGTGTAAAATTGCATCAAGTCCATCTAACTATTAGTTAAGACAACGTTAAGAAAAAATAAGTTTCTGGGTTTGTGAAATATGTTTCGGAAATTCACATTGAATTGCGGTGAATTCATGAATTGAATAAAAATAGAATACTAAAAATACATAATTGGACAACATATTTTATTACAACTTTGTTTCCATCACAATTTATCAATACTTCTTAGTGATCATCTATGTACTGTATTAAGATGATGAACATTGGTGTTCCATTAAACATTTTCGTTTCTAATGTCGGGTTCTGGATGATGTTGCAGGTGGTGTCAGTGGGAGCGGGAGGAGCGGCGGTATGCGCGTGGTGTTGGCTGCGCTGACGGCGCTGGCGGGCGCGCTCGCCGGCCCGCACGAGCACCGCGCGCGCCACCACGCGCCCGACCACGCCCCGCACTTCCCCGCGCCGGCCCCGCCGCAGCCCTACCGCGGACACGGCGAAGCCGTCCGATACAACCCCGAACTAGACACCATTCTACCCCGACTCGAAGACCACGAGACTTCCTCCAAACGCGCCAAGTTTGAAGACGCGGAAACCTCTTCCAAAAGAGCCAAGTATGATGAGAGGCTCTACTCGAACCATGAGCGGGCCGACGAGGAAATGATGGCAGACGAGCCGCAGCTCGGGCCAGAAGACGAGGACCCCCTCGTCGTCCGCACAAGGAAGGGAAGGGTTCGGGGCATCACGCTGACTGCCGCGACCGGCAAGAAGGTCGACGCGTGGTTCGGCATTCCTTACGCTCAAAAACCCTTAGGTGACTTGAGGTTCAGACACCCCAGACCGGCGGAGAGCTGGGGTGACGAAATATTGAATACTACGACACTGCCACACTCATGCGTCCAAATTATAGATACTGTGTTCGGTGATTTCCCCGGAGCGATGATGTGGAACCCCAACACAGATATGCAGGAAGACTGTCTCTTTATAAACATAGTGACGCCAAGGCCGCGACCCAAAAACGCAGCTGTCATGCTTTGGGTCTTCGGCGGCGGGTTCTACTCAGGAACAGCTACTCTAGATGTTTATGATCCAAAAATACTCGTCTCAGAAGAGAAAGTTGTTTATGTTTCCATGCAGTACAGAGTCGCGTCCCTCGGTTTTCTGTTCTTCGATACTCCCGACGTTCCAGGCAATGCTGGTCTGTTTGATCAGCTCATGGCATTGCAATGGGTGAAAGACAATATAGCTTACTTCGGAGGAAATCCTCACAATATAACGTTATTTGGAGAGTCAGCTGGGGCTGTATCAGTATCCTTACATTTACTGTCCCCTCTATCGAGGAACTTGTTCTCTCAGGCGATAATGCAATCAGGAGCCGCTACTGCTCCGTGGGCTATTATATCAAGAGAAGAGAGTATATTGAGAGGCATTCGTTTAGCGGAAGCTGTCCACTGTCCTCACTCAAGAACGGATATGGGGCCAATGATCGAGTGCCTCAGGAAGAAGAGTCCTGATGAACTTGTCAACAACGAATGGGGAACTCTTGGCATATGCGAATTCCCCTTCGTCCCGATCATAGATGGGTCCTTCCTCGATGAAGTACCTGTTCGATCCTTAGTGCACCAGAACTTTAAGAAGACCAACCTTTTGATGGGATCAAACACAGAGGAAGGTTACTACTTTATTCTTTACTACCTGACTGAATTGTTCCCTAAGGAGGAGAATGTTGGAATAAGTAGGGAACAGTATTTGCAGGCAGTTAGGGAGTTGAACCCTTATGTCAATGAGGTTGGACGACAGGCTATTGTGTACGAGTACACTGACTGGTTGAACCCAGAAGATCCGATAAGAAACCGAAATGCTCTGGACAAGATGGTAGGAGACTACCACTTTACGTGTGGAGTGAATGAGTTTGCGCATCGTTACGCAGAAACTGGAAACAATGTCTTTACATATTATTACAAGCACCGTAGTAAGAATAATCCCTGGCCGTCTTGGACAGGAGTGATGCACGCCGATGAAATTAACTACGTATTTGGGGAGCCCTTGAATCCAGGGAAGAATTATTCTCCGGAAGAGGTGGAGTTTAGCAAACGTTTGATGAGATATTGGGCGAATTTCGCGAGAAGCGGGTAAGAACTTGTCTTTTCCTTATTACCCAATCTTTTGTTATTGATAAGGCTTTAATATTTCCGACTAATCCGCATATTCCGCATATTTTTTTAATCAATCATCTTATTTAAAGTAACATCAGTAATTGAAATCACAATCCGCTCAAAAATATTGATAACATAATTTTAAACTACGCATTTTCCTTATTCCAGTAACCCATCTATAAATCCTAGTGGGGATTCGACGAAGGTTCACTGGCCAGTCCACTCAGCGAATGGAAGAGAGTACTTGTCCCTGGCAGTGAACTCCAGCTCCATAGGGCGCGGGCTGCGCGTCAAAGAGTGCGCCTTCTGGCAAAAGTACTTGCCACAATTGATGGCTGCTACTAGTAAGTGCGATGCTCTGTCTTTCTATTTTTAATTTTAATGATTTGTTGGACTAAATGGGTTGTGGAGCTCAGATAGGCAGTCGCTCCATGTAACATACTGGTATTCAGCTGCATCCGGTAAGACTGGAAGCCGACCCCAACGTAGTTGGGAAAAGGCTGAGTAGATGGATGGTGATGATTTGTCGGACTATGGTCTGCTAGGGAATAACAGCTGCACGGATCGACCGCAGTGTAACCAACGTCGGTCGTACCGTGGTCGGTTCCCAACTAAATTGGGAAAGGGATCAGCAGATGATGTTGAGGTATTAGGTAGGAGCCGCTCAATGCGATATTTTAACTATGTATAATTATGATGACCTCAAGTACAAGCCTCCTCCATTATTATTGACTACTGAAAGAGAAGCTACTTCAGGGGTCCACTTCACAGTTCTTTATTTATTTATTGCCAAGAAATCAGAAAGCGGCAACTCATATCTAAACATATAACATTTTGACATTTTAAAGAAGATATAATTGTTGCTTTTTAGTCAATTAGAGTCAATTCGAATGATCTTGATAGCGTAGTAGGCCAATTGAAATATCGTGATAGTGAAACAATCAGACATATTGGCTTAATTACTGTACAGTATTTGAGATACGAGGAGATTAGAACCAATTCACATCTATCAGTTCAATGTCCTCGATAATTGTTTGTTTTATTTTCATTGTTTCTTATTACATAATTTTGTATCCCTTATCAATTATAATATTAGAATTTTTGTTCCACTATTAAAATGTAGGTCTTTTCGTTTGTGCTTAATTTCATCAGTAGTTGATGTATGTAATTGCTGGATTTTCAATTTTGTGTATTGAAAATGTTTATTAGAAAGTTGGAAGACGTTTTTGTTTTAATGATTGTGACTTCGCTATTTCAGATAAGCCAGAACCCCCAAAGAACTGCACGAACAGCGCAGCACCCGTAAAGGTCCCGTACGAAATCTTTGGTGTTGGCGTAGTCATCGTTACTACACTGGCCAAGACCTCTTTCTTCAAGTACATCATATGAGTTCGTTGTGTGGTCTCCGAGCCTCTTCGATTTATTTGCTTCGTCTATAACTTCTTTGCTAAGAAGATTCTTAGTGTATGAATATGGAGATGTTACATTTTGATCGTACCGGTCAAAAGTTTTCAATGCAAAGAAGAACTTGAGTGTAAAAAAAACTATGGAATGATAATAACTAAAGTTGGAAAGTTATAGCGAATCTTATTTCGATTATAATGTTTGTTAATTGATATTACGGTCAGCTTATTACTATTGCTTATATTATGTGATTTGTCAGCAGATTTAGAATTCAGACGTTTGATAACGCTTCAAGTGAATTGGAGCGATTCAATCTTTAGTTATCCGAATCTTATTAGTGAAGAAGCAATTAATTCTTGTATAATATTATGTGTTGCTGCCAAAGAATCTCTGGAATATTTTCTTATCAACTTATTTTTATAATGTAGAGTATTTTAGTTGTAAGCCACCTCGAGTGTTGAATTGCTGAGTCCATTAATATTCGTCTAGATATCTGTTAAGTTCAATAGTTAAATGTAAGCGATATAACGTATTGTTTAAATTTTAATGTTATACTTTAAAAGGAGTGATTTCTCCAACTACATATCACTTGTTAATAACAAATTATAGATTACTGGTAGTCGTAATTTCGTCATAGTATAAGTACCTATCTACATATCTTCTGTAGGCTAAAGAACTTCTGCCATGTGGTGTGACCTCGTCGTCAACTTTGTCTTTATAATGCTAAGGGGCAAGTTATTTAAATTGAGTCTGCGGTGTGTTTCGGAGTTCTAAGAAGGCGTAGATATGACAAAAATGATTAAAAATGTTAGCTTTAAATCGCCTCTAACGCAATACATATCACGCAAGGCATAGAAAAATTTAAGTTCATTATAGCCTTAGATAGTAAGTTTAATATAAGCTAGATCATTTCACAACTCTGTAGCGGACCAATATTAGAAAGTTGTACGTGTTATAATGGTTCGATATAAATCAATCGGTGGGAATAAAGAGGATCGTCAAACAGAATGATTTAAAACGAATCAGAGCAACAATTATGATATTTATGACAAAACCAATGAAACTATAGATACAAAATTGAATAAGACTAAATTTCATAATAATGTTACAATATTATAAACTAATGGAAGCCCAAGTAAAAGACACGAGACGAAATCCAAAGAAATGGGAGATGTACAGAAAGTAGTATACTGAATGTATTAGAGAATACAAAACTTAGTACATTACGTTTTAGGCTCGATACATCTAGTTTAGAGATCGTAGTGCCAGCGGTTCAGCTTTCAAATATTGGTGGACGATAGATGAATCTTTACAATTCGAGATTTAAGATAACAAATATTACTAGTACAATACTGTAAGTTTTCTCGCGACAGCCGACTAGACGACCGAATACTTCATTGATGTACATAAATGAGTGTTAGTATTATGTAGGGACTCGTGTCGCCCTTGGTTCTTTTTTTTTAAAGGGCAGATCAGACGGGTGCCTATTTCGTATATATCGAAAAAATATTAACCTGTTGTGAAGGACGATACCTATGAGATATAGATGCTAATTGTAATTTTTACGTAGTATTTTGAGCTTCTGTTGTATTATTTCAATAGGCTACGTAATCGTTCTAATGGATGGACGGTGTCTTTTTTCGCTGCGTTAGTTATTGTATAGTAACAATTCATGTTCTAGTTCCAAGTTCGATGTTTCACGGATTACGCTTATTTTAGATCTGCGTATATAAACCTATAGAGTGCCTCTTATTCACTTTTATATATATTGATACATAGGTGATACTGGTAGTTGTAGTTCGCGTTATTTCTCGATGCACTGTATATTTGTTTTTATATTTACTTGTTCAAGACAGACGCGTAGTGCCAAATGAGATTGTGAAATCTGAAAAGGGTATATAGGTTTGAATTTTGCGATACAGATTATATGCTTTTGACATAAGTAATGTATATTTCAAACATTCGTTACGAATGATAAAGATTATGGTTTGTTCAAAATTAATGCTTTTCAATATATATAGCGATGGGCATTTTGGGGTTCTATGTGAATAAAAAGCGTACTGGTTTTTCAGTTTTTTACAATAAGCACATTGCAGCACAAATGCACACAAGCATGGTGCATTTGTGATGTAGTTTGCATTCCACTGTACTCGCTACTAATCAAAGATACAGTTGCTTTATAGAAAGAAAAAAATCAGATATTCTTCTTAGCGTGTCGACAGCGATCTAAATTGATTTAGCCCAAATTTGGCGACGACTTCTGCACTTACATCATCTTCTGTAAAAACAACAGGTAACCTACGACGTCTTAATGCAGGAATGTTTTAGTTCTATTCCAGTGTGGGAAAGAGACAGAGCTATACATGATGTCTAGCGTCATCTCTTTCCCACACTGGAATAGACGACCAGAACAGGCATTGCGGAAAGGATTTATCGTATCATCTATGAGGAGTATTTCTCACAATATAACCCCAAAATGCCAAAGTATTTTGAAGACACTACACAATATTGCTATGACAATAAAATATTTATTTTTACGATAAAAAATTGTAATATTCTAATCCATTTCCTAACTGATATTATATTGTCCTTAAATATATGCAGTGAATTTTACAAAACACAAGTAGGCGATGTTTTTTTGCAATGATGTCTTATGTTTTACGATTTATGAAAAGCTAGTGTTCCCGTCATAATATCTACTTATAAATTTATATATTATTTGTTTACACATAAAACACATTTATAGAAAATAACATACAGGTGCAAGAGCACAAAGTTATAATTTTGTTCTCACTTATACACATATAATTTATCTTACAACAAAAATTTTAACATAATATTTTTCATATTTTCTTTATCGTATTTGCAAAGTAAAATCCATTATTTCCTTACGCGAGTTTAGTTAAAGTTTCTACTTGTCTTGGTGTTTTGTAAAATTAAAAAAAAAAAAAAATGTAAAAATTCCGTTGCCCTTCACACACCGATACTTCGCTTGAAACTCCGCTTGGCTCTAATGTAAAATGTAAAATAAAATAATCAATGTATTACGAATGGCCTAAAACTGTAGAAGGTACGACTTCGAGGCCTACAAGAAACTTTCCGTATTCTTATTTTACATTCAAAGTTACCTTTTTTCAATTCTAATAGCGATTCGAGTAAGTTAAATAAAATTAGTGCTATGATTGAATTATTGAATGTTTGCAACGTTTGTGTTTAATTATAAAAATAAATGCTTGTATATAGATGATTTTTTTATTTATTATCTTCACCAAACTTATTCACTTGACTACGAACGGGTTATTTGGAAGAAAAAAAATATAACTGACGCTACAAAGTATTTTGAATGTGACAATTATAGTTGGAATATACTTCATTGTAGGTACATCAAAATAGTTACATAGCTATTTTAAAATATTGCTTATTCTATACCTACAGAATACCTCAAAATAATAATAATAAATACGTATAAACAATGCTCGCGAGGTTGTCGACATGTGGGACGTGAGTACAGCAGTCATTGTGCCGATAGTCGTGTCGGCCAATGGTGTAATAGTCAGGAGTCTCGACCAACATCTGAGGAGGCTCTCGCTTGGCTGCTGCATCAAGGGCTTGATTCAGAAAGCAGTACTTCTGGACACGGCGCGTATTGTTAGGAGGTTCCTCTCTCAAGAGCCCTGACCACCGGTAGCTCGGACTCTGTTCCCGGTGCCGGTGGGCTACTATTTTTTATATTTTTAAATGTTTTTTTTGTGCGTTTTATTAAGAAATATTTAAAAATGTAAAATAATGTGTATAGCAAAAAAATAAAGAAAATAAATAATATTTATATAATCATTTTTTTTATAATAATTATACAATATTATAATGTCTTTCGCTGATAGCGCTATATATCCTACTAGCTTATTTCTGCGGCTTCGCCCGCGTGGATTTTGGTAATTGTCCCACGGGATCACAAATTCGTTCTGTAGTTTTTGCATGAAAAAGTAAGAAACGTCATCACAAATTTTCACATCTATGAAGTAAAATTATAAGATAGACAGACAAACAGGTGAAATTATTCTTAAACAGTATTACGTAAAATGAATACTATGACAAATAAACAGCGATGAAGTCCATCAATAGGATTTTCAGAAGTTGGTTGTAAAGTTTGACTGCACGGTTGGCGCAGTGGCTGAGTGACTGACTGCTGCGCTGTTTGTCGCGGGTTCGATCCCCGCACGGAACAAATATACATTTACAGAATTCTTATGAATCCTTTTTTCTGGAATGGTGGTTGGATACATACTTATAATGCGCGAGAACCACCGCATGCACACAGAGACCCAAACGTACGGCAAAATATATCAGTTATACGCTTACATTCGGGGGTGATTCGGGACGAAACTTGAAAACTTACATGTTTAAACTCACACCTTTTCCCATGAGGTAGGCAGGAACCTCAGTGCGCCATCCACTACGATATTAACATACTCCTTTTGCTTCGTCCACATTAATACATCTGGTCATACACGCACGCCGGTGGCGAGAACTACGCAGCTGACCTTCTGAACATAACCAATATAAGGTATTTTCACGTTAACTTAATGGTAGCCTAAACGGACTCTGTTAAAACAATAATAATTCCAATAACATTTCAGTTACAGCCAGCCAGTCTTACCGAGGGTTATCGTATTACCCAGTACTAAAATACTGGTACGTATGTTTTCTAAACAATTATCAAATGTACATATGTGAATACACGTCAAACTAACGTTTGCAAGGACGCGCGAGATAATGTTGGTCATGTCCAAATAAAAACAGGCGCACGAGTTGGTCCGTTGATGGGTGACCATATTTTTTACTTCTCCGGGCTTCGGAAAAAGCACGCTAAGCCGTTGGTCCAAGCTGGCGATTGTAGATCTTTGATAGTCGTTACGTTAAGGGTAGAAAGGAACCTGAAAGTCTGAAAATCAGTCTGGGGTATCGTAACATCAGCTGGGTTGTGGAAGTCAGATAGGCAGTCTTTCCATGTAAAATACTGGTATCCAGCTGCATCCGGTTAGACTGGAAGCTGACCCCAAGATTGTTGGGAAAAGGCTAGGCAGATGGTGGTGATGACCATTTTAGTTACAAATTATTTGTATTCAAAGTTTTCATCCTATTCACCTCCAGATTCTGTTCAACCCGTTTTACGGTCGAGTCGATCTTCTGAACTAGTCTGCGTTACTGGATTAGCATAGTATTAGACTAACACCCGTATCTATAAACAAGTCAAAGTGTTTACTTAATGTCATTTATTAAGATTCGATTTTTATTATGTAGTTTAGTAATTGTAAAAAGTTCGAATTCTTAGCTGCTCTCTTTGACGGTTCTTACTTCCTTTAAATTCGTCCCTATTGCATGAAAAAAAATGCACAAGTAATTGCTTAAGCTCAAGTAATTACTTTAACTTGACCATAGATACGGGGGTTTTTGTTTAATGAGACTGCAAGTAGCGACTTGTCCTTCTTGTTATCATTTTGGAAGTATGTTACTAAAGTGATTTGGCTCAGTAGGTGGCCCAGACAATTTTGGTTATCTGTGGCCCGCTTGAGGTCTCGTGATGCTTTTATATTGCAAGAAATCTTAGTACATATTCGTTTGTTTGCAACAATAATGACATAACTCGAAAAATAAGAAATACAGGACAGCTTTTTTGTAAGTTCTAAAAATATTTTCAGTATATTGCTAATATTTTTTTTTGCATAGAGAAACTTTTTATCAAAATATTAAAGGTTTATTTTACGTATTTCGTTACTTAATTTAATACTTACTTTCCTTAATTTTATATTCAACTACAAACAACATCGAAAAATCTAAATTTTTGAGTTATGTCATCCTTGTCGCAAACGAGCGAAATGTACAACGATATCTATACTTATAAGGGTGTAAATATACCTTCAACGAAGCCGAAACTCACTTGATCTCGCCGTCATTGCGATCTTCTTTTTGTTCGGGACCGTACCTGGGAACCTTCTAGTTACGGAGATCTTGGAGGTCAGAGATCCAACGTTTTCACGAGTTTTTTTGTAAAACTAGTTTTATGGTTATAACTCTACTTTAAATACTTCTAAGATCTGTTTAATATTCCATGCATCCATCAACACAATGTTTTGAGTGCGTTATACCCTAAAACGTGATTTTTCACCCAAAAAAAAGTTGTTTTCCAACAATAATTTTTGCATAGGTTACTTAATTGCATGTACAGCATGCTTGGTTGACGGCTTCGTGAAGGGTCCGTTTATACCTTTTAAAATAAAGCTGAATGATTTGTTTTTGTTTGAAAGCGGTAATTTTTTGAGTCAGATTTGAAAATATATATTTATTTATTTATTTCTAAAATACTTACATTATTCTTACAAAAGTCTAGCCACACAACGGAAACCTCTCAGGGTTTATCTGTGTGCAGGCGAGCCGTTATATACAATTATAGCAATTTACAGATTATGTTGTGTCAGGAAACGCTTTGATTTGTACTTGTAACTTTTCGAACCAGTTATATACAACGTTTGCAATTCTTCTGGGAGTTTATTTAGACAGTAGTAGTAGTTTAGGGAGTTTGTTTAGTTTGTTTTTTTTGTTTGTTTATCTCTCTCATTTACATGGATAACCCAGTGCTTGGGAAAGGTTATGTGCTATTAATTTAACATCACGCTATTATGACCCTTAGGAGCTGTGTGAGCTGAGAGAAAGAGTCAGAAATAGCGGGTTGAACCGCGGGGCACAACTAGTAATGATATTTGGTCAATGCCGAGTCAGATACAAGGTTGAGAAAGTTTTCTTAACAATTTGTATGCTTACTGTTGTCTGATATTTTTCCAGGTAACATGAGAGCGGTGATGTTGGCAATAAGAAAAGCGAATAGCAGAAAAGAGCTCATTTTAATTTATAACAAGCTTTGTTCAACGATATGTTTACTTTCAAATATTTTGACGGCACGGTTGGCTGAGCGATTGGCTGCTGCGCTGCGTGTGGCGGAACAATGCCCTACAGTTTGTTGCTCTGGGCCTGTCTGTTTGTGTATGTGAGTTTAGATGTTTGTAAACACGCTATACCAGGAGTGGCGAACCTTTATGGCTCAACGTGCCATTTTTTCTAAAGAAATGTTTAATGAGGCCATAGATGTGCCGTCAAATAATTTTGACTTAGTGATTATAGGGAAATTAACGTCTCAAAACTCCTTATTTACTACCAAAAATTACAATTTGCACTGTACATGTTTCAATTATACGTGTAACTCAAATTAAAGTAACATTAGTGTGACTTCTGTGTAAAGAGGTTACTTTTAGTAGAATGCATGCTGGAGTCATCTGCCAATTCTAAGCGAGTCTTAAAATGTTAATCATTTGACGCCCTTTAATACATTTCTTCTTGTATCTGTTCATATTTGTATTGTTATTTTAAATATCAGAAAATAATGATGGGTTTGGTGGATTAAAATATAGTTAAAATCGTCGGCGTGCCCAAATTATTGTGTCGCGTGCCATCCGTGGCACACGTCGTGCCATTGGTTCGCCGTTCCTGCTCTATACAGTAGCAATTCCTAGAGTAGGGAAAAGTAAAAAAAAAATACGTATCGATATTTGAATTATTATTGAAATTGCTTATTTTGAACTTTCTGAATGCTACAATGACTATGGTATTTTATCGATAGCAAATTGTTTTTTTTCAATCAAATTGCAACGTCATTCAAATGAGATCGTAACGATAAAAGTCCTCTTTCTGACACTTTGTTATTTGTTTACAATAATAATTCAAATAACAGCTGTGGCGTTTATTTATAACTATCGACCTGCTACACATAACTAAACCTTTCTCTTGAATCACTCTATCTATTAAAAAAAACCGTATCAAAATCCGTAGCGTAGTTTTAAAGATCTATGCATACATAGGGACAGACAGACAGCGGGAAGCGACTTTGTTTTATACTATGTAGTGAAGTTAAGTTAACATAATGGTAAATACAACACACTTCATCAAATACATTAGGAATCTTAACTAAATAATTAATATTATAGATTGATGATATTAATAGATGATATCTAAGGGCAGTCGTGGCAAGTGCTTTCAAAGTATTTCCACAAAGATTTTTAACAGGATTGGCATAAGCTTTCGGTAGCTCATGTTAATCTATATTTTTATTACATAACACAACATCGCGCCTGTTATCAGTGAAGTGTTAGGCAGAGGTGTACCTATTAGTACACTTACATTTCACACGTTATGTTTAAAAGTCCCATGTAATAAGGGGCGAGTCTATTGCCATCAACCGGGCACAAGTCAAGACTCCGTGGCTGGTACTGAGAAATTCCTGATGGAATAACCCAATAACACTTCGACCACTCGACTAATGAGGCTACCGAGGCAGAGGTTTGGGAATAGATGACTTATAAACATTCTTTAACAAAACGGATCCACAGGTCCTTTAGAAACTCTGGGGAAACCTTTTTCGTTACATCTAAGGTTTTTCTTCATATACCCACCCTGTCTTGCATACCTGCAAATATTAAATTAGGTTATCCCTAAGTTAGAGTAGGTTTTCTAAATATAGATTTCTGCATACGGTATTCGAAAATGATAAAGTTTGTAACAATTAAGATTGTTTTCTGATAACTTGCTAGCTGATAAGATTTAATGCGACGACCTCGAATTAATTAGGACAAGGTCAGGAAGATGATGAAGCGAATGACAACCATAACTTTCGACAACTTATTCAGGAAAAAAAGGTGTTCCCTGACAAAGTGCGAATATTAGCGACCATATTTGTTTTCCATTTCAGGGTGGCCCCTTGGTAAAACTTGTTCAATATCTCCCCTGTTAACGCCCTGTCTAACACCCTAAATTTCAACCATGTATAATGATTTTGCTCGTATCCTTATCAATCCTTTGGAGGTGCGAGTTCTGTAAACATACACCTCAAAATAACAATTAAGTACAAGATAGATAATGACTGTAAGATGAGACAGTTTGATAAGCCAACGATTACGATCAATTTACTTCCGAATAGTATAAAAACGATATTTTTTCAAACAACGTATATTATTGTACTTCGGAAGTAGAACCAGGTAAGACATCTAACTGAAGAGAACTAAGGTGTTAATTATTTTTGGTAATTTTTTTTGAGCAGTTTTCGTTTTTGTCGGCAAAAATGTCGAATAGTTCCCTAAGTTGGGCAACTACAGTACTTTCACAAGTTATTATGCCCTGTGACTGGGACTGTAGCTTAGTTTTTTTTTGTGTTTTGACATTCAAAAGTGCCTGTAATGGTCTAATTGAAATAAATGCTTTGAGTTTTTTTGAGTCATTGTTTGTCAACTGAAAGCTTCCATTTTGAAGTGTGTTTTAACCATCAATTCCTTGATTATATTGACTAATAATTTTAATGTTTTTTCTAACAGAAAATAAACAAAAACCAAAATGAAAGTCATCCTTGCTTTTGCGTTCCTCATCGCAAGCATCAGTGCCACATCAATACCTCATATCCCAAGTAAGTATAAGTTAATTTCACGAAAATTCGACTTCATTAGTACTTATAATAAAATTACAAAAAAAACACAAAATATAAAATTGCCTAACTATTATTATAACTTAATCTTAATTAAAAACTAACCAATAACACAGAAAGTATGTAAAAAAGTCGTGCTTAGAAGAGAGAGGTTTACAATGAGAAACATGCCAGAAATAATAATGTACACACATAGTAAGACTAATAAATAATTTCAGGTTTCTTTGCGGACGAGCGCTTGGTCAGCGGACAAGTAGAAAGCGCCATTGAAGATGCGAGCCAAGCCATCAAGGACGCTGGACTGGACCCATTCTACATCGAGAAGGAAAGCTCTAGCTACGAGCTACCAGTACCCGTGTGAGTCACCGGCTAATCAAGCCACGTATACCGTTTTGAGTTGCTAACTAATGTTTAGTTAGTAACTTTAAACGGTATCACCAATGATAAAAAGCAGGTTTAATTAAGTAGTTTCTTATCATTTGGCTCAGAGTTATCATCATCGTCTTCTGCCCTTGTCCCATTCTACTTGAGGTCGGTGCAACATGTTTTCTTCTTCCATTTTCCCCTGTCAGATGTCACGGCATTATTTACGAGTACTCCTTTCTCTTTCAAAATTATTCCTCAAACATCCAGAATTATCATCATAGCACCATTTAATACTTCCATGCAATTACGAGGCTCTTCATTTGCTTAGTAAAGTAAATAACATTTCCATTTACAGTTCGGAGGAGCTCGTGGCTAAATAACAACAGCCGCTCGGGTCGATCGCCAGGTTAAGCCGCGCTTGCCTGGGTTGGTCCGTGGATGGGTGACCACCCATACGTATCGCGTTTCCTCCGTGCCTCGGAAAGCACGTTAAGCTGTTGGTCCCGGCTGTCAATTGTAGATCTTTGACAGTCGCCACAGGTAGTCAGTGACACGAAAGTCTGACAACCAGTCTTACCAAGGGGTATCGTATTACCCAGTACTAACTGGGTTGTGGAGGTCAGATAGGTAGTCGCTCCATGTAAAATACAGGTATTCAGCTGCATCCGTTTAGACTGGAAGCCAATCCCAACATAGTTGGGAAAAGGCTAGGCAGATGATGATGAACATTTCCATTTAGTTAAGTTAAAGTAATTACTTGAGCTTAAGTAATCACTTGTGCATTTTTCTTAATACAATAGACAAGAATTTAAACGAAGTAAGAACCGTAAAAGAAAGTTAAGCTAAGAATTACAACATTTTACAGTTCTAACTTCAAGCAATTACTAAACTACATATCTAATAAAGATGGTTTCATAAAAAATTACATTTACTCAAGTAAACACTTTGACTTGTTTATAGATACGGGTGTTAGTGATAACCTTTACCCATGCAGGTTCTTTTTGTGTGTTGAGAAATTATTTTAAGAATTTATTTTTATTTTCAGTCTCTTTAACTATGAAGCCATCGTTGAGAACCTACTGAGCACTGGTCTCAGCAACATCAAGACTCACAGAGTCAACTACAGCGTCATCACATCCCGCCTCAACTTTGACATTGAGCTGCCTCTTATTCACTTTTCTGCTGGTAAGCTAACTAGATCAAATATAACATCACAGCTGGAATCCGCGAAGGGTTAGGTGGAGCTGTATCTATACTACACCCACAATTTGTCAGTTATGTTTAGGCCTCTCTAATTGGGGTCTTCTTCTTTGCATATCGATGGCAAATAAGTTCAAATATTATGTTTAGCCCAAAACTCAGCCTCGCGAACTCCGGTCACTGATGCAGTAAACAGATCATCAAGTGCGCAGGTGATTGGGCATGCGGTGCAAGATGGAAGGTGTGCCATTGTCTGTGGGGAAACGCCGCATACGCACTTGAGGTCTGAGTCGTCCATGAACCCCCATTTGAGATGGATGCATGAAAGGGACCTCCCCGAGCGACGTACCCTCCGACCTCCTGTTACGTCTGGCGCACCCTAAGCAATCGACTGTAGTCGATTGGCTAATCCTTATACCACGATGGCAAATATAAAATCTAATTGGGGTGAGCCTATTGCTATGTACCGGGCACAAAATTTGACTCTGGGCTGCTACTGAAGTACATATCTATAATAACGGATCCTAATAACACTTTGGCCCAACCTGGTACACGACTCCAGGACCTCGTGCTCAGCAGTGGACGTGCTACACAACCAACGTGGTGGCTTTAGTGACAAAACCATCTAAGCCTTTAAGTCTTCGTGATTGATGAAGATCTTTTTAAATTTAAACTATGCTAAACAAAGGATATTTTTTTGATAGAACATTCACTATTATTCTTTAACAATTTCAGCATCTGCTAAAGCCGATGGTGAAGTCTTCAGCAACAAAATGAATTTTAATGCCTCTGGAAAGTAAGTGACGTTAATTCTTCAATCTTAAAAATTCATAAACCTTCAAGTATTCTTTCGTATGAATTAATCAAGTTCTAATCAAAATTCTGTTCCCTACAAAAGCGCAACAACTACACGGTTAAAATGTATGGAACAGCTGATTTTTTTTTAATAACCGACGAAAAATTTCTATGTGGGGTTCAGAATGATGTACTGAGTATGTGGTTTCCGTTTTCGCGGCGGTGTCCGTTCCACCCCGTATACTTATTCAATTATTTAGACAGCTCTACCATTAAAACGTGATTTTAAGTGTTTAGTAAGATATAGATAGAACCAAATATATAATTTTGTTTCTCCTTTTTAGAATTGACGTGGTGAGTGTCCGCGTGAAAGGTGTGATCCGTGTCAACGTTGGTATCATCTCCGGAATCTCTATTCGCAGTATCTCCATTGACTTCACGCTGGGAGATATTAACGTAAGCTTTATTCTTATATTTAATCTTTTCACCTGTGTTTTAAAGAAGTTGTACGGGAGGATTTTTGTTCAGACGGAAAACATTGAATACCTTAACGTTACGTGGGTTAAATTTCAAATGAAATTACATTTTTGTTGGATAGGGGACTTTGTTTTTTTGTCATGTTCCTGAACAAGTCTTGATTTTTATCATAACAGTTTCTTGGATTATGAGTTTTCTTGCTTTAGTTTAAAGTACCTTGGCGACAGAGCTCTGCTCGGGTGAAAATAGAGAAAAAGAATTTTCGCTGATATAACACCCAGCTAAATCGATTTTTCGGTCCCGTAAACACCTATATTGCAACTTTCATCGAAATCGTTGGAGCCGTTTTCGACAACGTGATTACAAATACAAATATTACTCATTTAAAAGTTTAGTATTATACAACAAAATATATCCTATGGCAGTTGGCAATAGTGTAACTTTCTTCATTAGTGTAACAGTATTGAATGTAATCGGATCGCACTAAGCTAAAAATGTATACCAAATAAACAATATTACGTCTTCAAGTATTACTATAGATGCAGATGATTTATTGTATAACCTTTTGTTACAGTCTGACGCAAAAGTGGGTGTCATGGGAGAAGACGTGTCCGATGATGTCAATGATTTCTTTGGAGATTTCGTTCCTAAAACCATCAAAGATCATTATGTAAGTATAGTTTTTTTTTTTAAATGTATATAGGAGATTATTAGTTATAACAAAACTAATTTTAAAGAGATACCAGTGTGTTAAAATAAATATGCATAGAACGTTGGCTGAGATTATACTAGTGAAAATAAAATAATAATACGAAATTTCGGAAAAAACTTTAAGAACTAACTATTGCTTATATTTTTTGTCTTAAAATCATTATTTCTTTTTCAAGGTTTAGGCTTTATTTAATAATAATTATTAGTATTTATTCGTAATCAAGTATCAACACTCATAACAATACAAACATAAACGACATTGAATTAAATTACATTTATAATAAAATAATGTAGGTAGTTTTATAAAGTATGTACGTATCTAGAAAATATATTAACACCACCTATACTTGTCACTTGCTTCGGTGAAGGAAAACATCGTGAGGAAACCAGCATGCCTGAGAGATATTTCTCGACGGCATGTAAAAGCCAAGTCAGAGGCCCATGGGCGGCATAAAAACTCTGACACCAGGTTAGGCACTAACCACACGATAAAGAAGAAGAATATATTAATGTGTGTTTTTCTCTCGTTACAGAAAGAAATCAACGAGCTTCTGGAGATCATTCTACTAGATGTCATCGAGGCTAATTTGTAAAGTTTTTAACCGTTAATTTTAATAATGGATAATTATACTCATAGTGATATTAAAGCTAGAATTAAGTTTTTGTGTGAATAAACAATTTTTGTATCGTAAAATGTGTTTTTATCAGTTTATTATCACCCTTTGGTAAAAGTAGATGAACAGATTTACTACGTTTTAAAGATGCATCACCAGAAGTAACCTTTTTCACGCAAAAGCAAGCAAATAATAGTAGTTAACCACAATGGTACCCAAGAGCATAACTTATCTCACGTAATCAACAAACATAACACACGATCTATGGCAGCTGGCAGATTCAATTTACCCAGAGTCGCTAATTACTTTGGAGACAGAACCCTAAAAAAACGAATACCATATCTATTGAACAGTCTGCCGGCAGGCATAAGGAGAGAAACAAATAAAAATAGTTAAAAAAAAAAGATATTATTTAGATATGTGTTAAAGTGCTACCTGTCAATAGAATTTAGTTTTAAAGTATCTACGAAATTTAAGAATGAGTGTATAGAGACTCAACGACCCCACAGTCAAACCATTACTACGGGTTTATGGGGCTTAGTTTATAAGTTTACTTACCATTGTGTGAATTTAAATAAATAAAATAATAATAATAGACCTTTGAGAGTGACATCAAACTATCACAAAATAAAAATACAAAGATGCGTATGACTTCGTTCAGTTTAAATATTTCTACAACACCAAAAATATTTCTACTTAACCTGTACATACTGTTTAATACGATAAACTGCTGACCAACAACACTCATGACACCGTGATTTAATAGTCATACAACTTGCAACATTAAAAAAAATCTCTCTTTTGCTGTGAGATAATACTATCCATTAACATTTTACCCGACCTGAACAGAACCCAGGACCTCGTGGTCAGCAGTGGCGCTCGCGATCACTAGACTAACGAAGCAGTATTTGCTTTGACTTTAGAGTTTGTGTCATTTATTTCATAACCAGTCTATCAAATCAAATTCATTTATTTCAGGAATCATAACCCATATTAGAAAGTATCTTAAATTATTCAATAATAAATACAAAATCACAAAAATAAATACATCGGAATTAATCAACTTTAAATACACCAAATAATCAAATTAGACAAATCAAAATTAACACGTTAACTGCCAAGCCATATTTTGAAATCCGTCAAATTATTTTTTTTGCGAATTGATTCCAAATGGTTTAAATTGAATAATTATGTATAAAAAGTGTTCCCCTGTTTTTATATCAATAAAAAAAGAAAAATAAATAATTGTCAGTCACCCGTGACTGACGTGGCTAGAACAGGTAGTGAGTCGGTCAGGCACCGGTGACTGACATGGCAGTTAACGTGTTAAAAAACAAATTAAAATCATTTCAATTTCAATTATTACAATATTCATGTCCAATCAAAATCAATCCATATTTATTACGAAAACGGTGAAGGAAAACATCGCGAGGAAACCGGCGTGCCCTAGAACGAAAAAAAAACACAACCGAATTGAGAACCTCCTCCTTTTTTTGAAGTCGGTTAAAAATCGAAGAAATGTGACATTTACCAACACCGCCACCTAGACTACAGCCCGTCCCTCATGAAGAGAAGGAGGATTACGTTATGTTAAACACATTGATTTGTTACACAGAAATCGTCAATTTAGATACATAATATGTATGTCAATGGTTGCTACCACCATGTGTCAACACTATGCATACATTAATTAGCCGCTAATTGATTCTGATCGATATTTAAACTATTCGAATTTGGTCTGCACTTCATTGCAACGTTAGTGTTTTGTTTGGTAAGTTATTGCAAATTTTCCGTTTGATTTCTGTTCAGGTGGTTACCATGATTTGTTAGTGCAGGAATGTTTTAGTATTATTCAGAGGGTGGGTAAGAGATGGCGCTAGATAGCTGCCTAGCGCTGTCGCTTTCCCACTCTTGGAATAGTCCTAAAACATTCCTGCACTAAAAAATCATGGTATCCCCCCAGAACGGGTGTACGAAGACGTTTAACGAAGCCAAAAGTCATTTATTCTGTGATCATACTTCCCTTCTGGTTACGAAGATTATGTCAATTAATATTAAGGCGAGTTTATGGAAAAACGTTGGAACGTTTAGATGGCCCTATGACTCCTGTACTGTTCCAAGCATCCATAAGCTATAAAGTGCAATGCTTGCATGTGTTTTCGTAAACATCAATTTTACTCTTACTAAAACTTTAAAGCTAGAAATTTTACTCAATGCTGGAAGTTTTAATTATTGTTCAACATGCAATGCATTTCACACTCGTGGATTTTTTTCATTTATCACACACGAGGTTTTTATTTTTCCTAATTTTGCCACATATAGCGTTAGACAACTGTTGACGGCTGCAATAACAAAGTTTCCCCACTTATATCATAATGTAGGTACTATTTCTTCTATGGACTTGAAATTAAACTTCGATCTGGACCAGTAATGAAAGAAAAAATATGATTACTTATCGGGTCCGAGTTTTAGTTTCCAGTATAAACAATTTAATATTTTTTATTGCAGATTTTCACAATAGAATCAAAATGAAGTTCGTCTTTGCTACCGCGTTTTTCATCATAGGCGTTAATGCTCTTCGCCAATTTGATGCAGATGAAAGTAAGTAGTTACGTAAAAGAATCCGAATATTCAGCTGTAAACATTGTCATGATGGCGTCGCATATTATGTACATTGCGAGTCAGTGGCAGCAAGCATATTTTCACTTATTCAGTCACTGGATTGCTTTTGATTTTGACTTCTTTGTTTGATCAGGCGATTGAAAAAGAATCCCATGCTCAGCATTCGCAACTAGACCAGCCCATAAATGGACCATCAGTCTTGTATCTGAAATAATAATTGCTATTGCAGATCTCAGCGGGTCGGCCAATGCAGCTAATAGAAATGATAAACAATGCACTATAAATAAATACATTTATTTCAGTTAACTTTACAAACTTCTGCAAAACATAATAAATCTTCTGTAAAAAATACCTGTGCAAGGAGACCCCGCTGTTCCAAAACTAGAAAACAATAATAGTGTAGGAGTGTACAAAGAAAATTCAACGTATATCTAAGAAGGTGTGTGTGTGAGAGTAGTGCTCACTATAGAATTATATTTCGTATTACCCAGTACTAACTGTGTTGTGGAGGTCAGATAGGCAGTCGCTCCATGTAAAATACTTGTATTCAGCTGCATCCGGTTGGACTGGAAGCTGACATAGGGCCCTAACATAGTTGGGAAAAGGCTGGGCGATGCGCTATAGACATAAAATCACGCCTATAATCCCCGAAGGGCTAGGCAGAGGTTTGGCTAATTATACAGCCACATTTCGCCAGTTATGATTAAGTCCCTTGTAATAGGGAATGCACCATAGAATTACTTAAAAACCAGACGTGTTGCTGCGGTCTGCCTCATTTGCATTTTAAATGCCGTGATGCTCATGTCTTTACAGTTGACTTCAATAATGAACGTTCCGTGAGCAGCTACATTAGAAACACCATTGAGGATGTCAGCCAGACTATGAAGGAAGCTGGATTGGATCCCCTGTATATCCAGAATAAAGAACGGAATTACACATTGCCCGTACCTGTGTGAGTATATTAAAAATTAGTACTAATAATGATATGTTAAGCCGTTGCTCACGGCTGTCATTTGTAGATCTTTGACAGTCGTTACAGGTAATCAGTGGCCCGAAAGTCTGACAACCAGTCTTACCAAGGAGTATCGTATTACCAAGTACTAACTGTATTGTAGAGGTCAGATAGGCAGTCACTTCATGTAAAATTTTGGTATTCAGCTGCATCCGGTTAGACTGGAAGCCGACCCTAACATAGTTGGGGAAAGGCTGGGTAGATGATGATGATTAATGGCAATTTCGAAGAGTATGCAAGGAGTCTTTGAACATAGACAAGCAGCCTTGTTTGACACTTTCTACCACGACGTGAGCTAGAAAGGTTATTACCGTAGTGCGCACTACAGTAGAAAAATCAATGTTTCTGCCGTCTTTGTCGTTTATAATAATGAATTTGTTAGATTATAAGATAAACTTATTAGATTTAGGACCTATTGTACGACCTCCATAGAGCCCAATATTCCTCAACCACCGCTGTTAGAGGTGTGATCAACACTTTCTAAACAAACCAAAGCGCTTAATACGATTTCAACAAAACGAACTTTTCCGAACAAGCGATTCCACGGTCTGGAACCACCACTTCATGAAAAATCTGTTTCAATTTTGACTCTCTAGTTTATGTACAGAAGAGTGTCTATTTGAACATTGTACGCTTTTAAGAATGTGATACCTTTTTCAGGATCTTCAACCACGCCTATTTCATTGAAGAGCTGTTGAGCAATGGCATGAGCAATATTGTGTTACATAGTGCCAGTTACAGCATCATCTCATCCCGTCTTAACTTTGACATTGAATTCCCTCTTATTGACGGCAGTGTTGGTAAGGAAAATTGAGTTGTGTGTCAGATAATTTAGGTTAGCTATTTGTTTAAATGGAACTTCTTAATGCAATAATATACTATTCACTGACACCTTTTAATTTCATGGAAGTGACCAAATTTTGCAAAAAAAAAAGAGAAGGTTCACAAAGTGGACGCCTGTGAATCCGTAGTGGAAAAGTTATTAGCCGATCATGCTAACTAAAATGTAATCGTATTTAACATAAAAATGCCTCATTGAATGTTGGCTTTCTTGTCATTTCTGCGTCTGTCATCAATCTAAGTGCATCAATTAAGTTGAACTTTATAATTGAAATTTCCTTAAGGCTTCTATTCATCGTCATTCTATTGCCCTTATCCAAATTCATTTGGGGTAGGCGCAGCATGTCTTTCAGAATCACAATCAGTACTTTATTTGCTTTGAATGTAGGTACAGGTATAAGATGTTGTACATAAATTAATGAGATCAGCTACAGTCTATCTTACGGCATGCAAATTATTATAAATATTGAAATAATCAAAATAATGTCACAACACAAAATAGAAACAATTTCCTTTTTATTTATTTTGAATTTTCTTTTGTTTCTATACTTCTTTCTCTATTACTCGTCATCTAATCAGACACCTCCTTTTTGCCATATGACTGTGAAGGAGTCTATCCATTGTTTTTTTTTGCCTTGAGGCTTTATTATTAATTTAATGCATCCCGTTAACTGTATACTGACGGTTTCATTGCAGGAGCAGCGTCAACGGAGACTACTGTATTTGGTAAAACATTCAAAGTGAATTCTTCTGGAAAGTAAGAACCTTGATTTTAAACAAAACAATTGAATGAAGTAGTAAACATTCATAATGTCAAAAGTTTTTTACACCGAAGGGTATGTACTTACCTATATACCCAGGTACTAGGGGGCGAGGCTATAACCGGGCACACATCCATACTCTGAGTTTCTACTGAGAAAATCTGGACGGAAAAATACAGTAACCTGGGACCTGGGATTCAATTAAAAGACCTAATTATTCAGCAGCTTTGCGATGTCTGGATCAACAAAATACTTTAATGTAGAAATAAATGCCAAAAACTTATGGTATTGGGAAGTTTCTTTTTTTTCCAGGGTCGAGATTCAACGCATGCGCTTCGTAGGTCAGATCCGCCTCAACATTAGCCTCACCAAGGGAATCTCTGTCAGGAGCACTAAGATCAATTACACCATGGGAGGAATCAACGTGAGTTTGCATGGACTATGTTAGTTTTACTGTGTAACATTATTATCTTCCTTCTTTTTTACTTAGTTTCTTTTAAAGAAAGACATCTTTATCGTGTGGTTAGTGCGTAACCTGGTGCCAGGCTTTTTATGCCACCCGTGGGCTCTGACTCGGCTTTACATTCCGTTGAGAAATATCTCTCAGGCATGCTGGTTTCTTAATGATGTTTTCCTTCACCGAAGCAAGTGATAATTATACAATATGCACATGAACTCGAAAATCAGAGGTGCGTGTCTTGGTTTCGAACTTAAGACTTATGACTGGGCAGTCGGCGGTCATACCTACCACTAGGCTATCACTGCTTAATAAATAAATATTATTCTGATGTTAAAGCTATATTACTGTAAAATTTCATTAAAATCCTTAAGTAGTTTTTCCGGGGAAGAGTAATGAAATAGTAATAAACATCCATCCGTTCTCACAAACGTTCGCATTTTTACGAATCTTCTACTATTTGTTCACAGTCTGACGTGAAACTGGTCGTTCAGGATAAGGATTATTCGGAGAAAATGAACAACTTCCTTAACTCAACTGTGCCGGAGACCTTCACAGAGTACAGCGTAAGTTAACACCATCACCCAATCTTCTAGCAAGGCACGCGTCTAGTGATGCTTAATTATAGACTCTACTCTTAGAGGTCCGATCCAAATGTTGTTATCTTAAGTCACTGTAGGCTAGACGTAACATAATATCACGTCCGTAATCCCCGAAGGGCTAGGCAGAGGTGTACCTAATGGTACACCTATAAGTTTATTTTAAGTCCTAGATAATATGGAGCGAGCCTATTGCCACCAACCGGGCACAAATTCAGACTTCGTGGCTGCTACTGAGGATTTCCTGGTAGAAAAACCCAATAATGCTTTGCCTGACCTGGGAATCGAACCTCATATTCCAAAGTCGCGCTAGCGAGTACTATACCAACGAAACAAAAGCTACCGAACAGTTCATGTCAACCCTTTTGGAAGTCGAAGTAGAATTCGATACTTCAAAGCGATTGAAGCTTAGCCCTGTGGCTGCTTTTTATGGACACAAAGCAGCAAAAGTCTTTTTTGATTCCTCATCATCATATCAGCCCGGAACCACTCACAGCTGGATATAGGCCTCCTCTTTCTTCGGCCACACTGCGTTGCGTCCCTTATCCAGGTGTTTCCCGCGACTTTGACGATATCTTCGACCAAACGAGCTTCAGGACAGCCCTGGTTTCTTTGACCTTGGCCACCACGCGGTCAAAGCCTTGCTCCATCGGCCATCTCCGCGTCTAGCCAGATATTTTTGATACCTACCGCCGAATTTTTTGATATAGAATTAGTAGGTATTTGTTGCTTTTAAAGTTTTCTTTTATTTCAGTCTGAAATCGACGAGCTCCTGGGAATTATGCTAATGGATTACATGAACGAGTATTTGAAGGCACAGCGGAACTAGATTGTTTGGAGTCCGAAATCTAACTACTGTAAACAGATTTTTTGTCGAATAAAATGTCTTATTTATTTATTTTGTTATTTTTGTACCCACAAGAGAGAACACAAGGAATCATCATGACATAACTTATAGTACAAAGGCAAAGTTTATTTCAAAAGAAATGTCTACCAGCAGGCCCGCGCTATTAACCCGGCGAGGATGTGGTGAAAATAGTAACGTGGAGGTTGTGGAGGGTCTTATTGACCCTGTATATAATTGGGTTTAAAATACCTAAATTTATATTAATGTACCAAATATTAGTCAATATTATTTATATTACATGTTATTTTTACGGTTTTATTGAAATAAAACGCAGATAAGAGTACAAAATATTATAATTAAATCACTTTTAGCCAAGTACTACAAAATAATCAACTTTTGCATAAACTTTCTAAACTTACATTAGAAACAACAAAAAATAACTAACTTCTTAGACGATTAACTTTTAATTTGGTACATACGTAGAGATCAATTAGTTGCAATTACAGTCTTATCATCAATTATGTACTACAAATCATTATTGTCTGTGATTGTAGCACAATCCTGGCAGAATGAAATAGTGTGTTCTGGACAAATATACTTATAGCAATCTTCACAAACATTGGCTGTCTTGCGATGGCGGGCATAAGGACATACTTGGCACCTTTTTCGTACACCTGGAACCCTAACAGATGCTTCTTGTTTAGGTTCTCCGATGAATTCTCTGATTCTCTTGCGTAGCTGTCTCGGCAATTGAGGTGTTTCTTTGCGGCCTTCCAAGTGTTCAGTAACACGTTCATGTTGTATAGGGTATCACTATCTTGACTGCGCGTACTCAAATGATCTTCCTTTTCGCTACCGTCGGATAACAAGTCGCCTTCACTGTCAGACTGCATTAAAACAAGACGTATACGCTCATCCTCAAGCTCCTGGCTATTCATTGTGTACGAAAAAACCTAAAATTATAATAATATTGAGTTAAAAATATAATTGAAACCTTACATAAAAATGTTACATCGCGGTTGTCGCGGGGTCATATTTACCCTTTCTGACTGCACGCACGTGTTGCTCCCGTCGCAGGCGGCGGCCGACTGAACAGGGGCGCGGGGCGCGCGCGCCTGTCCCTTAGCAACAGCTATTGTGACGTTCAAAACTCTTCAATCGCAGAATAAAAAACTACACACGATTAAAATTTGACAGGGTCAGAATGACCCCTCCACATCCTCGCCGGGTTAAAAAAAAAACAGAATTGTAGACAGTAGTGTGTGAGAACAGGAAGGACTAACATGTATTGTATCAATGTATTATTTACTGAATATAATATACCTGTATGTTTAGTTATTTTAAATAAGATATCGTAAATAAGAGTTTCCTTTTCCTTAAACATCCCTAATTAAATGCAACAACTTTAAATATTTGATAATCTTTCGATCAGGAACTTGCTTGATTCTAGTAATTTTTGAAGGAAAACGTAAATCATTTAAAGATTAATTAATTAATCCTTTCCAATCATGCAATTTAAACTGATAACGAAAACTTTATGAACATCACAATTTACTAGTTTATCATTCGTTAAAAGTACGTATACTAAATATAGTTATCTGCATCCCGTCTGTACGATTTATATCAATTATAATTGTTTTCTGATAACTTAAATCAATCAAATCAATCATTTAATCTTAATTCTTTAATTATGATGATGCTGCATATCACATGTACAAACAGGAAACTGGCATGCTTTAATAATCTGTCAAATTTCTTTGATAGATTTTCAGCTTTATCTTAAAAGAATTAGGTTCAAGGTTGATTGGTAAAATTTGACAGTTTCAGGTAGCTTGATGTGCTGGCGTCTGTACTAGAACTAAATGTTCCAAGACATGTGACGCCATCCCAAACTTGGTTCGCGTGGTAGACACACACAGCTTCTCACAAAAACGAGGCTTGTGATGCATCACAAGCCTCGTTTTTGTGAGAAGCTGTGAGTGGCGACGTCCATCTATCTGCCTTTTCCCAACTATGTTGGGATCAGCTTCCAGTCTAACCTAATGCAGCTGAGTACCAGTATTTTACATGAAACGCCCATCGAACCTCCGCAACCTAGTAACTGGGTAATACAACACCCTTTGGTAACTGGGTAATACAACACCCCTTGGTAACTGGGTAATACAACACCCCTTGGTATCTGGGTAATACAATACCCCTTGTACGTGCTTTCCGAGGCACGGAGGAAACTCGGTATGTAATGGTGGTGCTCGATGGTCAGCCATCTACGGACCAACCTCGCAAGGACGGCTTGACCTTGAGGAACGACTTCGTGCGGTTGTTATTATTTAGCCACGAGCTCCGCGAGCAGCTCCTGCTCCACGTGCAGTGGGAACGCTATAGACTACTTGTGTAAATGTTACAAATGGGTGTGATGATAAACTTAAAATTAGCCCGCTGAACTTAGGTGTAGCATCAACCCCTTGGCTAATAAATGAAGAATTTCGCGCTTTGATGCAACCGACTTGGATGTAGCAACGTGTTTACGGTAACCCAAGACGTGTCTTGGGTTCGAACTCGAGACCTATGACTTGGCAGTCCAACGATCACACCACAAGGCTATCACTGCTTATACCCCTGACCCTAACAAAAATTACTTTAGTTTTTTTTCAATTTAGGATAAAAAGCAAGGAAACAGAAGAACAAGATTTATTATCCTTAGGGTTACCCAAGGCTCATAAATTTTAGATCTAATTATCATGTCATCATTTGATCTGGGTAGGTTAAAGACGGTCACAGTACCGCGACCACCTGGGCTGGATTTGCTTCGCTGACCCCAAATGAAATGGGATAAGGGCAGGAAGATGATGAAGCGAGCGATAACCATAATCTCTTAAGGCTTATACAGCAAAAAAACACAGCTGATCCCTACAACGTGAATCTTTGCGATCATATTTTACTATACTTACTATATTTCATCCAAAATTCCAAACTCAAAGTTTGCCAACGTGCTATACCGCAGTCTCTTAGGTGTAAAATTAACAGATCATGTTCGAAACACTAGACTGCGCACCAAAACGAAAATCGCTGACGTGGCTCAAAAGGCTGCCCAACTTAAATGGGACTGGGCAGGACATGTCTGTCGCATGCCGAACGAGCTGTGGGCCTGCAAAGCTCAGGATTGGTGCCCTGAAACAGTGCCACGGGGTCGCGGCAGACCACGAAGGAGATGGCGGGACGAACTGGATGTCTTCCTTGAGTATTGGAAAGAAGTAGCCCAGAATCGTGACCGTTGGAAGGAATGGAGAGGCCTTTGCCCAGCAGTGGGACAGTATGGGCTAGCTATAATAATAATATAATACTTCAGGGTTAGCCCCATACTAAAACTTGTTCGAGTTTACGAGTGCAAAACTCCCTAATTCATTAATGCTAAATGTTAGATCACACAAGTCTGACAACCAGTGTTACCAAGGGGTATCGTATTACCCAGTACTAACTGGGTTGTGGAGATCAGATGGGCAGTCGCTCCATGTAAAGTACTGGTATTCAGCTGCATACGGTTAGACTGGAAGCCGACCCCAACATAGTTGGCAAAAGGCTAGGCTGATGATGGTGTTAGATCATATAAGGGTGTCGTATGATCCAACGTTTTGTATTAATTTGCAATTTTCCTTCCTGCAGCACGAGTTTGTTACCATCTTTATCAATGCTTTGGACCGATATTGTAAACATAGGTACGCCTCAAACAATTAAGTCCAAGATATCATCTATAAGATGAGACAATTCATTATTTGATAATTGATTAGGATCAAATTGCTTCTGAATAGTATAAAAACGACACTTTGTAATCAATGTCATTCTACCTTTGAACTGAAGCAAGGTAAGACATGTAACTGAAAAAAAAATTATATATAAAACTTATTATAGCATTTTCAATATTAAATTAAAATATATGTGTATGTCATAAAAAGTCAATATGTTGTGCTACAAAATTTAGTGACAGAAACGAATCGCTGCAAAACCGACTTCACGCTGTCTTGTCTGCCCTACCCCTAGAGTGTAATTTAACCCCGCGTAGGCGCGGTGGGGTGGGGCGGCCCGCGGGCTGAGGAGCAGGTGGTTTGAAGGCCCGTGTGGTGAGCGTTAAAACCATCTGCGACGATAAGCTCGCGTGGAGCCGCCCAAAACCCGCAGCGCCGGAGCCGTGATAGAAACAATGCTTTCTGCATGTTGCATGCCTGTTTGCATGTTGCATGCCTGCTTGCATGTTGCATGCCTGCTTGCATGTTGCATGCCTGCTTGCATGCTACATGCTTGTCTACCTACGCTTAGAATGGTGCCTGATAAAAGAGTAACAGCAAAAATTATAGATGAAATAGTGTGCACAAACTTTTAAGGCGTTGTGAAATTAAAATATGGTAATTAAAACAGTGGTATAATGAATGTTCGGAAACATCTTCGAACAAATATAATTTTGGCTAATTGTAACTTCGATAAAAAGTTTTTCGACCAAATGAAACGTCGGAATAACGAAAAAAATAGAACTGATAATAGGTCAACTGATACAGTGGAAGACGTGACTTTGACGAAGTAAAAAAAAACGAAACGATAATAGTTGAAAGTTTTAAGTGAAATTAAATTCGGTCAAATATTTTTCGAACTTACGATAGGTAACCACTAAAAGGCCGAATAGTTCCCTAAGTCACCGTTTGTAAACTGAAGACTTGGAAGTTTTTGTGGTCAATTTTTTTTTTTCAAAGTTGTGTCAGTGATTACTAATTCAAATGTTTTTTTTTCTAGCAGGAAATAAACCAAAATCAAAATGAAGGTTTTAGTTGCTATCGCTTTCCTCGTCGCAGGCATCAGTGCCACATCTACTCCACTTGACCCAAGTAAGTATAAGTTATTTTCCAAACAATCAACTTCCTTCTTTCATTAGATATCGCTATCAGCGATAAGACCGCCATTGTAACCATAAAATTTACAATATTGTAAAACCGTTGTGTTTCAATTTTGGTGTAAAATAAAGTATAAGTTTAAAGTAATACTAAAATTAAGTACATTCGATTCGAAAAGAATTTAAATTGTTTTTTTTTATGTAAACCTGATCGAATTTAAGTTAAACATTTTTTTAATTTAAAATATCAGACGTCAATCACCGTAGTTGACGAATAACAATCGAATAATTTAGTCAAAGTTAATTAAGTACTGCCTAACCTAGAAATTATGAGAAAAAATATGATGAAAGAAATAATAATTACATTATTTCAGGTCTCTTTACCGACGAGCGCTTTGTCACCGGACAAATAGAAAGCGCCATTCATGAATTGAGCCACTCTATCAGGGATGCTGGACTGGACCCATACCATCTCGAGAAGGAAAGCTCTAGCTACGCGCTACCAGTACCCGTGTAAGTATACAGCAAATCATCCATGCATACCGTTTTAAGTTCCTAACTATATAACATCACGCCAGTAATCCCCGAAGGGTTACGCAGAGCACATTTCGCCAGTTATGTTTTAGTCCCATGTAATAGGGGGCGAGCCTATTGCTATCAACCGGGCACAAATCCAGACTCCGTGGCTGCTACTAAGAAATTCCTGATGGGAAACACAATAACAATTTGCCCGACCCGGCAATCGAATCCAGGACCTCATGCTTAGCAGCCGCGTTTCCGACCAATAGACCAATGAGGCAGTTCCTAACTAAAAGTTGACAAACTAAAAGTTCCTAACTAAAAGTTGACAAACTAAAAGTTCCTAACTAAAAGTTGACAAACTAAAAGTTCCTAACTAAAAGTTGACAAACTAAAAGTTCCTAACTAAAAGTTGACAAACTAAAAGTTCCTAACTAAAAGTTGACAAACTAAAAGTTGACAAATGACAAACAGGTTTGCGTTAGCTAGTTTCTCTAAAATTACTTCCATAATACCATTTGATACTAACGTGAAAAAATAGAATCATTTACATTTGGCGATAAGCTTTATCCAAATCCAGACAATTTATTTGTTTTTGAAAATATAATTAATATTTTAATATAAAATTTAATCTTTTTTTTTTCAGTCTCTTTAACTATGAAGCCATTATTGAGGACATAATGAGCTCTGGTCTCAGCACCATCTGGATTCATAGGCTTAGCTACAGCGTCATCAGATCCCGTCTCCGATATGATATTGAGCTGCCTTTCATTACCTTTTCTGCCGGTAAGCTATCTGGATAATATACATTACATTATGTTTAAGTCACATGAATTGGGGGCGTGCTTATTGTCATCAACCCACCACAATCCTGACTCCAAACTTCTACTTATAAAGCGACCACCTTTTAGTTGCATCAGCGAGTGGTGTCCTCGTAGTTGAGTCTTGGGTCAAACATGTTTGATTTTTGTGTTATCAATCGATGGCTAAATAACGCTAAGATGAAGAACTGCTTCTGAATAATCTGTGTTGGAACAGCTCAATAACAATTTGTACATGCTCAGCAATAACGCTTGCCACCCTTAATCCACCGTGGAAATACATATTAAGTAATAAAACCTTTAATGTAGCCTTTAAGATTTTGTGATTGATGTAGATTTAACTTATCTCATGAACTAAGAGATATTATACTGGTGGATTTTTTAAACGTTGGAAATTTTCTGAAGGGCGTGTACTTACTCATGAAAATGAACAACTTTTACTATGGTATCGACCATGACATCGTGAAAAAAAATATAAGCCCTTAAAGTATTGGCAACGTTTAAAAAAATCACCCTTCTTCTTTATCGAGTGGTTAGTGCCTAACTGTGTGGTGCCTAACCTGGTGGCAGAGTTTTTATGCCTTTGACTTGGCTTTACATGCAGTCGAGAAATATTTCTCAGGCATGCTGGTTTCCTCACGATGTTTTCCTTCACCGAAGCCAGTGATAATTATACAATACGCACTTGCATCCGAATCATCAGAGGTGCGTGTCTTAGGTTCGAACTTGAGCCATATGAAATCACCCTGTATTATTTTGAACTCAATATTTACCATTATAATTTAACTATTTCAGGCTCTGCCAGGGCCAATGGAGAAGTCTTCAGCAACAAACTTGACTTTTCTGCCTCTGGAAAGTAAGTAACGTTGAAAGAAAAATCGTTCTTCCATCTGTCAAGAATTCTTTCGTGTAAATCAATTAAGTTCGTATACTGTAATCAAAGTTTTTATCAAAATTCTTCTTAATTATTTATCAATAACACTAAAAACGTGATATTTACCATGTTAACCATTTGTTTTGAGATCTCGATATTTCGGCGCTGTTGCAAGCACCAGGATGAACTGAAGTTAGTACGGGCGGGTGTTTATGAGCAGACAAATCATTCTACCCTCTTTCTTGTTGTGTTTTGCGTTCGGTACCGCTACGACTTCCACATGATAAAATCCCGTTTTCAGTGAAAATGATAGTGGCACTGTCCATGTCAGTTTAAACATTTTATTAAATTATTTAGACAGTTCTGTGATCCAAATGTGATTTAAGGGTTTAGTGTGCAAGATATTCTGTTATTATTTTATTTATATTATATTTTTTGTTCTTTTTAGAATTGACGTCGTGAGTGTCCGCGTGAGGGGCGTGGTCAAAGTCAACGTTGGTCTCATCTCCGGAGTCTCTCTCCGATGGGTCTCTTCCGAATTCACGCTGGGAGATATTAACGTAACCTTATGTCTATTTAGTCTGTCTTACAAAGTTTCAAGGACGAAAATTTTTCATTCATATTCTTTAGGTTGGAAATAATTAATTGTTTTGGTATTATTGCAAGTTGCTTGCTTATTGCCATCAACCGGGTCCAACGCCAAACTACTCCGTGGCTGTTACTGAGATTTTTTTATGGTAAAACCCAATAACACTTTGCCGCATTAGCGTAGCTTTCTATCAGAAATAGGGTTTTTTTTGTAATCGGATCTCAATGAGAGACGTACCAATTAAACAATGTTCTCTCATCGTGGTATTCATAAGCATCATCATCTCATCTGCCTAGCCTTTTCCCAACTATGTTGGAGTCGGCTTCCAGTCTACCCAGATGCAGCTAACTACCAGTATTTTATATGGACTGCCTAATCTGACCTCCACAACCCAGTTAGTACTAGGTAATACGATAACTTGCTAAGACTGGTTGTCAGACTTTCGGGCCACTGACTACCTGTAACGACTGTTAAAGTTCTACAAATGACAGCCGGGACCAACGGCTTGACGTAATTTCCGAGGCACGGAGGAAACTCGGTATGTAATGGGTGGTCACCCATCCACAGACCAACCTAGGCAAGCGCGGCTTAATCTGAAGATTGATACGATTTGATTTGTAATATATCATATCATATACATATGATATATTATTACTTAGCCACCAGCCCCAGTAGTATTACTATAGATGCAGATGATTAATTGTGACATCATTTATTTCAGTCTGATGCCAAAGTAATCGTCATGGGCGAGGATGTTTCCGATGATTTCAATGATTTCTTCGGCAATTTCGTTCCTAGAACCATCAAGGAACATTATGTAAGTACAATATTTTTTTTATTTCGATATTAGAGATCTTTAGAATTGGCCAATTTTAAAGAAGAACAGTAATCTTGAAGGATTTATATTTATCATTTGCCAGTAAATTATATTTAATACGAGGTGGAAGGGGTACGCCAAAACGGTTACCATCGTATTCAGTACAGCATTCTGAACCCCCACGTATACATTTTTTAATCAGTAATTAAAAAAAAAAACTGCTGTTCCATACATTTTACCGTTTAGGTATTTTAGTTAGCGATGAAAAATTACCATGTGGGGTGTTCAGAATGATATTCTGAAAACATAGTAACAGTTTTAGCGTAGGTGTCCCCCTCCACTCTGTATAATTATTTCTGTTTTTTTTTGGCTTTGCACCCCTTTTATTTTGTTCCCGAGTGTAAAATCCCCACGGATGTTCTTAGCTCTGGGGTGGGCGGAGGGGTCTGTAGGACTCGAACTGATTAAAAACCACCGCGGTGTTTCCTTCCCACACTTGCACTGGGGATCATGGGAACTAGTGCGCCTTCAACGATCCCCGGCTAGTGCCGGTCTGTGTCCACGGGCCTCCTCATGTTCACGGGGACTCCCCCGGAAACGCGCGGAACTCTACGCGCCATCGCCTCGGGAGCTTTGCACCCCCTACCCCAGCTTCATGACATGACGTCTCGTGTGATGTAGGTGAGGCATCTAAAACATATAATAATCTGTATTTTTTCCTGATTACAGAGAGAAATCAACCAGCTTCTGGAGATCTATTTACACGGTTTCATCGACTCTAATTTGTGAAGATTTTAACCGTTATTATTAAGAAAGGGGATTACTCACAGTGATATTATGGCTTAATTTATGTTTTTAATGTGAATAAACAATTTTTGTAACGCAACACGTTTTTTAGTATTCTGTTCTAAGTTTGTTTGGCAAAAGTTTCATGACATTTTTAAGACAAAAAGTTACCTCTTTCTCGCAGCAGTAACTGATAGTCCTAAGTAAAGAATGACTTAAAACCAAACAAAAAAAAAACTTTATGAAAACAACAATACAATGCTGCCAATATCTTCGCTACGTTCGTCTTCATCGATATTCCTACTTGACCGGAAAAGGCTCAATATCTTGCTGTTGTACTGTATCCAATAATGCGGGTCGGAAGGGACACCGACGCACTAATAGTTACCAAGTGTTCAGTACATCATTTTGAACCCTTCGTCATAGAAAATTTACATCAGTAATAAAAAAAAAAACAGCTGTTCCATACATTTTGAAAAAAAAAAATATAATTCTTATAATATTAAAATTACCCATTACATGCCGAGTTTTCTCTGTGCTGCGGAAAACACGCTAAGCTGAATCCGGTAAGACTGGAAGCCGACTCCAACAAAGTTGGGAAAAGACTAGGCAGATAATGATTAAAATATACTATGTTCTACTGAACATGTGATACACTGCCGACAGCAAAATCATGGGGTCGAGATTCACTACCCATTCTTGCAAGTTAAAAAAAAAACTTTTGCTGTAATGAGAGGGACTGCCTCAGACTGTAAAATAATATCGAAATCATCCTTAATGGGTTTATTGCTCTACGATTTTCTACCAACAAACACATTGATTTGACAAAAAACCTCAATTTAGGTACCTTTACCTATGTATGTCAATGGTTGCTACCACCATGTGTCAACACCATACATACATTAATTAGCCGCTAATTGATTCTGATCGATATTTAAACTAGGCGAATTTGATCTGCACTTCATTGCAACGTTGGAGTTTGTTAGGTAAGTCATTGAAATTTTTGGATTTCTAGTTCTGTGTTAGTTTTCATTATTCTTTCTCGAACTTGGGGTTTATCTTTGGTTAATAGCTGTAAAAATTTAAATAGTACCTATTTATGTTTAATTGAAGGTTCTAATCAGAAAATTTTAATATTTTATTGCAGTTGTATTAACAGAATCGAAATGAAGTTCGTCATCGCTATCGCCTTTGTCATCATAGGTGTTAATGCTCTTCGCCAATTTGATGCCAATGAAAGTAAGTTTTTCGATACAATCATGTTTTATATTTGAATAAAGTTCAACATATTAAATGCATCATCATCCGCACCCTGGACTCACTCACTGCTGGGTATAGCCTCTCTTTCCTTGTGCCAATCTCCACGGTCCTGTGCCAGCCTCAGCCAGGTTTTTCCCCCGATGGCAACTATGTCGTCTGCCCATCATGCCGCCGGACGACCCACATTTATTTTTCCAGTTCTTGGACGCCATTCAGTCACAGCCTTAGTCCACCTAAATTGTCCATCCATATTAAATTGCATGTGACTAAAAGATTTCAGCTGTTCCATACATTGTGACCGTGTAGGTATTGCACTTTTGTAGGAAACAGCAATTTTTTTTTGTTAATAACCGACCAAAAATTTCTGTGCGGTGAGGGGGGATTCAGAATGATGTGCTGAGTATGGGGTTTCCGTTTTCGCGTCGATGTCCCTTCCACCCCGTATACAGCGTACGCATCATTTACATCTGTGTTGCCTTCCATCTTTAACCTATCAGCCTCTTCTAGGGCATTCATTCTATCGCAGACCTCATTCGTCGCTTTCATCTGCGAAATTGAGATCAAGAATAGGCCCATCAGGCAATAAGAAAACAGTCTTCTAGATACATAAGGCTATAACTCACAAAGAAGACTTTTACGAGATACAATGCTTTTGTCTTTACAGTTGACTTCAATAATGAACGTTCCGTGAGCAGCTACATTAGAAACACCATTGAGGATGTCAGCCAGACTATGAAGGAGGCTGGTTTGGATCCCCTGTATATCCAGAATAAAGAACGGAATTACACATTGCCCGTACCTGTGTGAGTATAAGTTAAGTTAATGCTATTTTTAACCGACTTCAAATAAAGGAGGAGATTCTCAATTCGGTTGTAATTCTTCTTTTATCTGAAGGGATACACTTCGCGATTGATCCCATAAAAATTTCATCAAAATTGGGTTAGTAGTTTGGTATTTAAATAAAAATAGCTGCAAAAAATTTGTCATCCAAGTAAAAGAAATTGCTAAATTGATACTTGACAAGGATTTGTGTGTGATGCGATAGCTAAAAAATAACATTACTTTCGGAAGTCGGTGGCAAAAAATTCCATGAAACAAACAATAGTCACCGACTTTCGAAGGTAAAGTTAAATTCCACTTTTTTGTGTTTTTTTTTGGAAGTCGGTTATTTTTTTGCAAAAAAAGGTTTTTAATCTGTAATACAGAGTATCCTTCAACCTTCAAGATGTAAGAGATGTAACGAAATAATTCCTCTATTATCATGATCAATTCTTATTTAGTTTTATGCACACAAGAAATAGTATAGAGGTACTCTAGCATAGTATGAGACTAAAGGCCTTCTGGCCTGGATATCATATTTCTTTCCAAAGCCACTTTCAACAGGATTGACATTTTTTCGGTAGCTTTTATCCATCCAAGTACTTTTTACTTTTCTATCATTGAAATTTCTGATATTCTATCACCTTTAACTTTGTCTATGCCCCTCTCGATAAGAAATTTTGAAATGATTTCATCCGACATCGATTGTCCCAAAAATTATGAAAATAACGTTTCGCTCTTCTCCCCACCAGAATCTTCAACCACGCCTATTTCATCCAAGAGCTGTTGAGCAATGGCATGAGCAATATTGTGTTACACAGCGCCAGTTACAACATCATCTTATCCCGTCTCAACTTTGACATTGAATTCCCTCTTATTGACGGCAGTGTTGGTAAGCAAAATTAAGTTGTTTTTTAAATGATTTAAAGTTGGCATTTGCTTTCATGTATTTTAATTAAAGGTGTAAGTAATAGTGGCAGCATTATCTTGTAGTGTAGAAGATGTGTGTATGTATACTTCTCATATTCGTATACTTGCATGACATACACATGAATCACTCACAACATACAAAAATATGAATCGTGTATAACTTAAAAGTGTCTCCTTAAATTCACTTATCGTTTCTGCGCCTTTTAAAAAAGTGGATGAATTTGTTTGAATTGTGTAATATTGCCCAAAGGTTTTTAAATCCTAATTGTTCATCCATGTGATGGTTTCATTTCAGGTGCTGCTTCAACGGAGACAACTGTCTTCGGCAAAACTTTTAAAATTAATTCCTCTGGGAAGTAAGATCTTTCATTTTACAACACTGTCAATGTGAAAAACAATTGAAATCAAACACATTCTAATTTGAAATCTTCTTCTCTTCAGGGCCGAGATCCAACGCATGCGCTTCGTAGGTCAGATCGACTTCAATGTTGACCTCATCAAGGGAATCACTGTCAGGGGCACAAAAATAGATTTCACTATGGGAGGAATCGAAGTAAGATTTCATTTTTTTTTGTTTTTTTTTTCAACTCTGTTTTGTATCGGCTTCTAAAACGTTGTGTGTAAAATAATGGACATTGCACGTATGGCAATGGTCAGCAATCCAGGCTATCTAGAATTTTACATAACATAATATCACGCCTGTCAACCCCGAAGGGTTAAGCACAAGTGTACCCAATTATAGTACACTCACATTTCACCAGTTATATTTAAGTCCCACTGCCTCGTTGGGCCATTGATGGTCCATGAGGTCCTGGGCTCGATTCCCGGGTGGGGAAAATTGTTATTGGGTTTTTCCATCAGGAATTTCTCAATGGCAAATATATATACATATATATTTTAGTTAAGTATGATTGTAACTAGTTTTTTGTTTATATAGTCTATTTCCACTTAATATTTAGTTCATTAATTTAGTTTTTAGCTTAAGTTACCACTTATGTTTGTGAATGTTGGTTCACCTGTTATTGGCAACTGTATAACCCTATTACTTATTACCACTTTATTTTATAATTTATATACAGAAGCTGTTGGTGTACCTTTTATTAATAAATAATAAATAGTAGCAGCCATGGAGTTTGGATTTGTGCCCGGTTGATGGCAATAGGCTCGCTCCCTATCATATGGGACTTAAACATAACTGGCAAAATGTGGGTGTAGTATTAGGTACAACTCTGCCTAACCCGTCAGGGATTACAGGCGTTATGTTATGTTATGTTACTACCTATAGTTGATAAGCCAAGTAATTACATGCTCCATAAATCATCGTTCTATAGTGTAAAATTAATTAATTATTTTATTTTTCTCCTTCACAGTCTGACGTGAAGCTGGTCGTCCAGGATAAAGATTATTCGGAGAAAATGAACAACTTCCTTAACTCAACTGTGCCGGAGACCTTCAAAGAGTACAGCGTAAGTTGACATTGTCATCTAGTTCTTCTTCTTGTTCTTTATCGTGTGGTTAGTGCATAACCTAGTGTCAGAGTTTTTAGGCCATGGGCCTCTGACTTGGCTTTACATGCCGTCGAGAAATATCCTCACGATCACCGAAGCAAGTGGTAATCAGCAATGAAGCAAGTCTTGGGTTTGAACTTGAGACCTATGACTTTGCATTCCGACGGTCACACCACTAGGCTATCACTGCTTATAATACTTGTACGTACTTACTTAAACAACATTATTTTTAGTATATGCGAAACCAGAATATAGTTTGTTCAGAATAAGTAACTGAATCGATTCCAATAATTTTTATACCATGTTATATTTTGTCCCAAAAATATTTAAAAAAGGTTACGATTTGGACACCGAGCGACACTAGTACTTATCGTCAATCATACGCGCACAACACAGGCATTAGGCGCGGGCGCACAGTGGGGCACCGCATGGTGAGCATGTTTTTGTACGGACAACCAGGTAACATAACAAGCTTATAACTTTGTGATTTTTCATGATACAGTTTTGAAATTTTGTACATAGATTCTTTACATAAAAATACTAGACACGTGTTTCGGGTTTCGCATATACTAAAACTAATGTTGTATAATTATCTAGTACTATAAAGGTATGAGAATGGTAGAAGAACTCGTAATGCGTCAAATCCAAAAATATGCGAGAAGGGTACGGAGATGATGAGAGGTGATGCTGTTATATTATGCAAGTCATGGATGAATCCGTAGTAATGCTCTCCACACTTGGAGGTGTAATCGCAGTTTTGATAGACTTAAAAAGAGGTGAAGTTTTCTTAGGTAGTGACCCAATAAAACATCACCTGACATGGGAATTTGTGAATAGCAGCCCGGAGTCTGGATTTTTACCCAGACTAGGAAAACAGGCGTAATGTTATGTGTTGTGGTGTTATGTTATGATATGTAGACTTACCGACTGACTGCCTTTTTTTTCTAGTGTTCTCATGCTGAGCATGAGGTCCTGGGTTTCGATTGCCAGTTTCGCAGTGTTTTTGGGTTTTTCCATTAGGAATTTCACAGTAGCAGCCAAGAAGTCTGGATGTCCCGGTTGACGGCCGTAGGCTTGCACTCAATTACGTAGGACTTTACTGGCAAATTTTGGGAGTTCAATGTCCGTCTGCCATTTTCAACCCATTTACCCTAATTCATAAGGTTAAAAAGTAGTCGACCCTCGATGAACTCGGTAGTACTTTAGATCATCTCTGCCTTACACATAGGAGGAACAGGCGTGATGCTTACTGAATGATTTTATTTGTGACAATAACAGTAACGGCTTTTTTGATAACGCTAAAACAAATCTTTTAAATACGATAAGGATTTGTTATTCGTTAGTGGTAATTCTACAAATTATTCCAGAACAATAATTAAAACCTTCCATTTTCTCTTTCAGGTTGAAATCAACGAACTCTTGGGAATTATGTTAATGGATAACATGAATGTATATTTGAAGAAACAGCAGAATTAGGTTTTTTTATTCATATTGAAGTATTAAAGATTTCATCATTCGTCTAATAAAATGTTGTAGTTACTTTTTCATTAATATTTGTTTGGTTATTGTTATTTTTAACCCAACCCAACTTTCCTGGCCTTTTTCCAACTAAGTTTGAATATTTTACATGAAGCGACTGCCTATCTGAATTCCACACTCGGACTCGAAATCTCTACAATTGACAGCCGGGACCAACGGCTTAACGTGCTTTCCGAGGCACGGAGGAAACTCGGTATGTAATGGGTGGTCACTCATCCATGGACCCACCTAGGCAAGCGCGGCTTAACCTGAACATCGACCCGAGCGGCTGTTATTATTTAGCCACGAGCTCCTCTAAATATCCCAAATAAGATCTCATAATATTTAATATTTGACAATATTTAAATCGTACACGTGTGCGCTTTGTTGTAATAGCAATTTTTGAAGAATTTATTTAGAGATTAATAATTAATTAATCCCTTCCAATCTATCCGCATGCAATTTTGATTGATTACTCAGGATTAACTACTTACTTGACAATCTTTAGGCTTTATCTTAAGTAATTTTTATTTATTCAAGTTTAAAATAATCATAGTTATAAATATGGATGATTTTCTGTGACAGTATTCCTTGAACCTTTGAAAGGTAAGCTGGATTCAGTGTGAAAACGTTTTTCTATAAAAAGTGAAGTGTTGCTTTGACCTAGAAGTCTTCATAATATTTTTATGTGTGCATGTATCAAAAAGGTGTGCTTATATTTAAGGATGTGGATAAAACTGAACAACTTTCTCCATTGTAAATTAAATTATAATGTTGGTACATCCTAATCTAATGTACAACAACAAAACACTAATGAAATGTTGACGGTCAAAAATTGCTAACTCTCAGCCTAATTTGAATAAATGACCTGACAGCATTTGATTTTTATTTAGTGATCATTTTAAAAACAGATTTTCCTAGTTGTAGGTAAACTTATATCAACCATAATCCGTAGTTAGATATTGTTCCTTTTCAGCAAAATAAACCAAAATGAGGATCATACTTGCTTTCACTCTTCTCGTCGCGGGTGTCTGTGCTTCGGTTGTCCCGGAGCCGTCGATCGGACCAGGTTAGTCATGTTTTGAACTTGTAAGGTGAAAAAATTAGGAGCAAAATATTTGCTTTCATACCGTAAATAGATCCAGCCTTGGATTCAAGATCAGCACCTGTCGTACACAAAAAATATTTACATGCGGGAAGTGCGAAAATTAGCATGCTACAATCAGGCAACTGTACTCAACACGTGTTTCGCCCCGCCATGGAGCATCCCCCCTCAGGAGATGTTGACTCGACAACCGTTCGGGTGCGACGCACCTGAACGGTTGTGCATGTGTATACACGGGGTGGATGGGAGACCGACGCGAAAACGGAAACCACAGACTCAGTACATCAAAAATATACTACAAAAAACTTTTTTGCAAAAAAAACCGACTTCCAAAAAAAAACACAAAAAAAGTGGAAAATAACTTTACTTTCGGAAGTCGGTGACTATTGCTTGTTTCATTGACTTTTTTGCCACCGACTTCCGAAAGTAAAGTTATTTTCCACTTTTTTAGTGTTTTTTTTTGGAAGTCGGTTTTTTTTTGCAAAAAAGTTTTTATTTTACCCTTTTTAGTTATCGTATCACACACAAATCCTTGTCAAGTATCAATTTCGCAATTTCTTTTACTTGGATGACATTTTTTCCAGTTATTTTGATTTCAAAACCAAACTGCTGAACCGATTTTGATGAAATTTCTATGGGACCAATCGAGAAGTAGATCCATTCAGATAAAAGAAGAATTTTTCAAATCGGTTCAGAAATGACGGAGATATGAGGTAACAAACACAAAAAAAAACATACAACCGAATTGAGAACCTCCTCCTTTTTTTGAAGTCGGTTAAAAAGTGGAATACCTACTGGGTCAAAATGTATGGAACAGCTGGTTTTTAACCGAGGTTCTCAATTCAGTTGTATTTTTTTTGTGTTTGTTATCTCATATCTTCGTCATTTATGAACCGATTTGAAAAAAAAACTTCTTTTATCTATTTTACTATTAACCAGAAATACTATTAATATATTTTATTAGTCCCATAGAAATTTTATCAAAATCGGTTCAGAAGTTTGGTTTCTAAATCAAAATATCTGGTAAAAATATGATATCCAAGTAAAAGAAATTCGAAATTGATACATGAAAAGGTTATGTGTGTGATACTAGATATAATTAAAAAGGATAAAATAAAAACTTTTTTGCAAAAAATAACCAACTTCCAAAATACCACAAAAAAAATGGAAAATAACTTTACTTTCGGAAGTCGGTCGCAAAAAAGTCAATAAAACAAACAATATTCACCGACTTCCGAAAGTAAAGTTATTATCCACTATTTAGTGATTTTTTTTTGGAAGTCGGTTATTTTTTGATTAGTTACCGTATCACACGCAAATCCTTGTCAAGTATCAATTTCGCAATTTCTTTTACTTGAATGACACATTTTTTCCAGCTATTTTGATTTAAAAACCAAACTACTCAACCGATTTTGATGAAATTTCTAAGAAACCAATCGAAAAAGGGTAAAATAAAAACTTTTTTGCAAAAAATAACCAACTTCCAAAAAAACACAAAAAAATGGAAAATAACTTTACTTTCGGAAGTCGGTGGCAAAAAAGCCAATAAAACAAACAATATTCACCGACTTCCGAAAGTAAAGTTATTCTCAAAAATAAAAAAAAAATACTATTATGGGTAAAACTATTCAGTGACAATTAACAAGCTATTTCATCAAATGTTTAGGTACAGTAGCGAGCCGGGACTCAAGATTTATCACCGGTGCGATTGAGGCTCAGGTCGTAGAAGGCATCGAGGAGATCAGCCAAGCCATGAGAGATGATGGACTAGATCCCTTTCATATCGAAAAGGAACATTTGGTCTACGAACTTCCCGTGCCTGTGTAAGTGACTTTTTTATTTTACTTATCGTATTACGTTTTAATTATTTTTATTTGACTTTTTGAAAGACTCACCGAGAACATTCGCTTCGAGATTTACTTTGCTAGATTACTTTTTGCATTAATTTCTGAAACGCGCATTTGTCATTAGCAGCTTGTGGAGGATGGATTAATTGAATTTGGATTCACGTATTCTCATTCATTTCGCTAATGAATATTTGTTGCGTAGCAAAAGTTAATAAAACGAATGTTTGCAAAACAAATTCGTGAAGAGTGAAAGTTATTCAAAAAACAAAATTGTTAACTGATCGATGGCAATAGACTTGCCTTACTCGGAAATTAAGAAGTTCCACTATTTATGTTGAAATGAGACTATAGGACCCTTAGTGCTCTTTTTGCGTTGTACAAGATTGGCTTGGTCTTTTGTATTGTTAATTAATATCCTGTACTGTACAAATACAAATACCATTTCTTTTTTCTTTCCTTTCGATAAATTTTTAACCCACAAAATTTTTATTTTACCCTTTTTAACCGACTTCAAAAAAAGGAGGAGGTTCTCAATTCGAGTGTATATCTTTTTTGCGTTTTTTTTAGTTTGTTACCTCATATCTTCGTCATTTATGAACCGATTTGAAAACTTCTTCTTTTATTTGAAAGGATGCACTTCCCCATAAATTTCATAGAAATTTCATCAAAATCGGTTCAGTAGTTTGGTTTTTAAATCAAAATAGCTGGAAAAAATATGTCATCCAAGTAAAAGAAATTGCGAAATTGATACTTGACAAGGATTTGCGTGTAATACGATAACTAACAAAAAAATAACCGACTTCCAAAAAAACACACTAAAAAAGTGGAAACTAACTTTACTTTCGGAAGTCGGTGACTATTGTTTCATTGACTTTTTTGGCATCGACTTCCGAATATTTTTCCATTTTCAGTGTTTTTTTTTTGGAAGTCGGTTATTTTTTTGCAAAAAGTTTTTATTTTTCCCTTTTTAATTAATATAACAAATCCTTCCTTTGAAGTTGGTTAAAAAGTGTAAAATAAAAACTTTTTTTGTAAAAAAATAACCGACTTCCAAAAAAAAAACCAAAAAAAAGTGGAAAATAAATTTAATTTCGGAAGTCGGTTATTTTTTGCAAAAAAGTTTTTTTCTTTATTTTTTCCCTTCCATATTTCGGTGTGACGTATACCCAAAAGCTATTGTTGAATACTATTTCCATCATGCCCAGGATCTTCAACGCGGCTGCTTTTCTGGAGGATATTCTCAGCACTGGACTGAGTGACATCGTGGTCGAACACATAAACTACAGTCTCCTGTGGAACCGTCTTGACTTCGTGCTTAACCTGCCTCACATTCATTTCTCTGCCCGTAAGTATACTGCAGCAAACCGTTAGCCTACATTCGAAGTGTTGCACCGGATTTACAGTTCTCTGAATTCCGCTGAGCATTGAGAATCCATCACAACGCATCTCTAGGCTATTAAAAAAGCGCACTGTTGGTTTTTCAACTGCCGGTACAAGACTGAGCGTCGAAATTCCAGTGGCTGGAAAAAAAACGTATGCAACGTAGGCTATCACACCATTCAGTAACCTAATTGATCACGAGAACAGCCAAATTGATGATTTTATTTTAACGTTTCAGGTGTTGCTTACGGTGACGTTACCGTCTTCGGAAACACACTGACTGCTGAAGGAGATGGCAGGTAAGGGAATAGAAATGATTTAATACAAGCAGTAATATACCTTCAGCTGCCGGGTGTAAATGTGACACATGGAGCTGTAGAAACTCTCACACAACTCATCATCTGCCTAGCCTTTTCCAAACTATGTTTGGGTCGGCTTCCAGTCTAACCGGATGCAGCTAAATACTAGTTTTTTACATGGAGCGACTGCTCATCTGAGCTCCTCAACCCAGTTACCACTGGGTAAAACGTTACCCCTTGGTAAGACTGGTTGTCAGACTTTCGGGCCATTGACTACCTATGAAGACTGCCAAAAAGACCTTTGAAAGATTTGTAGGTACAAATGACAGCCAAGACCAAGAGTTTTTAATTTTTCAGGGAATTTTAAAAAGAACAGCTGTGCTGTCCGCGGGGACTCTTAGAAGTCAAGATAGTATTTTTTATACTAATTAGTCTTGCGTTTGGCCGCAACTCGCCTGATACGAAGCGACGATGCGGTCTAGGGCACGCTTGCCAATGCGTATGGCAGATAACAAGATTATGAATTATAAACGCAAGGTTTATACAATCAGACGGGTACCGATATTGAACAGTAGTTTACCACATAAAACCTCAATGACATATTATCTCATTATTGCGAAACTTGATCGATGTTGTTTTAATAAGACACTGTGATTAACAACAGATTACAGTATCGGATCAGATTACTTTGATTTCGAGGTAAAAGTACTGATTATTTATGTTGATAACAGGAACCTCAAGGTATTTGTTAGCAAACAAAATTAAATAAATAAATAGTTTAGAGCCATTTTCAATCTTCTTCTTAGCGTGTCGATGGCGATCTAAATTGTGTCAGCCCAGAATTGAGCTACTAGTTTGGCGCCTTCAGTAGCGTCCATCAGTTCCTGTAGTGAACAACCATCAGGACACGCAGGACACGATATTAAGTGCCGCATCGTTTGTGGAACAGCACCACATTTACAGTCTAGGGCAGAGTCATTAATGGATCTCCACCTGAGCAGGTTTTCCTTGCTATATTCTAATTACACAAAAAACTCATCCTAGTGATATTTTAAACTACAAAGACTTGCTTGGCATCCTTATATCAAAATGAAGGGAATGTGGGGACGAAGAAGACTACTACATGGACCCAATTAGGTTGGGATCGGGGCAGGAGCGTGTAGATATTTTTTTAAATCTATCAGGCCGATTCACCGTATTTTGATTAGTTGATAGGTTGATACCGGAACTAGAAGAGACAACATGAGAAATAGCATATTTTGGGGAGTATACGGCCATAGTTGTTTTTTTAATGATTAGCTTATCATTCATAATATTTGTCAGCCGAGTTAAGTTTGTAAGCCACTTGTTTTTTGTTTGTAATCTCAGTCTACTAATTACACGTGTGACAAATCCGGGAGATTAGATTACGAGGGAATTTATTGTTATCATTGATATGATTTTCAAGACGTCACACGGAAAAGTTAAATATAATTTTGCACCATACATCATACTAACATAACATAACAAAACGCCTGTAATCCCCAAAGGGTAAGGTAGAAGTGTAGCTAATAGCATATTTCGCCAGTTATGTTCAAGTCCCATGTAATAGGAGACGAGCCTATTGCCATCAATCGGGCACAAATTCAGACTCCGTAGTTGCTACTAAGTAATTTAGGAATTCCTAATGCAAAAATCCAATACCACCTTTGCCGACCCGGAAATCGCACCCAGTCGCCTTGCGACCCTCTCGACCAACATTTTAATAGATGACAAATTTGCTTCCTTCCAGAGTGGATGTCCGAGACACGATCATCGTAGGACAGGTTCGCGTCAACCTCGGCATCATCTCTGGCATTTCAATCTCCGGTGTCACGGTTGACTTCAATCTTGGACGCATTACCGTAAGTTCCGTTAACGCTGTGCATTCTTCTTCTTTATCGTGTGGTTAGAGCCTAACCTGGTGGCGAGAGTTTTTTTTTGCGGCCCATGGGCCTCTGACTTGGCTTACATGCCGTCGAGAAATAACTCTCAGGCATGCTGGTTTCCTCACGATGTTTTCCTTCACCGAAGCAAGTCATAATTATCAATACGCACATGGATCCAAAAAAGTATGGGGAATGGATTATTTGTTAATAGTTCCAATTTTTTTTTTTTTTGTTAGATTGGCACAACTGTTTTCCATTTTGGAGCGGACTTTGAATTGCATAATTATGTTATTTGGATTAAATACAGTGCTGTTTTTAGTTAGACCATATCTAGTGTGTATTGCTAATTACATAATGGACAAAAACATCGAACAAAGAGTTTGTCTTAAATTTTGCATCGCCAATGGAATTTCGTGTTCGGAGTCCCTGAAAATTTTACAAAAGGCTTACGGTAAATCGACTTTATCAAAAATAAAGCGTTCAAAAGTAGTCGAGATGTGATGGAAGATTTGCCTCGCTCTGGTAGGCCATCCACGTCTTCAACTGAAGTTAACATCGCAAAAGTGAAGGAAATAGTGACTGAAAATCATCATTCAAGTTTGAGAGAGATAGCCGCTGAACGTTCTGTGTCTCACAAGTTAATCTGTACCATTTTGAATAATCACCCAAAAGACCTGAATTTTCTCCAAACTCAATCGCATAAGAGTCGCTGAGGACATGCTAGAACGAGTCAATTCCGACCCTACATTCATGAAACGCATTTTTACTGCGACTAGTCAACAAACTAGTCAACAAGCTTCGGAGTGGCGCCTTCTAACTGAACCGAAACCGAAAAAACCACGCCAAAGTCGATCAAAAATCCAAAGTCATGTTGACCGTTTTCTTCGACTATCGCGGTGTTGTGCACTCTGAATTCTTGCCGGAAGGTCAAACAGTAAATAACGAATATTATTTGAGCGTTAGGCGGCGTTTAAGAGAGCAAATTCGACGAAAAAGGCCAGATTTGTGGAAAGAAAAGTCTTGGATTTTGCACCACGATAATGCGCCTTCGCACAAGGCCATCATCGTGAACGAATTTTTGACCAAAAACTCAACAAATACCATCGAGCAACCACCTTATTCACCAGATATGGCTCCAGCCGACTTCTTTGCCAGCCGACGTGGCACCCGTTTTTTTTCGGTAGAAGACATAAAGGAGAATTCGCGGCGAGAACTGAACTTAATTCCGGAAAAAGCGTTTTTTTTTCTGATTGGATTATTCGTTGGCGTAAGTGTATCGTTTCTGAAGGAGTATACTTTGAAGACGATAAAATAACTTTGGATGAATAACTAACATTTTGTGTGTTATTGATCGTTTCCCGGTATTTTCTTAGCAGTCCCACAATCACACCACCAGGCTATCGCTTCTTCTGTATCTTGCTGTGCATTTTGAAAGTTGACAAAGTCGCAAATAGATACATACTGTATTATAATGTTGTGTCGCTCTATGTTGCACTACAGCTTTGGTTATAACTTGCAATGAAACCACGGAATTAGGTGTTGTTATATTTTAGAAGTAAAAAAGGCATTTGGAAGGTTTCCAGTTGCTTTTTTACACCCAGTTGTTTTTTTGAATTTCATATTATTAAAAAATATACAACGCAGAACGATATTTTGGGGTCTTCAGGCACCCACTGAGTGACGATTCTGGCTCATCTGTCCTGACCTGTCCTTGAAATGTATATGTATAGAAACTAAATGAGCCCGTATAAGTGAACCACGGACATTCTAATAAAGTTAACTCAGTTCACACATACGTAGTAGGTATTTGAGATACTTTTGACTAATTTGTAATGCTTTTCATTTACAGTCGAACATCAGGCTAGCCATCCAGGGTGACAACTATTCGCAGGAAATCAACGATTTCATCGCCATACAAGTCCCAGCAACTCTGGAAGAATTCAGCGTAAGTTATTGTTTGGAAGAATAAAGAAATATTTTACTTACAGTGGGTTGGTTTATTAGCAGGGATCGGAAAAGGTAGAGCTAATGTGCCTAAAGTTCAAGGAACAGAAACGAAAAGTGGAGACTTCCTTGCGACAATTTTTTTTTTCGGAATATTTGTTCCGAATTTCGGAACATTACTTAAGTACAACTAAAATTAATAAAGTATAACATCTATCGAATTCATTTACTGTTTTTACTTACTGTGTTTAAAAAAAAGTGCACGATTTTTATTGTTTAAAAAACAAAGGTAATCTCCTTATCTTCGTTCGAACGCGGTAAGTAAGTGCGGAAGCTAATTTAATTTTCATACCCGCTTCTTTACTTGAATTAATAACAATAGAAAACATATCTATTGGCTTTTTGAGAACGTTCTCCTTGTTGTCGAAGTCGGTTAAAAAGGAAAAATAATGAATTCAATTAGTTTACTGTACTGATTAATAAATAACATTATTATTAAATGTACTTAACTGATTCCGAGACATTTCCGCGTTTCAGAAAAAATATATTCGGAAAAAAATTTTTAGTCGTAAGGTAGTCCTCACTTTTCGTTTTTGTTCCTTGAACTTTAGGTACATTAGCTGTACCTATTCCGATCACTGTTTATTGGGCAAAAATAAGCCAGTATAAGCTGGCCTTGTCATCAATTGAAACTCTATACTACGCTAGGCAAACTCAATGCCGAAATGTTGACGGGGGCCTACTAGGTAGGTAGGTATGTAATAAATTATTATCACCTGACTTTGCCCGCGGCTTCGTTCGCGTTATGGTCTCAAATTATCCTACGAGGACGTTTCAAATACAGCCTGTAACACTCGGAGATGTAACTTCCCATTAGTGAAAGAATTTTCGGGATCGGATCAGTAGTTCCCAAGATTACTCCCTACATCCAAACTTACAAACTTTACGTCTTTATAATATTAATATAGATATTCGTCTTTGTCGCTTACCCTAATACTATTTAAAAATAAGGTTTTTTCTATAAATAGTCGTTTCCTTCTCATGTTGTCAATAAGATTCTATGTGAAATAAATCATACAATCTATTTTTTTTTTCAGGCTGAGCTCAACGAACTCTTCGAGATTATTCTTTTGGATGCCATCAACGAAAACATCGACCTATGATTATGTTTATACAATGTGGACTGTACGACTAGGATATTTATTACAAAAACAAAACTATATTAAAAAATGGAGAACATGTAATGTCATATTATTTTTGCCTACCCAGTCCTTTGTATCCCTTTTTATGGTTCCGTACGGTACCCTATTGCTAAGCGTCCACTGTCTGTCCGTCCGTCCTTCCGTCTGTCAGATGTTTTGAACCCTAATAGGTGGACACTCGAAGTTTAAAAATGAAACAACGTAAAAAATTCAAGCAGGGTTATAAAAGATACTTATTTGTTGTACAGTGGAACGGAATCCTTCGTGTACTAGTCCTACTTGTGGCACAAGTAGGTGTGATATGACAGGGATATGAAGAACAGGGTGTTAAGATCTTTATCCCCAATAGGAAAGGCAGGAGGGAGTTGTGTTTCGTGGGCTACTGCCCGACAGATGTTGTCGGGTTTATAATGGTCTTAACTTCTTAGGTCGCGGATCACCCGTATCTATAGTCAAATTAAAGTAAATACTTCAGCTTAAGCAATTACTTATGCAATTTTTTTATGCAATGAACAAATATTTAAATGAAGTAAGAACCGTCAAAGAAAGAAAAGGTATGCATTCTAACTTTTTACAGTTCTATCTTCAACCAATTATTAAACTACATAATAAAAATCGTATCTTAAAAATTGACATTTACTCAAGTTGACATTTACTTTGACTTGTTTATAGATACGGGGTATAAGCGCGATTCAGAATTTTGGTGTTAGTTCTTCAATTGTGTGATAGATGGCGCTGTAGTAATTATTGTCTTATGTTGCCGTTGAACTTTTTATAGTGCTGCTACATATCTATATAGGACATCCGATCCACATTTTGCCAGTTTTGTTAAATAAGGGTCGAGCCTATCCCACACAAATCCGCATTTTTGGCAGCTACCGAAAAATTTCAGATCGAAAAACTCAAAAACACTTTATCCGACCTAAGAATAAAACCATAAGAACCTCGTTCTCAGTGGAAGCGCTAGTCCAAAGAATGTTTTCTTTACTTTTGATGTTATGTTTCGTCGGTAATCATGATACCTGCCTATGCTTTTTAAAATAGCGTATAGGCATCGCAATTGTACAAAAAACTGGTACTAGTGTACAAGTGCATTCCTGAGATTACCTGACCGAGGTCACTGTAGCGCTTCGCATGTTATGCATAAAAGAGTTTGCCAGTTAAAAAAAATCTCCTACATCTATTAGTAGAACGCTTCGCTTCTCATAATTTTTAAAATTAAAGATTCAACCTATAAGTTTGAGAACATATTATGTCGATTGCTCACGCAAAGGCCATTTTGAGAAAGTATTTTAATTCTAAAATATTTGGACTCAGAACATAAGGATTAAGGATGGTTCATTTTATTCGTCAGCACTATTTAAAATTTTATTACAACAAACTCTACTAAAATAAAATCAGTTTTATTTCTTATAACCTACGTTATACCAAACTCACCAAAATTACTTCATTCAATGTTGCTTAAGTGAAACGAATCGTAATTCCACTGCATTCGAAAAACATATTTATAAACTGGTAACACTTGTCATCAATGACGGGGAATACATTCGCATTTACGCCGAGAGAGAATTAAGTGTTTATGTTGAGTGGCGTGTAACGTGTAGGTATGTGTGGTCGTTTTAATTTTAGTGTTTTGTAATCAGTATTATTTTGTCAACGGAAGGAGAGTTTGTGAATTTGTGAGACGTCAGTGACATAAAAAGGTAAGTGCACGAAACTAATCTATACAAGGTGTAAACGGAATCTTCACGCAGCCGCCAACCAAGCATTCTGTACATTCGACGAAAAAAATATTGCTGGGAAATGATTTTTTTTGGTAAACATCACGTTTTACGCTAGGATTTAATGTAACGCAATCAAAACTCGCAATCAAAGCTCGTGTCGTCGAGGTATTTAAAGTAAAGCAATAACGATAAAAATTGGTATTTAAAAAAAAAACTTGTGGAAAAAGTTGGAACATTGACCCCCGTATATCTCCGTAACAAGAAGGTTCTCAGGTATAATCAAGGACAAAAACTTTTCGCAATAACTGGGAGAACAAGTGCCTTTCAGCTTCCTTAAGGGTATTTTACACCCAGTAAAAAAATATGAATGGAACAGTGTATTGTATGATGAACAGATCGGAATAAGTAGATATTTTTAAGGACAAATAAAATAAATTTATTGAACTTAAAATAAACTTATTTTCCTTGACTGCAAGGAAGTAAATAACATGTGGATGTGTGTGTGGATAATTAATACCTAGAGCGAGGTATTCATACTCATGATTTCAAAATTTAAAAATAATTCCGAGATTTAAATGGAAGCAAATAAACTTCACCGATTCCGATCTCTGATGATGAAAGATTATTAATAATCTTGTAAACAATGTTTTATTGAAATGTAAATTACAGTATCTTTGAGAACAGTGCTTTAGTGTTCTGCTGCTAATTGCTCCAAATACATACAATATCTGGCATTCAGCTGCATTCGATTAGACTGGAAGCCGACCCCAACATAGTTGGGAAAAGATAAGGCAGATTAAAGCGCAATACACACCCGCCGACCTACATATGTCGGCAACTTGTTGTCGGCGGGCTAGTTTGGTTAGTTTAGTCACAATATATAAATAGACAGTAGGGAAACTACCTACAAATGCTCGAAACGGCACACTCACACAAACATGAGCAACGACGAGACTCTTAGATGACCGGCGCGGTGCTCTCGCGGTGAGTAAGTGCCGCGTCAAGACAAGTGGTCACGTTTAAGTTAATCTCCGCGATCTTTTTAAAAATGCCACGAACGTATTGCGTAGTATACGGCTGTTTGAACTCGGCTTCATCAAAACCGGAGCTATTAAACGGCGACGGCGGCGGCGGTATTTTAAACTTCCAAAGTTAAAGATCTATAGTTCTAAAAGTTGTTGTGTGTTAATATTAAATTGTTTTCCGTGTTTAAACTATCGTCTTTTGTTGAGATTAACCGACGCCATGAGATTACCTATTTAAATTGTATTTGTAAGCTAGTTATTTAAATTCGATTGATTGATCACTACAGAAAAAAAATGTAAATAAAAAAAAAACAATATCAAAAACATTAAAAGTTACAACCTTTTTGCTTCAATCTAGCGTAGGCTTAGTTTCTATACTGTCCATATGTATACTGTGGTTTATGTTGTTCATTTTGTAGGCCGCCGGGTTGTGTCGGCGGGTCGGCGGCTTTGGTATGACGCGTGTTGGTGTTCTTTTATCTTAAAAAACAATTTGTTTTTTAAGAAATTAAGAGGAAGTAATATTATTAGGATCAACATTGTTGGTTTTGTTTAAGTTACTATAATACCAAAGTGTTATATGCAACTATGTTTGTTGGTTAGATAATTTACCAAGAGTGTTATTATCTTTGACTTCCATTGTCCTACTTATGATTAATAAATGATAAATGATAAATGATGTTTATTTTGCAAATAGGTTTTTACAAACACTTTTACACGTCTTCTTTTTTAAAACTAGATGAGGCCGGTGTTTCGTATCTGACTACTCTGAGAAGAAACAACCGAAACAAACTCAGAGGTCATAGTCTCTTTTAAGGTCCAGACATAATCTTGATAAACTCACATGAGGACTATGCAGATGAGTGTCTGAGATGGTCTTTTGAAGAAAGAACCACACAGATTTGAGTGGACCTGTCCAGCCAGTGCAAGCATTTGTCAGTTATCATGTAGCTCGACTCATAACTCAAGGAGCTCAACGAAACGACGAACAATGCCAAAGAAAGGACATTTGTGTAGGTCGCTTATAGTACTCAAACTGCCAGACAATAGTAAAAACAAACAAAAAACGTAAAAATTACCCACATTGTCCTCACATTCACACTAATCAAATAAAATCAATAATACTTACAAATTAAATGTTCATAAAAATAATTAAAAGTCACACATAAAAAAAATAATAAGAATAAAAAAAAGTAAATAAGTATTCATGTCAAATCATTAAATGTCAAAGTGTATAAAAGAAAGGAATAAACAATAAACAAATGAAAAACTTGAAATCTCGACATTCATTGAGCAAATATAATTGGAGCAGCTTAATCCCAAGCCTTTTTACCTTCGAGATAGTGATTAACATTATAGTAGGCTTTTAGGCATAGTTTCCGTTTTATAAACGATTTGAATTTATTTAGGCTTAGTGCTTGAATATGGCTCGGAAGTTTATTATAAAAACGTATACATTGGCATCTAAACGTACCCCCTATTTTTTTGAGCCTCGTTGCAGGAACAACAAATTTGTGTTTGTTCCTCGTATTTATATTGTGGATATCACTGTATTTTTTAAACAAATTAACATTTTTATGTGCATATACAAGATTTTCATAAATAAACTGAGAGGGGACAGTAAGTATATTAATTTCTTTAAATTTTTCTCTGAGGGAGTATCTGGGACTTAGTTTATACATTGAACGAATTGCCCTTTTTTGCAAAATAAAAATTGTTTGAATATCGGCGGCACTGCCCCACAAGAGAATACCGTACGACATCACACTGTGGAAATAACTAAAATAAACCAAACGAGCTGTCTCTAAATCAGTAAAATCACGAATTTTTCTAACGGCGTACGCTGCAGAGCTAAGCTTTTTTGATAATTTATCTATGTGGGGGCCCCACTGAAGTTTGGCATCCAAAGTTATGCCTAAGAACACTGTGTTATCTTCCGGTTTCAACTCTTCATTCTTGATTTGTACACTAGTTTCCACTTGTCTTACATGAGGTATCGTAAACCTAATACATTTCGTTTTTTTCTCATTTAAGAGTAGATTATTAACATTAAACCAATTAACGACTTTTGCCAGGGCGCTATTAACATCGTCAGTAACTAGCTGCTGACGTTTGAGTTTAAATAAAAGAGAAGTGTCGTCTGCAAACAATACTATGTCGTGATTATCTTTTATGAGGTAAGGCAAGTCATTTATATAAATTAGAAACAAAAATGGGCCAAGAATTGAGCCCTGGGGTACTCCCATTCTTACTACGGATCCGGAGGATCTTTTCCCGTTAACATCAACTCTCTGAATCCTATCACTCAAATATGATGTAAGAAGATCCAGAGCACTATTCCGGATTCCGTAGTGGCGGAGTTTCCTGATTAACGTTTCATGAAGAACGCAATCGAAAGCCTTGGACAAATCGCAAAAAATGCCCAGAGCATCGCATTTATCCTCCCATGCATTATAAATATGTCCTAAAAGTTCAACACCGGCATCGGTAGTTGAACGACCCCTTGTAAAACCGAACTGTTTACTGTGCAATAACTTATGATTATTGAAAAATCTTTGCATTTGTATTAAAATTAGTTTTTCAAAAATTTTACTAAATGTGGGTAGTACTGAAATAGGTCTATAATTAGTGGGGTCTGATGTACTACCCGATTTAAACAATGGTATTATTTTACTATTTTTCATTAGATCAGGAAACTCACCACGGTCAATACAATCATTAAAAATTACAGCTAAAACAGGAGCTACAATGGTTATAATGGACTTAGCAACGTCCACAGAATGACCCCATAGATCAGCGGTCTTCTTAACATTTAATGTATGAAAAATTTTAATGATATCTTTACAGGTGACATATTCAAAATTAAATTCGGAATCACAGATTGGAACATTTTCTTTCAGTAATGACTCTGCAGCAGCAGGTGACGAGTTTAGCGATTTAGTAGTCGATACGGGAATATCTGCAAAGAAATTTTCAAAGGCGGTGGCGACTTGAGTATCTGAATTTAAAATGTTATCGCCAATAGCAAGGCTGTAGTCACTATTTCGGTTGCAAGACCTTCCCGTTTCGCTATTAATAATATTCCATGTCGTTTTGATAACAGTACTACTGTTTTTAATTTTTGAACTCAAATAACGTGACTTTGCTATATAACAAACTTTTTTAAATAATTTAGAATATTTCTTTACATACAAATTAAATTCTATAGTGTTAATAAAAGTCCGCTCTTCATACAGCTCATAAAGTCGTTTTCTACTCTTATGAATACCAATGGTGGCCCAGTCATTGAAAGAAGCGTTACTATTAACCGAGATTGTCTTAGGAACAAATGTGGTATTAAATTGTGTGCAATACGTACTGAAAAAATATATATAATAAATATAATAAGTAATTCAGACATCAATCATCATCATTCATTACATATTAATTACATCATAAATGGTAACGTCTCTCTGTATGTGTCTGTATGTCGGTTTGTTTGTGCACTTACTCCGAGAAGTACTTGTCTTATTTACGTGATTGTTTTTTAAAATTAACTGATTAACTGTTATCGGGTTTGAATATGAATAGGAAAATCGGGCGCATCCGGTGGAAACTTATCTAGCTCTTATTATGGAGCGTGTTATGGTGTATATTGTGTTTAATTCACTAAGCAAAATGGTCTCCAAATATCCTGATAGTGTCGTAACAATAGTAAAGGTGGTCCTGTGGCATCAACTCCGATTAACGAGTCGTGGATTCGAATCCAATAAGGGTTTATTTATTATACCAGCAGTCTGAAATTGTTGAAGGGAAACATCGTGAGGAAACCAGCATGACTCAGAATTAATAAAAATTGGAAGACATGTTTGTAACATCTTTTAAACCGCACTCGGTCTGCGGGATGGATTTCGACCAATCATAACTGACAAAGAGGAGACTTGTCTCCCAACATTGGGATCGGTGGTTATTTTCGTATCAAAAGATAAATATAAGACAGAAATTAATACCGGTGTTAAATACAGTGTTTTTTTTTTTAAATTAGCCTGTAGGTACTGTCCCACTGCTGTGCAAATGCCTCCCCCAATTCCTTCCATTTGCTCTTTTCCCGAGCCTTCTCGAACCAGCCCTCGCGGCACGCGTCCAGCTCGTCTCGCCACCTCTTTCTGGGCCGGCCTCGGCCGCGCCGTCCGTCTTCCGGCATCCATCATGTGGAGTCTTTAATGAAGTGAAGTCAATAATCTAAAATATACTCTAATGTTTCAGATTTGAAAAATGGGGCATTTGTTCTCGTCACCAATTAATTCGATGGTGGTAGAATACTTGAGGTCACTACAAGAAGACGGAAGCGATGTCTTCACCGTGGACGAATATCAAACGGAATTCAATTTAAATAAATTATCTGGGTAAGTAATGCTTATGGTGTACAGTGCGACAATAACGAACGATTCGGTATACACCGCTAAGCCGTATTGTGTAAGCAAGTGGGATGAGATTTTGGCGAGTCACGTGAGTCGCAAGCATAACACATAATAAAAGCAAGCAAGCATAAATAGTTTAATAAGGTTTTTAATATGTATTAGGTTATATTAGTTTATATGGGCCTCAGAAGCCTGATAATAAAATAATTTGATTTGATAACGACCGCTGGTCTCAACGTAATGGTTGAAGGACTGAGGATGGACCGTCGCCGAGGCCGGTCTAGGAAGACCTGGACTTGCATCAAGAAGGCTGATTCAAGGTAGCGCAGGAGAAGAGTATCTGGAAGGATATGGTGTAGGCCTTCGCTCAGTTATCGTATTGGTACCGGCAAAATATTGTCGCCGGCATTGTTGGCACTCCGTGCACGACACGCGATTGTGTTGGTCAATGACGGAAATGTCTAGTGGACATGTTGTCTTTTTAATACAAAGAATATTTGTTTGTCTGACACAACTCCTTTAGACCCTTTGATACTGTGTATTCCAGATTCATAGTTCTTACCACGAAAATTGGCGCCTTTTTTGCTCTTACATAATAAACGAGATTTTAAATAAAATGTGTGTTTTAACAAAGCAATAACGTGTTTCCTTTTATTTGCAGAAGCGACAATGCTCCGAAATGCCACATGTCTGTAAAAAACTCTTCCATTCAATGTCAGGATTTGTATTATGACAGTCAACCTCTTAGTGTGAAGTCTTCGAAAATCACAATTGAAATTGGTAATTCACATTGATAATTAAACCTTTATAAAAAGAATGTCCGGACTGTGTCCCAACTCATAATCTGCCAAGCTTTTTCCCAACTATATTAGGGTCAGCTTTCAGTCTAACCGCATGTAGATGAACACCAGTATTTTACATGGAGCGGCTGCCCATTTCACCTCCTCAACCCAGCTACAGGGGAACATGATCCCTTAGTAAGACTGGTTTTCAGACTTTCGGGCTTGACCAACCGTAACTACTGCTGCTGGACCACAACGACTGCTTTCCGAGGCATGATGGAGTCCCAGCATGGAAGTGATGGTCACCCATCCTCGTACCAAACTCGGCAACCGTAATAATTATAACGTGTGTCCCAACTGTTTATATTTTGTTTGAATATTGTTTGTTTTCAGGTGAAGCAGTAGTGAGATGTAATGATCTTGGTTATATTATACGTATCACAGGAAGGTACCTTTTATCGCTAATTACTTATTTTTAGCCCGCAGTTTAACACACGTCCGTCGATTGCGTTCATTTTGTTCGGCAAATCTCAATGCGGCGTCGCTCCGGCAAAGGACGCCATTCAATTTTTTTCGAACAAATTACTGACATGAAAGGTGTAAATAGACCCTTAACAAAGTTGAAAAGCACTTGTTTTCCCCATATTTTTTTTGTTCTGGACCATGCTTGGGAGCCTCCTTCTAGTTACGGAAATATTGGAGGTCAAAGTTCCAACTTTTACGCAAGTTTTTTTAAAATACTAGTTTTAAAGTCCTTCAGCACAATGTTTTGAGTGCGTTACATTGAGTTTTACTGTAAAACGTGATTGTTCACCGAAAAAAAGTCCTTTCCCAGAAATTATTTAGTTACTTAGTTTGATGTACAGAATGCATGGTTGACGGCTTCGTGAAGGGTCCATTTACACCTTGTATATTATGTTTGTGTTACCGATGGCTTTATTTAAGACTACCGTGTCTTAAATAGTTATTGGTATAATTATGTATAATAATTATTGGTTTTTATTTCCTAAAAACTATGTTTGTTTTTGCAGAATTACAATGTTTGACGTCCTCATCACAGCATCATTTACTCCAACATTTGAAAATGGCATCCGAGTCTCGGATATTGGCTCAGAAGCTACAGTGAACAAAATTAAGGTAAAAGACATCTTACGTGGTTTCCAGCTGACTTAAAAAACGCATAGTTTTTTTATTTTGTAAAATTGACACTTCTGGTAAATTATTATTTATGTAAAGGTCGAGGAAATGATGTTCAATAAGGTTTAGGCTCTATAGTGCTTTCCTAACATGGCGAAGACCTCTTAACTGTACGACATAAGCGAACGTATTTCTTTACGTGTCAATACCTACATTTTATAGAGCGTAATTATTTTGTTGTTTCAGTCTGAAATAGAACTGCACGTCAATGGGACTGACCATTCTCGGTTGGCAAATGTTATACTGTCTATTGACAATCCACATGTAGCCGGTAATTTGTTGGTAAGTTATGATAAGTTACCTCATTATCTTGACGGACAGTGATTGTCGTGCGAATAAGTGAACAACGCGAAAGAGCATGTTTCGGTTTTCCGAAGAAAGAGTTATTATAAAGATCAACGAGACGATCTGATGTTCGTGCAACAATCGCTTATATTAGGACTCAGTCTTCCAAAGAGACGCGAATGGATCGCAACAAAAAACTAAATGGAATGGTTTATTAGTAAAAAAAACAAATTTTAAAAGACTTCTTTTTAAAAAAACCCCTACACGATTTCTCATCTTTTCTTGTTTTTTTTTTCATTTGATTTTTTTTTAAATTTTTGTTTCAGAATGCCATATTTATGCTTCAGAAAGAAAATCTTAAAGATTTTTTGAACGAAAATATTCGAGAGATTGCCAGCCAATATGGTTTATAACAAGAACTTTTGCGCGCAATATATCTCATTTCAAATATACATACAGTCACGAGCACCAATATTTATACACTTTCCTAAATTGAAAAGCAGCTTTTGCGAGAAATAACGATTGTAACTCGGAGATAGGATCTATTTCATAAAAATAAGTTGAAAAATGCTATGTTCGTAACAACATGAAATTTTAATCAGAACAGTAGGAAATAATCACTTTTAAAAGTTGCTAAGTGTTTACATATTGGTGCTCGTGACTGTACATGCAAGTAAGAAGAAAGGAGTACACCATATCAAGCATAGTACCATTTGAGAGGTTGATGCCTCTGAAACTGCGAAAAAATTATGTTTGTTGAATAACAACTTGAAATAAATAAATAATTTATTTTAGCGACATCTGTACAACTCCATGTTCATAGAAAAATAACGCGCAGAAATTTATAGATGAAGCCACTGAAATAACAGCAAACTAACATAACATCGCGCCGTTAGGCAGAGGTGTACCTAATAGTGCACTCACATTTCGCCAGTTACGTATAAGTCATACGTAATAGGGGGCGAGGCCTATTGCCATCCACCGGGCACAAATCCAGACTCCGTGGCTGCTACTGAGAAATTCCTGATGGAAAAACACAATATCACTTTAGCCGACGCAAAGACGAACCCAGGACTTCATGCTCAGCAGTCGCGCTTGCGACCACTCAACCAACAAAGCAGTCAGTTGTAACAGCAAAGTCATTTAAGACAATTTATTCAATACGGCGCTCCCACACGGGGAGCACTCACCTTTAATAAACAGTTCAGATTCATTTCTTTCTGCACAAAATCGAATCTTCGATTGTTACATTCAGGCGAATGCTCCAGGTAAGGGACCGCATATACAATCATTATAAAATGAATAGAACACAATATGACTTTAACGTAAGGGTGAATTTAGACTGAAATTTTAATTAATCGACTCACAAAAATATGTAATACTTTCCTACCTATTTTTAATGCAAATAAAGATATGTTTAATTACTGTTTGTTTGAAAAACCGAATAACACTACCCGACCTGAAGTGGAACTCAACCACGACTCACTTGATGAAAATTGGTTTGAACCGGTTTCAGCTTTATTCCTTGCAATAAAAGCGAAAAGACGTCAATCACCTCGTTTCGGTTTGTACGACGAGATGCGACTCCTCTTCTTCTTTATTGTGTGGTTAGTGCCTAACCTGGTGTCAGAGTTTTTACGCCGCCCATGGGCCTCTGACTTGGCTTTACATACCGTCGAGAAATATCTCTCAGGCATGCTGGTTTCCTCACGATGTTTTCCATCACCAAAGCAAATGATAATTTTATAATACAATACGCACATGATTCCGAAAAATCAGAGGCGCGTGTCTTGGGTTCGAACTCGAGACCTATGACTTGGCAGTCCAACGGTCACACTATAGGCGATCACTGTTTACGACGCGACTCCTCAATGCTTCGAACTAAACGCGACAATTGAGGTGATACGTGATCGGGTAGGGCCGCTTGCACGAAGTGTGGATACTCCCTTAAGATAATAATAACATTATGACGGCCTTATTACACCCACTTATAAAACAAGGACACAGTTTCATTGTGTCTCTTATTTGCGATCCCATTGACCATCTGTTTTATTATTTTATATTATCTTATTATTATAACATTTTAATTATTTTAGCTTCAATTATTTATTAATGTATGTTATAATTTTGCATGCTAGATATAGCGAATTGTTTGAGCCTCTGTATATAAACCTGACCATCTATAATGTACTACAATTCTAGCAAATAAATTCATTTCATTTCATTAGATTACTTAAATAATGATAAGATCTTATTAAGACACCCATCCACAGCGATCTACGGCTAAGCTGCACACGCGACCTTAGCTTCGCTTAAGCCCGCTATTATAGACGATAGTTTATGCATGCGCAGCTTAGCCTGGGTCACTAGAATGATTTTTTCATAAACAAAGTATAATTTAAGCAATAGTGTTTTATTTAGGTGTCCAATAATATTTGAGTTTACTTAAAACCTGATGTGAGACAAAACTAGCATATTTGGTAATACATTTCTTATAGTAGAACTACTTGAAAGTCAAAGTTCCACTAGTTCTACTATTTGGGAATAAATCGACACGTAGTAGTAGTGAGAACCAAAACCCCCATTAGTTCTACCTAAGAACTGTGGAATAACAAGTAGAACAACTAGGTATAAAGACTCCCATTAGTTCTACGATTTTGTGACACCTTACATCGTAGGAAATAATATTCCCAGTAGTTCTACCGTAGAACTGTTTAGTAGTGGGAACGAACCTCAAACCTGTACGAGAGAAAACTGTACCGTTATCCTTGGAATGGGCCACGGTTTGGCATGAATGTTTTGCATGCACTTCATGGAACTTGCAAATGAGCCAACCTGCAGGCGGATACGTACATATGTCAAAATAAATAAATAGAACAAAAAAAAGTGAATGTAATTTTCATAATTTTAATCAGTCCTAAAAAACTACTGCTCGTATCCCTGGCTGGTTTGCGGCCTAAGTATGTTATAATATCCTTTTTTTTACGTATAGTATTCATGCATATAATTATGAACTCTTTTCTTTCTGCTTTTAATGGGGGTAGGCAGGAACTACAGAACGCCACCTACACACACCGAGTCTACATACAGTATCATAAAATCGGCGAGTAACCTGGAGCATACAGCCTGTAACTGTCCCACAGCTGGGCAAAGCCCTCTTCTCATACAGAGAAGGCACGAGCATTGATCACCACGCTTGCTCAAGGCGGGTTGGCGATTTCAGACTTATATCAATTATAAGTCCAGGTTTGCTCACGATGTTTTCCTTCACCGATGTCTGTGATGTCCACGATAAACTTAGAAAAGTACATATGAATTGAAAAAGTCACATTGGTACTTGCCCGGATTTGAAACCACAACTTCATGCATGAGAGGCGAGGTCTTAACTTCTGGGCCATCACGGCAATACAAATTAATAATCCATCTTTTGCTGATAATCTGAGCTTATTAGGACATTCTGGATAATTTAAAAATAAAAAATACGCAAACAGCGTTGAATTAATTAGTAATAACAAAAGAGGAGTGCTCTTTTGTTATTACGAATTAAACCAGTGTCAATCACGAAACAAATATTGCAATCTACTACTATCCATTTTTCTTCAGATTAAATATTATTATCATATCGAGTCAACAAATGATTTAGTATTTATCTACAGACAAGCCATTTTCATTAGCAGTTTAGTGAATAGCACGTGAAACACAGGTATGTTTGTGAATCATTTAGTTTGTGTTGATAATAATGTTAAATATTTTGATTACAACTTTTTGTTGCTTGTTTTCGTGTGGTCAGTCCCTAACTTGGTGCCAGAGTTTTTATGCCGCCTATGGGTTCAAAGGCGGCATTTGACTTGGCTTTACATGCCAAACTCAAACTCAAAGCATTTATTTCAATTAGACCATTACAGGCACTTTTGAATGTCAAAACACAAAAAATAAACTAAGCTACAGTCCCAGTCACAGGGCATAATAACTTGTGAAAGTACTGTAGTTGCCCATTCGAAAGCGTAGATCTCTATGGAGAAGAATGGGCAAGAAACTCCACGGACACTCTTTTAAATCATTATGTTGTTACTGTTGTGCCGTCGAGAAATATTTCTCAGGCGTTCTTGTTTGGTTGCCCCACGATGTTTTCCTTGACTTCGGTGAAGGAAAAGTGCAAGTGATAATTATGCAATACAATACGCACATGAATCAGAGGTGTCTTTGTTTCTAACTCGAGACCTATGTATGTATGACTTGGCAGTCCGACGGTCACACCACATGGGTCTCACTGCTTTACCACTTATTATAGCTAATCCGGGTTCAAATCTATTTATACTGTCCGTTTTCAATTAACTCAAATAAAACGGGCAATCTTCCCAAAAAATCTATGTTTTCGAAAGGTCCATGTATGGACCCTTCCATGTGAACTATAATAATAGTATTTAAGATCTTGTAAAACACATGAAATATGCAATAAAGAATTGAATTGAATTGGAGGTAGATTGTCACTGAGTGAATCCATCTGTACTTAATATTATATATGTGAAAATAACTGCCTCTTTGAATGTCTGTCGGGTTTTTGAACTTTTCACGTGTTAGAGGTTAAACATGCATCTTTGGCAATGGTCGCATTTATACTCATTTTGATTTGATTTCAGATCAGAAAATGCAGTTAACTTTAGTATTGTTGTCGATCTTCGGGTTGGTGGTAGCTACTCCTTTGAGCCTGGACAGGATTAATGAAGCCTTGTTGGAGCGAGGTAAGTTTTATGCAACAGTTTTTATTATATACCATAACATAACCTATTCTATAATTTTTCAAGGGATTTGCAGAGATTTACAGTCTAAGTCGAGCAAATACACACACAAACGAAGTAACATTTAAAAGTCATTTTCTTCTACTGTATCGATGAATGTTTTCACGAACATAGATTTTGGAAGTTATTCTATTATAGAAATTTGTCTTATCTCAAAGTAGAAACCGTTATTTTAAAACTGCTTTTGAGTTTGTTAAGTGTTTACATTTTTTATGTGCGTGACTGTACCAAACTCAAAGCATTTATTTCAATTACACCATTAAAGGCACTTTTGAATGTCAAAACACAAAAACAAAAAACTAAGCTACAGTCCCAGTCACAGAGCATAATAACTTGTGAAAGTACTGTAGTTGCCCATTCGAAAGCGTAGATCTCTACCAGTAGTCCCAGTTCTATTTACATTTCTAATACTATTGTTTCAATAACAAAATAATTATATAACCTTCAAAAGGCGAGGTATATTAAAAACCTAATATTATGGGCAAGCCTATTACCATTAAGCGTTTCAGTTCCAAACTCCTATCTCCTACTAAGGATCTCTGGCCAGAAAAACCAAAAAGTGCTATACAACCACGGAATTGAAACCAGAACCTCGCGATTACAGTAGGTACTGCTGCATTTGCCTTAGACCCACGAGACACTTAAGTAATAATAATAAAACTAATTACAGATGGATTTACAAGAAACAGTGCCCTCGAGAACTTGGTTCACGGGTTGGTTAACGGGTGTCTGGGTTCATAGCTATAGTAATATTTTTATTATGGGCTCAGTCATGGGGAGAGAGTCAAGGGCAATGGATGTCTTCTGATCAATTTCAATTTTAGTTATTGTGTTGTTCATAATAATTATTGTTAAGTGTTATATTCGGGTTTCACATTAGAAATTTCTCATTAACAGCCACGGAGATTGAATGTCACGGCCTTAAAAAATAACCGACTTCCGAAAAAAACAAAAAAGTAGAAAATAACTCGACTTTTTTTGCAAAAAAGTTTTTATTTTACCCTTTTTATTAGTTATCGTATCACACACAAATTCTTGACAAGTATCAATTCCGCAATCAGTTTTACTTGGATCTCATATTTTTTTCCAGCTATTTTGATTTAAACTAATTACAGATGGATTAACAAGAAACAGTGCCCTCGAGAACTTGGTTCTCGGTCTTCTGGAAGATTTCCGAAAGACTATGCTGACGGGGTCTGATGATGTACCTATCCTGGATCCCCTGGAAGTTGAACATTTGCATCTGAATGAGGAAGTTCTTACTTTACCTGGGTGAGAGGTTTAAGAAGGTTTCTATATTGCATGAAAACTTTTTGAAAAAAAAACGTGATTTATCGCAAATATTAAAATTCAAGTACTCCTCTGTATTTTTTTCGGTTATTAAATGCTGTAACATTTGGCAGAGTCAATTATTAACGTCATCGATGGTTCAGAATAGGCACAAACAAACGATTTTAGAGAAGAGCTAATTGAATCCTTACGATCAATCAGTATTCAAAAACTCCAAGCCCGTTTGTATTAAATAAGTGTTATTCTTTTGTTCCACAAACAATGAGACACATGGTATCGTGAGCTGCGTGCCCTGATGCCTGCACACTACAAGCATTGATGGATACTAGCGGTAACGTCAAATGGAAGACTAACGTCTAATCTGATTCATTATAGACTGCCTTAGATAGACATGCTAAGGAAAAGAGCTTGTCCTTCTCTAATAATGTTCAGGTTTTCTTCCAGGTCTCACGTGGATATTAAAAACCTGGTAGTCTCCAAGCTGAGCACATTCGTTGTTGACAAGCTGAGCATCAACACTGCATCAATTATCCCTGTGAGGTATCGCATTGACTTCGACATCCACGTTCCTGTCCTGGAGGTTTTAGCCGGTTCGTGTTTTCTGATTTGGGAAAGTAGAAATAAGAGTCTAGTGTCCTATGTCCATTTAATTAGTATGCTATTTCTTGTTTTAACGTGTTAATTGATGGCATTAAAATCGTGGTCGTTCACAATGGTAGAAAACTTAAAGTCATTCAAAGGGCTATGCTTGAAGTTGGTGTGAGTGATCGAATTATAATTGAAGAGATTCGTAGGAGAATCAATGTAACTGACAAAGCCGAGCCCGAGAATAACCAAACCTATTCTGGTTTGACAAAAAAAAAGTGAATGTATGAATAAATAAATAAATCTGATGCGTGTGGACACGCTTAGGGTAGGCTTATATCTAGCAGTGGACGTCTTTCGAATGAAATGATAATGAAGACGTTGGGTTCAGTACATTCTTAATTCTTATTTCAGATAACTACGATCTCTTGGTATCTGTAGCGGGTACCAATATATTCGGAAACGGCGATGCCAAGTAAGTCGAATTGCTATGTACTATTGGTATCAGTATTATCTTAAAGGTGCCGCTCCACAGCAGCGCACGGCTAAGCTACGCAGAATAAAATAAATGCTGGCAAATATTTGAAAGGTGGCAAAATTTTCCGCGTACATCCTAGCGTAGCAGTGGACGACCGACTTTACCGTTTCCCTATTGGTCACGAGCTACAAACCCCAGGTGACAGCGGCTGCGGAGGTAATTGATTAAATAATTTATAAATTGTGACTGGAGAAAGAAGCGACGGTAGTACGCGAAAGAAACAAGTGTCGCGCGCGCTTGTCAATTGGCGCAGGTCGAATCAGGCCGTAAACGTTGGTTTATATTATTGGTTTATATTTTATGTTTATAACTGTTACAACACAGCTGCCTGACCTACCTTTGTCTTATTTTCCAGAATCGACTTAATCGAGCCAAGAGTGAAGGGTTCCTTAGTAGTGGGTCCAAGGATCACCATTGGTTCCGGCTTATTCTTGCAAATAACCAGCAGCCATGTCGAAGTATCTTTGAAAAGCTTTGAGGTAAGAACAGTGTAGTAATCTTTCTTTCTTTGAAATTGGGACAGTGGATGGCAGTTGCTTATCCAAAAATGTTTTATACGAACCAGTTTTTGCAGTGGAAATGCATACCTGGATAAACCAATTTCAGTGTTTCTTCAAAATGTAAGGCGATTATCACACGACACCGCTCGTCGGTGCGGACGGGCGGTAAAGCGGATCTCACGTCTCATCGGCTTGTTTGAAATCCGTTGATGCCAACACACGTTCACCGCCTGACCGCGCGGACGAGCGGTGACGTATAAGAATCGCTCACTGCACTGACAGATACTTCAGTAGGTAGAGTGTCTGTCAGAGTCCGCGTCGTCTTTTAAAGCAGACTCAACCTGAGATACAGAATGAAATATTTACAGTGTTCCAAAACTATTTCATAAAAATTTTGGTAAAAGGCTTTCTTTTACCAAAATTTGTTCTGTATACTGAACTATCTACGCTAAAAACGATACCACCTCTTTTTACGTTACAGTCCCAAATCAATGGTCTGATGAACGACCCTGGCATGTCGGAGTTCATCAACATATTCCTCAAGCACTTCGTGCCGGAGTTACTGGAGTTGCATGAGGTAAGGTTACATTAGTATTTGTATTCTTTTCCACAGGTCTTTTAATTTTTTTTTCAAGTTGCCGTGGCTCATGTGTGGCACAGTCATCATTCTCCTTCCCTTATCCCAACTTATTTGGGGTCTACGCAGTATGTCATCTACCTACACTAATATTATAAAGAGGTAAAATTTGTTAGTAAGTTTGTATGTAGGGGTTAATCTCCAGAACTACTGATCGAATTTAAAAAATGTTTTCACTGGTAGAAAGTTACATCATTCGTCGGTGCTATAGGCTGTCAATTATATTTATATCATGCTTATTAGCCGAGCTATCACAATTTTGCGAACGAAGTCGCCGGCAAAGTGCTAGTCACCCCCTTTACTTTCTGATAGTCCATGTATCGTTTAGTCTTGCACTACTCTTACAGTCATCAACCACATCACCTACTCAAAACATTCCTTGTGTCATTTTGTGGCTCAGTATATACAACATTATTTTTAGTATATGCGAAACCAGAATATAGTTTGTTCAGAATAAGTAACTGAATCGATTCCAATAATTTTTATATCATGTTATATTTTGTCCCAAAAATATTTAAAAGAGGTTGTTGAGGTCGAGTTGGACACCGAGCGATACTTAGTACCTATCCGCAAACATACGCGCACAACACAGGCATTAGGCGCGGGCCGCACAGTGGGGCGCCGCGTGGTGAGTATGTTTTTGTACGAACAACCAGGTAACATAACAAGCTTGTAACTTTGTGATTTTTCATGATACAGTTTTGAAACTTTGTACATAGATTCTTTACATAAAAATACTAGACACGTGTTTCAGGTTTCGCATAGGTATACTAAAACTAATGTTGTATATGTAGTATTTCTTGCTGTGTAAGTTGATTGATTGATCATCCCGGTAGTTCAGTGGTACACTGCAGGAAAACCAGAAACACAAGAGCAGACAGGCGGTGGTTGTTGGGGGAGGCATGCTCAGAAGTATCTAGACATGTTTTAGCAAAAGGAAGTGAATCTTAATTACGAACGGTATTAATGTTTGATTGCCTTTCTAATTTCAGGAAGAAATCACTAAATTCTTGAGTGACACCGTGCAGGAGGTTGGGAACGAGATATTAGCTGATCTGAACCTGTCTGGGATCCTTGGATAAACCACTGAAATATCCAAAAATACACAGTATATTCAAGAATTCATTAGAAATTTATGAAAATTGTACCACGAATGTAAATAAAATTTAAATTTTGCATCTACAATCTGCTTTTTAATCAAATAGGTACATTAAAACATTTTTGTTTTTAATAAAAAAAAAACAAATCTGGTCAAGTTTTAAATAAGAGCCATCTATGCAAAATAACATGGAACTTGAACGCAGAGCCCTCATTTGTTCCGCAAAAAGGTGTTTGTGTGTCATACTAGATGGTAGCACTTTAAACATCTGCAGAGAATTACGGGTTGGTGGACGTACTCGTACTATTATTTTCGTATTTTTGGTTCTTTAATGTGATTGAATTTAGTTAGTTAAAATGCATATAAACTTAAAAAACAAAACTGTATGTTCTATAAATTATTATGACCACATAACGCCAAAGTAGATACGATCTACGATTGTGTAATTACATTTTAGTTTCCTCATGATTTTTCCTTCTATAAACACCGTTTAAAAAAAAATTGTAACACGTGAATAGCATGTGCCTAGGTTCGAACCTGCGACTTACAATAAGCAACTCTGATTTGGTGAGTTATCATTGAGCCACCACTACCAGTCAGTAATTCGAAATAACTTGAACGATTTTCACGCTTAGTACTATAAAATTCAGCTGTTAAACCAACATAAAACGAAACACAATATTAGGATTTTGATACATTACATCGTAAAATGGGTTCATAGCTATAGTAAAATTTTCATTATGGGCTTAGTCATGGGGTGTCAAGGGCAATGGATGCCTTCTGATCAATTTCAGTTTTAGTTATTGTTTTTTTCATAATATTGATTGTTAAGTGTTATATTTTGTTTTTTACATCAGGAATTTCTCATTAACAGCCACGGATTTTGAATTTCATGGCCAAAAAAGAAAACAAAAAAAGTGGAAAAAATTTTTAGTTTCGGAAGTCGGTGACTATTGTTTGTTTCATTGACTTTTTTGGCTCCGATTTCCGAAAGTAAAGTTATTTTCCACTTTTTTTTTGTGTTTTTTTGGAAGTCGGTTATTTTTTTTTTTGCAAAAAAGTTTTTATTTTACCCTTTTTAGTTATCGTATTACACACAAATCGTTGTCAAGTATCAATTTCGCAATATCTTTTACTTGGATCTCATATTTTTTTCCAGCTTTAAAAACCAAACTACTGAACTGATTTTGATGAAATTTCTATGGGACCAATCGGGAAGTGTATACTTTTAGATAAAAAAAGAATTTTTCAAGGCGGTTCATAAATGAAAAAGATATGAGGTAACAAACACAAAAAAAATACAACCGAATTGAGAACCTCCTCCTTTTTTTGAAGTTGGTTAAAAATAGAGAAATGTGGGTGTTCTATTAGTTTCACCTCTGCCTAACCCTCTAACCTTTTGAGTATTTTAGTCGTGAGGTTGAGTTTATGTTAAACACGGTGGAACGAATACCGACGCACAAACGGTTACAACGTATTCACCACATCATTGTGAAAAGGTTGAAACTTTGACTTACAATATCTCCGCAACTAGAAGAATTTTTATTCAAGACCGTACATGGAAAATGTACGGTCCTGAATAAAAAATATCACACTGACTTGGAGAACAAGTGACTTTCGGGTTCGTTAAGGGTGTATTTACACCCTTTATATAGATGACATGTAATGTTTGAGTATGCCTGTTGTGTATGATGAGTTCTTCTTTAAAAATAAATAAATAAATATCGCTGGACATTACACACAGCGCCATCTAGTGCCACACTAAGCAACGAGGCTTGTGTCGTGGACACCAGATAGTTGATATACTACATATGTAGATACTTTTTGTTTGTAAATACATACTTATTATACATGTCGGAGAAAGCGATAACTTTTAAACATCAAGTTGCTGATTTGACCATTGTAGTAGGGGCAAACGCCGTGACGTCAGATGTTGTTTTAATGGCGGCACGTGGACAGAGTCGTTTTGTAGAGTGGGGATTGTGCCGAGATCACTTTTGCTCGGAACTCCAACCAAGTCACTCCTTCAGAACGAAACTGTCGGTTTGCCCATTTTGTGGAGATTATTTGTTAGTGTTATTTAATGTGAATTTGTGTTAAATAATAAACTGTGATTTTTGTGTACCAAAACTGAAACTATTATTTTAACATTTCATCATGAACCCGGTACCACCGAACCCTAATGACAACGGCGCTATCGCTCAGCCATCGCTTACGCCGTCATCAGAAGTGGGATCTGGACTCGATTCCCACTGGCGTGCTATGTTCGAGATGCAGCAGAAGAACATGATGCAGCTGATCGAAGCCATCAGGACACCAACAGTGGCACCTCAGATCATGCTGCCAGAAATTAATCCGGAGCTACCAGATACCGATCCACGTGCTTGGTGCGATACTATCGATATTTGCCTCGACGAACGTCCACTGGAGGGTGCATCGCTTATTATAGCTCTGGCGAGTGCAAGTCTGAAGCGGAAGTTCGATCGCAGTACCGGTGATGGCGCCACTGATGCAAAGCGTTTAAAGCCACAAACTTCCACTATGTTCACGTGCCATAAGTGCGGAAAACCGGGACACAAAGCGGTGAACTGTCGTTCGAAGTTTACGCAGACTGCTGGAGCTAACGCCCAGAAAACTACACCGGCGGCGACTTCATCGGGTTCCAGCAAAAGAATAACGTGTTTCCGTTGTGGAGAAGCTGGACACATCTCTACGAACTGCCAACGCGGCAGTGCGGGTGGCGCGTCATCGTCGGCGGGCAGCGCTGCCAACGCAACGGCGGAGCGACGCGTCGATAGCTGCGAAATAGCAGGTGTTTGCGGGCAATTGGAACAATCCGGTGAGTCGTTTTCATTTTGTTTTGATTCCGGCGCCGAGTGTTCTCTCGTTAAACAAAATGTAGCTTATAAATTCTCGGGCAAACGTTCACTTTCAACCGTGCAAGTAATTGGTATCGGTAATAATTCGAATGTTTTTAGCACTGAACAAATTCTTAGCGATGTTGTGGTCGACAATAACGAACTGTCAATTTTATTTTACGTACTACCCGACGATTGTATGAAATACGATGTTATGATCGGACGCGATATTTTGACACTTGGCTATACGGTACATTTAACTGAATCTACCCTACGTATTTCGAAAGTCACAAATGTAGGTTGTTGCGATTTACCTCCCGTTATTGATCTTTACAATGTTGATTCTGATATTTCAAACGAAAACAAGGACCGGTTGACGTCCCTTTTAAATGAGAATTCGAATGCTTTTATCAATGGCTTATAACGACGATGATGAAACCGGAATTGACCTAACAGAGGCGAGAGAACACGCGGTGGACGGTATTGAGAAGAGTGCGGCTTATGAAAAAGCCCGTTTTGACAAAAATAAGGCCAAAGTAGTTAATTTCAGTGTTGGTGATTTGGTTTTAATTCAAAATAAAGAACGGAATCAGATTAAATTAGACCCCAAACATAAGGGACCGTTTAAAGTTGTAGAAGTACTTGACGGTGATCGTTATCTTTTAAAATCTTTGAATGGTAATAGAACATACAAGTATACTCATGATCGCATAAGAAGGATGCCACAAGGTCATATCCCCAGCGAATTAGACGTAATTAGTGAAGAATTGGAATTGGATCTAGATGATGCGGGTGAAGGCCCATCAACTCGTTCCGATTAATGTCAATGCACAAAGTATTTCTTAAGCGGACGGTTTACCGGAGAGAAGGCCCGGTAACATGCGTCCTGTTTAGGGCTTATCAGTGTGAAGGACTGATACTGTCCAATCTATTGTGTGCACGACAGCGAGAAGGGCTGTGTGTGATGTATCAGACATTACCAGCGAGAAGGGCTGATAATAAGTTGACTACTTTGTTTTTACTTGGTGCATTGATATTGTGTTCTAGTTTATTTCATTTGACTTTTCTAAATCTTGATGTGTCGCTTCAAATGCAAGTCCTTTGTTTGAGGTCAGGTAGGCCGAGCAATCTTATATTGTCTACAAATGCATTTTGTTTTGTCGCCAGGTAATACAGCACACGAGGACGTGTGACTTGTCAGTATGGCCGTGTCGGAGAAAGCGATAACTTTTAAACATCAAGTTGCTGATTTGACCATTGTAGTAGGGGCAAACGCCGTGACGTCAGATGTTGTTTTAATGGCGGCACGTGGACAGAGTCGTTTTGTAGAGTGGGGATTGTGCCGAGATCACTTTTGCTCGGAACTCCAACCAAGTCACTCCTTCAGAACGAAACTGTCGGTTTGCCCATTTTGTGGAGATTATTTGTTAGTGTTATTTAATGTGAATTTGTGTTAAATAATAAACTGTGATTTTTGTGTACCGAAACTGAAACTATTATTTTAACATTTCATCATGAACCCGGTACCACCGAACCCTAATGACAACGGCGCTATCGCTCAGCCATCGCTTACGCCGTCATACATATAAACATCCATGACTCGGAAACAAATGTCCATGCTCATCACACAAACACTTGCTCCTACCGGGATTCGAACCCGGAACCCTATGAACGTAAGGCAGCCTCACTACCGCTGCGCCATTCGGGTCGTCAAATACCAAGTTTCTGACAAAACTTTAAAAGAATGAATGCTATTCTTATCTCGTTCGCTCGTAGTCACAACGCATTGCGGTAGTGACTTTGCGTCTCACATTTTCCATTCGTCCACCAACTGCTTTCTAACTAAAACTAACTAGCAATGCTCAAGCATTACTTTAGTTCAGCTAGTAGTGTTAGCCTAATTGAATCTGCGCTAATTCTACTTTACATTAACCACTGTGTGAATTAAGTTCTTGAAAGTCGAGTCGAGGCGGCGGAGTTAGTTTTCAATGCCACTTGGTAATTCAATGCGTCTGTGTGCGGTCTCTTTTGGTAGAATTTTGCAATCTTGCGAGCAGAATGCTGCATTTTAAATAGGTAATTAGTTGTTAACCTTGCGCTAACTGGGTTGAGGAGGTCAGATTCAGCTGCATCCGGTAAGACTGGAAGCCGACCCCAATAAAATTGTGAAAAAGCTAGAACTTGTCATTTTTTTAACGATGTTCCACAAAGGTTCCAGTTTGGGTTCGAATCCACGACCTAGGACATTTTCCACAGGATCACCACAGATCTTCAAATTAATTTGATCATATTCCGCCTATTATGAAAAACTAAAAAGCGAAAAGTCATTTTACGAAACAAAAGACATTGCTCTCTATCTCCCTAGACGCAAAACTTTTCAAGCAATGCTTTGTCAACGATGAAATGGAAAAATTCCATTTTAGCTTCCAATCTTTTGAATTCGTTCTATGAAAATTTTTCAAAAGTGGTTCTCGGAGTTTGAAACTACTTCCCGCATGTTCCGGATACTGCGTTCATTGTACCTTAGGGTTGACTAATTGTGGAAACTGGGGAAGTTAAATGCTCAAAAGTAAGAAGGTACCTGTAGCGGCACTACAAAAAGTACCACAGCAACATGGAACAAAAAAGTACTACAGCGCCATCTATGACAAAATGAAGAAATATCATCCAATTCCTACATCGCGCAAGCAAAGTTTTACACGACTTAAGAGTATAAAGAAAAACCCAACATCAACTGTCGGGCAGTAGCCCACCAGAAACAACACACGTCTGGTCGGAGAATCCTCCCTTTTCTATGGGGATGAATCACTTTACACCCAGTTCTTCATAAGTTGAGTATAATCTTTTGTTAGTAAAAAAGGGGCATTAAGCCCGGACCGACCAAAAGCGGAGACGAGCGGAGCGGAGACGAGCGGAGCGAAGACGAGCGGAGCGGAGAGCGGAGCGGAGAGGAAACGTGCGGCAATCAACCAATCACATTCGTTGAAATCCACATCGCTTCTTCGTCTCTCCTGTGATTGGTTGAGTCCTTTTACGTCTCCGCACTGCTCCGCACGTCTCCGTTTTGGTGGAGTTCAGGCCTAAAGCACAGATTTTCTTTCACATAACATCAAGTCTGTGTTCATTTCCCAGTTATGTGTAAGTCTCATGTTTGCCCAGGGGTAAGTCTATTGTCATTAACTGATCATAAATTGAACCTGTGAACTGCGCTTCCACTGATAAATTATTGATAGAAAAACCTCAATATCACCAGATCGAGAAAAGTTCCATGTTCAGTCTTGCTTACCATTTAACAAATAAAATATTGTAATATTAGTATTATTGATTCTGCCAACCCTTAGGCATGACATCGGATCAGATTGCAAGCCGGTCTTCAGGGGAAGATAAGTTGCGGGTACTGTTGACAAACTGTTCCGATTTACATATTCACATGACCCGAGGCAAGAAAGTGACATTCCATCATCAGAAACGATGAGGAAGCGTCAAAAATGTTTGAGACTGACGTAACCTACCGAAAAGCTCATCATATCAAACCCGTTCTAAGAACGGTAGAAATATGAAACGTTTTGAAACCGATTGTCACTGATCCGGGCCCTCTGATCCTTAGATTTCTATCTACGAAGCCAGAAAATAACGTAGGACTCTGGGTTGTTTTTATTACTAAAGTCTCCATGAGAACGACAATACGGTGAGAATAATTTCTTAGAAGACTTCTAAGAAGGTTCTAAATCCTTTCATTTTTAACAGACTTCAAAAAAGAGGTTCACAATTCGTGGAAGCCTTTTTTTTTTTTTTATTAATGTTCCCCGATTTCTTTTTTGTTTAAAAGGGTATACTTCCCAGGTGGTCCCATGATCATCAAGTCAGGATCTGATGATAGGATCCTGGAGAAATAGAGAGAACTCGTTAAAATTTTAAAGGCACACTTGAAGCGATTTGGGTAATTTTTGGAAGAATACTTTTATTGGGGATAAGCCTGTTACCATGGTATGTATTGTTAACAATGAAAAATAAATGCATAGCAAATTTTTGTATAAGATATTACAACTAAAAATGGAAATATAAAAAACTTTTTTGCAAAAAAGAAAACCGACTTCAAAACACAAAAAAGTGAAAAATAACTTTAGCTTCAGAAGTCGATGGCAAAAAAACTGAATCAGTCAAACAAGTCACCGACTTCTGAAGCTAAAGTTATTTTTGACTTTTTTGTGTTTTGAAGTCGGTTTTCTTTTTTCCAAAAAAGTTTTTTTATAAGTATTTTATAAAAAAACTTTTGTATGTTAACAAAGTTGCTATGCGTTTCTCTCTTTTAACTCCACAATACATCATAGAAATCTCCATTTTTCCACAAGTGCATCATGTTTCCCGTACGACGCAGGGGCGGGTCACTAGTGAAGTTATAAAACGATGTTCTAAATAACCATTATCCCAACCAACCAGTAAATAATTCGAACTAAAGCCGCATTATACAGCGTGTACTATTCAAAATTTCACAATTAGAGCTCTTTGTACGCTCATACCATTTTAATACACGCATTAGCTATCTAACTGTATAATTTGCAAGCGTCGGGCGCTGGATTAATGGCTAGGGTACACGGAATGCGTTGCGCTACTGGAATTTTGTGCAAATATAATATATATATTATTTTTTATATAAGATGTAGTTTTGCATCCTCGTCAAATTCAAGGAGGTAACTGTGCTAATGATTCTCGAACCGAATCAATAAAAAAAATGTAGGTAATTTTTTATATTTTTATACTTTATTCACAAAGTAACAAGACTCAATTGTGTTAAGTAACAATATTCCTTACCCCTATGTTAGTATTTCTATTCTAATCACTTAACCTAAAACCATGAAACATGTGAATCACTGGCACGCGCCTAACACCGAGGTAGCCAGCTTTCTGCAGCGACTCAAATACAATTGAGTCTGCTCGCCACACAGCGCAGAATAAGGTTGTGGCAATGACAATATGCGGCCTCGTTATTCCTATTTTGACTGCTCACTTTGCCCGACCCGGGAATCGAACCCAGGAATTCGCACCATAAACGTTTTAAAGTTGAAGTTGCGGCGCGACTCCAGCAGCTGCACGTCTTTTGATCTTTTAGTTTATTTATTTATTTATTGGAAACTCAACAGCTTATTATTAATATGACATTTAAGTGAAATTTCACCCCACTGTCAATGAACAGCACAATACAGTTGCGACAAAGTAACTAGCATCTTAAAGTCTGCATACACTGATCATGGACAGCGAGATGATGACAATTATCTCTTAAGCCAATAACAGAGTTTCACGGCATTGATAACAGATAGTCATAGGTCTTTTGACGTACCTACGGATTCTACGATGTCTTTCGCCACAGTGGTGTAATGTAGGCGGGGGACGTACACCGGGAGGTTCGGCGTCGCGGTTCGAATAGACTTAACTCGTCACTTATCTAAAGGAGCTCCCTCACCAGTAGCATTCGCCTATAATGTAATAATCTAAAATTCGATTTTGTGCAGAAACAAGTGAATCTGAACTTTTACACTACAGGCGAATGCTCCCGCAGGCTTATTCAAGTATTACATCAATAGCGAACAACTGATCCAAACATTACATAATTATGTCGATATAATAATTATGTGAACACAAATGTAGCAGATTTTTCTTCACATTTTTGTTTGGTTCCATAGGAAATGACATAATGATGAGTACCCACAATGACACCTTAAGAAGAGCTTAGAAGGTTTAGAGTCAACAAAAACTAAGGATTTAGCAATGAATTGGCGAAGACCAAATTGATAATTTCACTTTTCAACAACACTGTGCAGTTTTTTCACAATTCCACATACTGCAGCTGTACCCAGTGTGTGCCAGCCTTAAATCGTTTAGCCCGAAGCTCGCTCTGATACCGTGGACAATTAAATTCCTAATGTTTAGCTTTGTGTTTGAACAGCGAAATTATTTAAATATTTAGTGTAGATATCGTGGTCGGTTTTAACATAATTTGTTGGATCTGTAATACTATTCCGTTAAATTCAATTTGAACACTTCGAAGACGTAATATATTACACTTAGATACTAGAACTATTAATTATTTTACACATTTGTGGGTGAATTGTGCGAATCAATCGAAAACTCATTCTTTACATTTGTCGCGAGATACGCAAAATACGCGCTTTGAACGTGGAGTTGCTGATATCAGCCCGTGATACAATACAATACCATGACACGAAATCGTGCTCGGGCCTTTGTGTGTTAGGAAAATGTAGTGCAGATACATACTTTGAAGTGCGGAAAAACAACCGAGCCAACTGGACTGCACAACGGACTTTGACAGATATTACAGTCTACTTATCTGCCAAAGTCCAGTGTCCGCTGTTCGGTCCGGAGTCCAGTCAGCTCGCATTAACCGCACATTAAGGTAATAAGCGTGTGTCCATGCGTCAAATGCCGATGGCAAAATATGATGAAATATTTTGAAATTAATGATTCTTTCCACTAACTTCTAACTTTGTATGAAGCGTATAAAGCCATATTTCACTACTATGTACAACTTTAGTACTAAAGAGGACATTGCTTTGTATTCAAATTGACGCATACTACAGCACTATGACAATGCATAAAAAGTACAATGCCTTCACAAAGTTTTGCAGTTTGTTGAACCACACACCGCTGAAACGCTTTTTTGACGAACCCTACCTAATGGATGCTGAAAATACTAAGATGTTTTTTATGATCAAAACGAGAGCATTATAAAACCTTAAGTGCTCCACATCTCCGGTGCCTGACTTATCTCTATTTATGGGCATATAATTTGTATCGAACGGAGTGAAGAAAAATTTGAAAGCTATACTACGCATATACTCGTAGGCTTGAAATGTGTAGACAGATATCATTATCTGACGAGCAAATCTTGCCACCTATGTCATGGTTGGCGTTCAAACTAACCAAATATTAGTATTTTATAGCTAAATAACAGTGTTTTACAAGGAGCAACTGCTTATCTGGCTCACAACCCAGCTGGATTACATTATTTTGTTTTTCTTTGTTTTTTTTTTTAATTCTTAGTATGAGCTGTCAACATTAACAAACATTTAAACTCACAAACAGCCAGACCCAGAACAATAAGATACTCTTCGGTAAGACAGGTTCTCAGTTCTTTGGCTTATAACTAACCGTAAAGACTGTCAAAGATGTTCGACTGACAGCTAAGGTTAACGTGCTTTCCCAGGCACGACCCCAACGGGGCTCTCGGTAAGTAATGGACGGGCTGACTGCGACAAGCGTAGCTTATCCTTTGATCGACCTGTGCAGTTGTTAGCACTTAGGCATGAGCCATTCTCTACCGGAGCTCAAAGGCATCAAGCAAGTTCTTCCAAAACGTCATCATCTTCCTGCCCTTGTCTCATTCTACTTGGGGTCGGTGCAACACGTTTTCTTCTTCCATTCTCCCCTGTCAGACGTCACGGCATCATTTCCTCCTTTCTCTTTCATATCGTTCCTCACACAATCCATCCATCTTTTCTTTGACTTTCCTCTATATCCATCAATATTAATATCCATCACTCTTTTAGTAACATTCGTTTCATCCCTCCTCATTTCAAGTTCTTCCAAAACGTGAACTGAAAAGTCCCACTAAACAGCAAACGTACTTTTAAACCTAAATAGATACTTATTGTTTCAACTTAAAGTTTGAACTCTAATAAAACCCAAAGTTGTTAGCGATCCAACTTACCGCATATTACTTTAAAGGCAATAAAATTAAAATGGAGAGCAAGTGAAATGGCAAAAGTTTTTCTGATAGGGTTTTTATTTAGATTTCTGTACCTCGTAGTGGTAAAAGTTTTGGTTTGAAACGCAAGCAAGAAGCATTTCACGAAGTTATAAACATTTCTATTACTGAACTTTTAATTATGTCAATATTGTTCTTATTTAGTCCAAAATATTTCTTTCGACTGCTCTGTTGAACTAAAAGTCGTAAGCGCGAGTACAGAGCGTGGCGTCGCTGGTTCGATTTCTAAGTCGGATAAAGTGTTTCTCAATTTTTCCAAGAATTTCTCAGTCCGGAGTATACCAACATCAAGTGCCTAGAACTTACAAGTAAAACCTTCGTGGTATTTTTTTCTTTATCATGTGGTTAGTGCCTAATCTGGTGTCAGAGTTTTTATGCCGCCCATGGGTCTATCTATGACTTGGCTTGACATGCCGTCGAGAAATATCTCTAAGCCATGCTGGTTTCCTCACGATATTTTCCTTCATCGAAGCAAGTGATAATTATACAATACGCTCATGAATCCGAAAAATCAGAGGTGCGTGTCTTGGGTTTGAACTTGAGACCTGAGGCTATCACTGCTTGTACCTTCGTGATATAACGCTATGATTTATTCCGTTTGTATAAAACAAAAACTTTTTAGTTAAGGCACAGGGGGTCTACTCTCTAAGTCCGTCAACGAAGATACGGGCCCGTCCAAAGTTAGTTCGTAACTACGGACTAAACCCTACTCCTTAATGATTACGGACTCATGAGTTGCGGACGGAATCATGGACAATATTAGTGAACGAATGATGAATGGCGATAGAGGTGCGCTATTTTATCGGTCGATAACCGGTTTACGGATTTGGTAATTTTCAAGCCTTTATACCAAAAATATTATTGTTATTGTTTTAAAATGACCAAATATTTAACAATATACTTTTTATTAAGTCTTTATTATATAGAATTTAACTATTTTTAGCATTTTTTTTCCATATTGTGGCTTTATCCTGCTAATACCTTTGCTTTTTTCCTTTGACAACAATTGACAAATGAAATGTCAGTTTTTTATTTACAATAAACATTTAAACATAATTCGCATTATTAATTTAATACGACGCGGAAACTTTCCGTAATAAATTGAATGATTAATTGAATTTGAATAATAATTTCCGACGAATGTGAGCACATCAACATTGGGATGTGCTTACGTGGCTGCCGTTTTTGCCACTCCAGCAAAACATCAGCGGCAACCAAGCATGTGCGAAACTTGTTGCCACCGATAACAAGCCGATGAAGAAGGCTTCATCCATGTGGAAAAGAAGAAGTAAAAGAACCCTACTCGCAGTCAGTGCGGTACCGCATTGAAGGTCTACACATGTTGCTGCGTCTTGCTATTCCATCAACGCTGCAGCTGCACGTGTCCCGACTACATCACACCACGACGCCAGAGGAGGTCGTGGAGTATTTAAGGAGCAAGATCAAGTTCATCTTGAGAGTGGAGAGGTTACAGTCGCACCACATGATTAGCTTCAAGACGTGTACGTGTGTGTTTTCGCGGAAGGCTACATGACACCTCAACTCAGCAAAATATGTGGCCGACCAAACATAGTTAATAGTGTTTTGTAAATGTGTCCAATATGTATTAGTTTATTACTGCAATTATAAGATTATTTTGTGTATTGTATCTATGGGCCTTGAATGCCTGAAAATAAAAGTGATTGATTGATTGAAACTAAGTGCCTAGATAGATAGATAGAAGATTCTTTATTAGGTACACCATACAAATTTCAATTTACATAAAAGAAGACATTTTACAATGGGTGGTCTTATCGCTAAAAGCAATATTTTCAAGAGAACCTTTGGATGAATTAGGGGAAGAGGGAGAGACAATACTGCAGGTAGTTTGTGGTGTACTATTTACATAATAATATACAACACATAAAGCATGTACTAATTTATACATATATAATCATAATAATCATTGAACAAGAACAAAGAACCATGTATAGTGATGCTTATGGAAAAAGGTAGTGATTTTTGTCCAAATTTTTTAAAGTGGACAAGGTTTGAGTGGCACAGGCAAGGTATTCCAGTCATACTTATCAATAATTTAAGACTACGATGGATAAATAAAAGGAAATATGTTTGATTGTAATGGTTTATTGTGAATTGTGTTTTCTTTTTCAATTTGATTAGTGCAAAATAAACACATTATGTTCATAAAAAAACAATGCTTTTTTTGTGTATATCATTATTTCACTTAAATCAGAATCTTCCACCAGTCCCAACACCCATTATGTCCTGAAAGCAAAATAAACAGTTGGTAAAATATTCATTTTACCCTAATCTATAAATAAAGTATGAAACTGGCTGGCTGATTGATTCAGTGACTGATTGATCAACGCACAGATGAAACTGCTGGCTCCAGAATCATTAAATTTTGCACAAATGTTCCTTATATGACTTAAGCGTGTACTAGGGGTTAAAACTGACATTGAAAGTTTGTATGAAACTTGGTCAATTTTGAAGTTAATTTTTGTTCTCACACATACACATAAAAATTTCCACGCGAACAAAGTCGTGGGCAACAGCTAGTCAATAATATGTATAAATACAAATACCATAATCGACACCTGCAAGGAATAACATCGTAACTAATCTTTAGCAACTTTAGAGGAGAGCGCGTTAAAGATTTAAAAAATTAACTACAGTTGACTCTCACTTACAATGTTTTGAAACTATAAAAATCTTTACGTAAAGGAATTTAGCCGCAGGGGTGAGTAAAAAAAAAAACGTTTTTTTTTTACAGCAAGAATATGATTGTAACTCAAAATTGCCTAAAACTGAGTTACGATATTATTCCTTGCAGGTGTCGATTATGCTATTCATTGATATTTGTATTATTAGAAGAGTTTTCTTATTGGACTGCATAGGAATCGGTACCTATTTCTATCCAGCAATTGCACTAATCTTTCTCTCACTCTTTGCCCTTGCTGAAGAGCTTGATGAAAATTGAGTTGATAGCAGCAAGGACCTTATAATAAAAAAAACAACAGTAAATAGGTGGTACAGATTGTAAATTATTGATTGACTCAATAATTTACAGAATCTTCAATAGCTTACCCTTAGTATGTACTTAATTCTTGGATCAAACCATTACTTACCTACATTCTTGGAGGTAATAGATCCTCACACAAATCTTCGAATAATTCGTGTGAGCCAGTAGAGTTTGAACTCAACATCGGGAATACTCGCCAGTCGAAAGTTTTGGCGCAAGTATAATCGGCGTCGCCTCCGATCTTTATGTAGAGCATCTTCGAGCATTAAAAAGCAGCCATAGTATCGATTTTTTCAAAAACACTATCTTTCGTCGGCAGCACGATAACTATTTTGATGTCGTATGATATGACATAACGTCCGTCGAAACAAGTGTCAAATTTAAAGTTACGGACGGGCAAAAACACTTAGGGAGTAGGGACAACTGTCAAATCGGGTTGCAGTTCATTCTTAGTTCGGGCCCCGAACTAATCTTATGTCCGTAGGTACTACGGAGTAGGAAACGCCCGCAACTTCGGCCGAAAGTACGGGTTTCGTGCTTAGAGAGTAGACCCCCAGTTCCGAATGCGAAAGCCGCCCGCAACGACAGTCGGCTGCGACACTACTAGTTTACCACGGACTTAAATATTGTAAACTAAGCAAACGTTGCATAATTGACTGCGTCGTTGGTCTGGCGGTTGCAAGCGCAACTGCTGAGCATGACGTCCTGGTTTCGATTCCCAGGTCGGGCAAAGTGTCATTGAATTTTTCCATCAGGAATTTCTTACGGAGTCTGGATTTGTGCCCGGTTGATGGCAATAGGCTCGCCTTCTATTACATGAAATTAAAAACTAGTAGAACCAGTTTAACCAAAGACATCTTATTTTGAAAACATGACCATGCATAAAGTTAAATAAACAGAATGGCACGAAAGATAGGGCGAATTCGAGCGCTGAGCTCTGGATAAAGATTTGGAGAAGACCTCCCACGATGAGCACGCTGAGGCCAGCGAACATACTGAAACAGAGTATTAAATAAGTGTTAGGTAAACATTACTGGCGAAATGTGCGTGTACTAATAGGTACACCTCTGCCTAGCCCTTCGGGATTACAGCTGTGATGTTATATTATGCAAACGTTATCATACAGTTCACAGAAACTAATCATGAAACAGTTGCAAATCAAACGGCACAAATCATTTGGAACAATAGAACCGATATAATTGTTCCAATACTGCATTGTTCTCAGCATTTTGCCAATTAGAACCTTATCTGTCAATAGCTATAGTCGAAATCAACGTGTATGCGTTACATGTATATACATATATAGTTATCTGTACAAGGTGTAGTTTTGCAACCTCGTCAAAATTCAGGAGGTTGTTATAGAAGACGTAAATAATCAATATAAATTACGGTACCTGGTCCATAATAATAAACGCTGCTTTTTTTAGTTGTTTTAATTTGACACTATTTCAGAATGAAGCCCTTTTCAAAAGAGGAGAATCACCCGTTTGTCGAATAAACGTCTGTGTTTGTTTGTGTGTGTGAAAGCGCGGTTATAGGGCTAGTATTAGACGGGCCGCGTTTTAATACGGGTGGCGTATACTTATCGATTTCCGATATAAAAAAAATAAAAATACCTACCCATTTTATTATTGATTCGGGTCGAGAATCATTAGCATAGTTACCTCCTTGCATTTGACGAGGATGCAAAGCAACACCTTGTATATACATTTATAGTTATCTATATAACTGTCCTAAATAATGTATTGTTCCAAACGCTGATAACATTAGTGGGCTCATTATTTATTCACAAATCTCTAAATGAGGATAAAAGCGGATTTGAATTGATAAATAGATAACCCTAATTAAACTATTGGAGGTTATCTGTTTCAACCTATTTTCATTCGACGTGTTTTATGTTGGATACTGGTTTTTTAAAGGGTGTTAAAGGACCCTTAGCGAAACCGAAAGATACATGTTCTCCCCTTTGATTATATAATGTCTAGATAGAGCGTCGCCCTACAATCGTATCAAAGAAAACGAGTCAACATTTTCAAGTGTGTGTGCGTGCAGGCGTCGTTTTACACTATGCGTCTATGTCTTTGTGTGCGTAAATAATGATACCAGCTACTACAATTATCCCATAAATCACATAAAAAAATAGACTTATTAAATAAGATAAGTTTTAGGTGTATGACACGATCTGCACTGATTGGCGGGCAAGCACTTGTGAACCAATAGTTGGTTGACACTTTTTGACACGTTTGCGCGCACTTGACGCTCCATCTAGACATTATATAATGAAAGGTTCTCCCCGTCATTGTAATCATTTGTTTGTTCCGGACTACACCTGAGATCCTTCTAGTTACGGAGATATTGGGAGTCAAAGTTTCAACTTTTTCACAATTTTCAAATGCAAGTTTTGAAATTTGCAACTGTATTTTAAAAATACCCCTATGACCCCTGTTCTAATTGAAACAATAACAAACTGTTTCTGAAATAGACATGATTATTCATAAATCCCATTGGATTGCTTTCGAATAAATATTTTTATTTAGACATAAAATAACAATACACAGTAAGCCAGCCCATATTTCAACCAGGGATAAAAGACGGAACCCCTATATCCGGTCCTAAATAAATATACGATATTGTGGGAAAAAAATCTTTATCAGAAATAAAACTTTCTATGGCTTCTTAGGATTTCATATGAATATTTCTTTGTGAATAGGATTAGGCTGTATTGAAGATTTTTCTGTTATATCGAGCCTCGATGTTAAAGTTCACTAACGGGTACAATAATTTAAATGGATCGTTTTGCAAACAACTTCTTTTTTCTGCTTTTGGTGCTTCTTCTATTACTGAAGGTTGGCTATCAACTCCGAATGTTTCTCTTTGTCCTCTGTGAGGTGGAACAGCTTAGTAGCACTTGTGATACCGGTCCATTAGCGAATATTTTTTAACCAATACTCTTCTCTTCGTCATCTCACTACTAACCAACAGAATTCACCAATTTCTAATATTTATTCTGAACCTATTTTTCAGCCGAAAATTATTTTCGTGCTGAAACAAAGCTTTGCCTAGGGTTTTGTTCTAACCACGCGATGCGCACATTTTATATTGTCTAATTTTCATTATTTTATTTTTACCAACGTCAAATAAACCGGGAGCTATGGATGGAGAATAAACATTTTTGGTATTTCAAAGGGAAGAAGTTTAATAAACAGATTGAATGATTTTTCTAAAACGGAATTTCAGGAAACAATAAGCAAGATTTTTTTTTTTAATTTTTCTAACAGTTATTCTGTCAGCGATAACTATGAGATAAGTTACAAATGACTGACACAAGCTACCGATGAGCTTGCGTTACTTCTGTTGAACGTTGTGGCAGAGAAACTCTTTGATAACGATTACCCTGAGGTTCGTTCTTTGAAACAAACTTTGCTTTACAAGTAGCAATATGGGTTACATCCTATGGGGTAAATGCGTAACAACAGACTAATGATCTCAGTTATTAAACTTCATAATTTTCACAATTCCAAAATATTCATATTCATCGTGTTCACGACGCATGGAGAAATTTTGACAAATTTGAACAGAAACCGATTCAAAAAAGCACTTCAGACAATCGTTTCAAACTTTATGGAACGAAAAAAGGAATAACATGACAGGCAGCGCGTTGCAAATAAAACAAAAAGCAAATCGTCCGCAAAGTTTCCTCGCGTTCTTTTTGTTCCCGGCTCCCGGGCTGGCGGGAATGTTGTGAACATTTTATAATTGCTGAGCATCCGCCACGGCACTCCCGGACCGACGCTTGTGCCGTGGCGGATTATCAATTTAAATCTGACACTTTTATCTGGGCTTGGTAAGTACGTTTTGTTTTTGTAGTTGAATGGCGATTGGCTAGCCTATGCCCAGGAGTGGATCCTATAGGCTGTTGATGACAACGATGATGATGATGCCATCTAGCCGATTTCGGCCACAACAACTGCATTTGATGGCTTTCAAGGGTGGTTGTCGAGAGCTTTGGTGTGCTACTCTCTCATGTGCTCTTAAGTGGCTAGCATATCCAAGTTTTTCGACCAAACTTGGATATGCTAGCCTCTTGAAAACGTGAACTTCGAGCACAAAGCAGACATGTCAGAACACCATTGATACCCGTCAATGGTGTTTTGACATGTCCACTTTGTGTTTCTTTCTCTCTTTTTAAACCCTACAATATGGGTATATTGTATGGTATAAATAGCTTAAGGTCATCGCGATTAAAATCTTACTGCGACAGAATCTCTGGTACTGGTATTCAGCAGCATTCGATTATACTGTGAGCCGATCCCGACATAGTTGGGAAAAGGCTAGGCATAATTATGATGATGAGAGAACCTTCAGAAAATAAGAATGACAAAATAATGGTGAGCAACACATAATACTTTACGTAGCTACGTCGGACAGTTATTAAATTAGCTTATGCCGGCGGCTTCGCCCGCGTGGTGTTCGGTAATTGTCCCACGGTATCGTGCTACCGGGATTAAAAAGAATCCCATGTGTCCCGTTTTTTTTTATTTTTATTTATGTGTCCCCTGTCCCGGAAAGCACGTTAAGACGTTGGTCATGTGCCTGATCTCTCTCCAGTCATGTCAAATTGCCGTCCCATTGGCCTATGAGGGTGAGGGAAGAGTGAGTGCACCTGTGGCTGAGCACACACTTGTATAATAACTTCCGCGCTGATGGCTAATCTCCGCTGAGATCTGCCAGCGTGACCGAAAAAGGGTCAGGAGGACTATTATTATTACATTTGACTTCTAAATAAATCTATAAAATTGTTTAAGTATTAAAACATTTTTTTTTGTTAGCCTCTCATGTCCCACTGCTTTGAAAAGGCCTACCCTTTCTCCTTCCAAACCTCTCTGTCTTGTGCGATATCTGGCCATGTTCACCCCGCAAACAAGATCAGATCGTCACACCACCTTCGCCGCGGTCTACCTCGACAGCGATTTCCTCCGTCAAGCGTCCAGTGAGTGACGATCTTCGCACACCTAAAAAAGAAAAACAAAAATATAAAACATACATATGGTAGTTTAAATATTTACACCTGTAATTCCCAGCTAAGGGAAATGAACGTTTTGTAATAAAAATTTGAATTACAAATGGCGGCCGGGATCTAATTATCGTAACGTGCGTTATCACTGTTGTCCTGTCGGCGGCCTGTAGGGTCGTGCGATAAAATTGTATTGAACACAGGGTGGTGCTACAATGTCAGGGAGAAATCAGTAGTACAACTTACATGTGGTTTTTGAATCTGCTCGTAAAACGATTACAATAATATCTTCCAGTTCTTAACGGAGATTAGCTAAGTACGCAGTATAATATATAATGGGTGTAAGAATACCCTTAAAGAAGCTGAAAGGCATTTATTCTCCCCGTCATTTCGATCTTTTTTTGTGCTAGACCTGGTACGCATACCTGGTACACATATCTGGGTACTTTCTAGTTACAGAGGGAGGTTAGTTGGGGGTCTTTGGATAACTTTACTTTAAATACCTCCACGACCCCCATACTATTCAACGTACCCATCAGCACAATGTTTTGAGTGCGTTTCATTGAGTTCTACCATAAAACGTGATTTTTCAACCCAAATAAAAAAGGTTCAAGCAAAAAGTTGTGAAAGTTGGTTGTGTGTTGTGTTGTGAAAGTTGTGCAAGCTGTGGTTACCTGTAATTGAGTGTGCGTTACAGGACAACGTATTCTTTAGTTGTTTTAATTAAATGAATGATAATGTAATGTAACTCGTTGGTAATCCAAAACAAATAAATAAATAAATATAGTTATTACCAGGCAATAAGTTTTGTGTGGAGTTCCTAAATCCTAGCAAATCTTATTTAAATTATTTTCAATCAACTAAGAACGTTAGAGATTCCTTCGATACTAGCCTGATATGCATATTATATGGGTTAGCATTTTATCCATCTGTATGTTAAATGTCTGTTGTTCTACTGTTTTGACTCCCAACAGTCGGTCATGCAAAGCCAAAAAATGCAAAGCATTTTTGTTAAATAAACGATTTTAATGGAAATCTGATTTTGAAGGTAGACAACACAAAATATTTATCATTTATTTACATTATATTTATTCATTTAGGAAGATGCAGCATACTTGATATAAAGAGAGATTCCGGCTTTGTAAAAGAAGTGAGTTTTAACTAATGCATAGACATACTTCCTCAACTTCTCAAGCATTGCCTTAAAATAATGAGAGTAGCAGAAGTTATGGTAAAATATAAGTTGCTGATGCATGGTGACGACGGGGTTGTAGGACCAAAATAAGCCAAATAAAAATAAAGTGCATTGGGGAGATTTTATAACCACAAAATTGCCTGGCCTGGAAAAGTTGCAAATTTATAACAATTTACACATTACATTCACGCCTGTAAACCCAGAAAGGCTATCCAAATTGTACCTAAAATAGTACACCCACATTTTACCAGTTCAGTCCCTTGTATAATAGTGGGCGAGCCTATTGCCATCAACCGGGCACAAATTCAAGCGCCGTGGCTGCTATTGAGAAAATAATAAATAATGCTTTGCCCGACCCCGGAATCGAACCCAGGACCATGCTCAGCAGTTACTCTTAACCAATGAGGCAATCATTACAAATTTGATCCATGTTATCTTTCCCAGGCTTTCTGTACCACGTCAACAGTAATAAACTCCCACATTATTAATGACTAGATATTAAGTTATCTTAGCTTAGGTATTGGCTGCAACTAGCTTTGCCATCCGTCCGGATAAAGCCGGACAGTGTTAGGCTTTTTGACCTCTTGTCCGGTCAAATATGACTGCGTCCAGCCCGTCCGGCTTTGGTTGGGCTTTTTATTTTCTTACTTCCATCGTTCTTTCAAAAGTCAATTCAATTTTACGGAATGTTGATGATCCTGATCGAGTGACAGCTTTCAAAGGAAACGTTACAAACATGCACGTTATAGCAGTCAACTATTTGCGAAAATTGTACGAAGATACCTAACCTTTTGACTGGATGAACTTGATAAATCTTCCCGAATGGAGTTAATTTTCTGAAACTTTAAACATTTTTGGATAAAGAAACGCCAAAAATTCTTTTTTTTTGCGTCCAGCCTTCCGTCCGTCCGGCCGACCCAAAAATTCGGCTTTTTAGCAGGTAAGTCCGGCTTTCTGATTTTAAGAGATGGTAACGCTAGCTGCAACTGTAACATTCAACTTTCCCTACTTTAAGGCCTATTTTTGTTGTAAACCATATTTTGTACTTGAAAGTACAAACAAACTATTTTATATTAACTTTACATTAACCTCAAATAGAAAGTAATTACCGTAGCAGTAGCGTACGCACAAAATGCTTTCACAAATATCCAGTTACCAACAACCAACTCCACCCACCACAGTGCTGGGCATACCTCTCCCAAGTCGCACCACAAAATCGTCAGCTCCAGGAGTTCAGAAGTTGCTTTAATAAACATTAATGAGAGTTCGGAAACCGAAGTTAGTTTGCAAAGACGTCGACAGTAAGTATTCTGAACAGGTTGCCGTTGTTTGCTGAAGTCTGTGGCTAGACTAATGTTGTTTCTAATTTGTGTCCTAAGCTGTAATATGGGTGTAAAGAATAGATCTATGTTTTAGGTACTTGACTGTCAAGCACTTTCAAAAAGGTAGTTGTGTCATTTGTAAAGGAGGTTATACGGAAAGTACTACAGCTAAGCTTGAATAGGTGTGTGTTTCAGTTTGAAAGGCATAGGTAATATTTAAGTTTTTCCTCTAATATACTAATTTGTTGGTCTAGTGGTAGTCTCCGAAGGGGTGTATCCAATTATAGTACCACTTTATGTTTAAGTTCCAGTGTCTCGTTGGTCTCCTGGTCCCAAGCGCGAGTGCTGACCATGACATCCTGGGTTCGGTAACCGGGTCGAGTAAAGTGGTATTGGGTTTTCCCATCAGGAATTTCTCAGTTTCAGCCACGGGGTCTGGATTTTTGCCCGGATGATGGCAATAAGCTCGCCCCTTATTACATGGGACTAAAATGTAACTGGCGAAATGTGGGTGTACGTTAGGTACGCCTCTGCCTAACCCTTCGGGGATTACAGGCGTGATGATATGATGTACTCTGATATAAGCGCCCCTGAAATTACAGTCTGTAGGTGGCTGTGAATGGCCTGCCAGCTTGTTTGCTTCCCAACTAAAATGATGGTGATTCATCCACCCAAATCTGCATACTAAAAGGAAAGATCGTCAAAACTCTATTGTTTTTGAAGTCAGAATTTATTACCTTCAGAACGAGATCATTTGTTGTTCATTCATTATTCAAAGCTCATTAATTTCTTGTTAGTAGTGCTGCTTGTAAATTGAGTATCAGGTCTTGTTACGAACGGCTGCTGTCGAGATAAGGCGCTCCGAGACAACAGGCAAGCTAACACGACTAAGAAACGTTAAGTAAGGTTACGTAAATATTTGAGGGGTGCGTGTTCTGCTTAGGATGATCGAGGTACCTGGCAAACATTGAATAGATACTGCAGAGTTCACGCTACTGTCATATCGACAAAATTGTCTAACCTATTTTGTGAGGTTCTTCAGAAAGGTCAGGTGCGTAGTACAGTCACGAGCACTAATATGTAAACACTTAGCAAGTTTTAAAAGTGATTTTCTCCTACTGTTCCGATTAAAATTTCATGAATAAGTATTTTGGAACTCATATTTTTATGAAACAGATCCTATCTCCAAGTTACAATCGTTTTATCTCGCAAAAAATGCTTCCAAATTTAGGGAACTGTATACATATTGGTGCTCGTGACTGTACTTGCAACCGTCGTGTGTGTATGACCAGATGTATGAACGTGGAAGAGGCAGAAGGAGTATGTAGGTAAGGATCGTAGCAGGTGGCGTTCTGTAGTCTCTGCCCACCCCCGTGGGAACAAGACGTGAGTTTATGGATGTATGTATGTATGTTTGTTGTCCAATCTGTGAAACTGAGTCATTAACGAAACTGACCAGTGATACGAGGACTCGGATAATCTATTGTGAAAAAAATATTTTAAATAATGTGGGCAGTGTTCTTTACTGCAGATGGAATTTATTTTTTAAAACTTTAATTCATACTTACAAGTACAGAAAAAGCTTTTTCGATCGATTATTTTCACAACGGCTTGTAAAATTAATGAGTTTGTAACCTGGATTCAATTGTCAATACAGTGCGAACGAACGTGCGGATTAAGGTCTCCAGAACGTGCCATAAAACGCGATAATTTTTATGCAATCGTGAAGTACGTACAGTCCTTTCATGATTATTTTACATTTGACAAACAGCAATCCAAGGTTGTGGTTATAAGTTGTTGCTGTAACGTGTATAGCAAAAATCTTTAAATAAAAAAGTTTTTATTTAACCCTTTTTAGTTGTGGTATCTCACACAAATCCTAGTCAAGTATCACAGTGTAACTGAAAAATATTAGCACATCATCCACATAGACGAAGAAGAAAAATGCCTATTACTTATTGAGGAGAACTCCAAAGTACCAAAGCAAAGTTGATACAATTTATGTGGAACCATCGCGCAAGCTTCTTTTATTTTTCTTTTATTACATGAAAAAGAATGACTAAAATCGGACCAGTAGTAACGGAGTAATCGGTGAACATACATGAAAATTTGTCATTTAATTTATTTATTATTTATTTAAGTACACACAAAACACATTACAGGAAAAATGCATAAAGACAAAAGAGCACAAAGGTACCGCTTATTTCATTTAGAAATCATAAATAATAACTAATTACATTACTACACACATGACATTACTTCGTTACATTATTATTTACTTATATTTAATTACTGACTGCAAGCAAAAATGACTGAATAAAAAATAAAAAGCTCTTGTCCACTCCACCCGACACAGACGAAACAAGAGCACAACGAAACCCATAGTTCTAATGAGTCTTCAGAGCCCGTTTAAGTCGATTTGTTGTCGTCTGCTGCACAATTATAGTGAATCAGGGTCGGACACAGTGGAAAATGGACGAGATTCTTAGTAGCTTAATTATTTCGATTTGCATTGAAATAACTTGGACAAAGGGTTAATTACAAAGCTTGTTCATTGAACTGTGCTTTCTTGTTTCATTTTAGTCTGTGACGCAATTGGTAAATGGCTGGCCTTTCTTGAGAACTTTAGTTTTTTTTTACAAATAATTTCTTCTTAGATCTCCAGTACCTAGGTTCTTTTCCGACCGTCTAGATGGTGATTTCAAAGTTTAGTCCTACAACTACGTCCTACCCTCTCGAACTGTTTTGGTGCCCAAGATACAGGCTTTGTCTAGTTTGGGGTCAATGTAAAAGCTTTTGTACCTAATATTTTTGGCAATAAAGTTTTTGCATTGTATTGTATTTGTATTGTTTTCCTAGACTAGCGTTATCGCGGTCCACCACGCAAGCCAGCACACAAATTAAATTCCGGCCATTAGGGAGCGACCACACATTTGCAACTGCGTCTAATTAGCGGTTATATTAGTGTTATTTCGGTTCGCCGACGATCTGTGGTGGCCATCGGATTGTCATCCAATTACAATATGTTAATTTGTTTGTTATCGTTCTCAGTTAGCCTAAATTCGGATCCTGAGTTAGGCAAAATGTATTTATTTTTGTTGTCTAGTGGTCACAAGTGTGACTGCCGAGCATGAGATATTGGGTTCAATTCCCGGGTCGGACAAAGTGTTATTGGGTTTTTCCATTAGGAATTTCTCAGTAGCAGTCACGTTGTCAGTTGATTTGTGCCCGTTGATTTTTGCTGTCAATAGGCCACCCCCTATTACATGGAACTTAAACATATCTGGCGAATTGTGGGTTTTATTATTAGGGACACCTCTGCCTTCTTCGGGAATTAAAGGCGTGATGTTATGAATTTATTTTCAGGGTAACGTTTTTTAGGGACTTGTCTAACTCGGACTTGTCTTTATTTTTGCAAATAGACACCTAAGGATTCGTGAGTTATTTGAACTGATGATTTATTGGATATGTAAATAAAAGCTCATTTATTATGGAATATTCCGCTTTTATGGAATGTAACTTCATTATTAAATTTCACTGTTTTAATGATTACTTTCCAATCTGTAAAATACACAAGTCGCCACTTTTTGGATGGCGAATATCAATTCAAAAAACAACACCAACTAAATATCTATAAATTATTCATTTCCATAGCAAATCGTTATGATTTACTGGACAGATTAGACCGACCCCATATAGCACTTTTCGGTCACAGAATCTTCAAAGCAAGTTGACAAGTTGTCGCAGTTTCGTAACTGCTACGAAACATGGAGACTGTGTGAGGTTTGGTCTCTATATGTGGTAATAGTTCGCACACAATTGACCGGAAAACATTTCAGTAACTTTAAGTAGTCTTTGTGTTCACACATAACGTAATCATTTGTTTAGACTTATTTTTAAACACTTAGTGTTCAGTTTGTAACATGCGTACAATCGAGTAAAAATGCGTAGTAGCGATGTGGTCACCATGTTACTAGAATAATAACTTAAAATTTATATTAACACGAGGTGTCGTAATGTTACGTCATTATTACTGAACAATATTACTGAAATGTGAATAAAAAAGTCACCATAAGACACTGTTTCTCAAATTAACTGTTTCGACAAGAGATCAAATGATTGCAGTTGAAAATGAGTAAAGAACCGAAAAGATTCCGTCTCACATCGACTTTCTACAGAAAAGTAAACAAATTATTGGTTCTACAAAATCTACCTCCAAGTACATCTTTTTTCAGATAGTAAACTTATTCGGTATAAATTGTGTTTTTTATACGAAATCTTATATTTGCTTACTTGAAATTTTATCAAAATTAACTATTTCCATTATTTTTTCGTGTAAGAAAGTGTGACTGAGTGGTTATCCACCTGAAATAAAATTTTAATCGCAGCCTGCTTATAAGATCAAATAGGTCTTTGTTGTTCTCTAATGATCATAATATTCTAATCATTAGACCAAAATAGGTAATAGAAGCCAATTAATAGAGCGCACGTGCACGAGCATTTTAGAATTTGTTTTAAAATTAAATTGTTTGAAATTTGGTGTGTATTTTAATTAATAACTTAAGTTTAGGTCCGCATTAAAATTCAGAATTAATATCTTCCAGACCACATACCAAGTGCATCGTCTTGATCATTTAAAAAGAGAAGATAGTTCAAGAAAATAGTTCTGAAATGCCTGGTGCCGTACAGTTTAGTTCCAAACTGCCTAGTGCCGGTGGACCAACTTCCGAAGTGTCAAACGTGCAATTAGATGCAGTTGTGACCTCAATAACAGGCTCCTTATGTCAACGATCATTGCGCGACGCTCCAATCGATCTATCACCACAATGTCAGGCTTATTAGCAACAATAGTCCTGTCAGTGATGATAGGTCGATCCCAATACAACGTGATATTACCATCATCGAGAACTGGGTCGGGCGCATACTTATAGTATGGCACTTCTGATTCCACAAGGTTGTACTTCAAAGCAAGTTGCTGGTGGATAATCCTAGCAACGAGTTTGTGTCTGTGCAAGTACTCTCCGTTAGCCAGACGAGAACATCCAGAAATTATGTGTCGGATCGATTCTCCCGGACGGTGGCATGCCCGACATATGTTAACCGTGCCATCAAGTATTTCCTTTATTTATTTTTCTTACTTACTAATTACATTTTTAAATATTCCTACAAAAAAAAAAAACATTTAAAAATATAAAAAATAGTAGCCCACCGGTATCGGGAACAGGGTCCAAGCTACCGGTGGTCAGGGCTCCAGAGAGAGGAACCTCCTAACAATACGAGCCGTGTTCAGGAGTACCGCTTTCTGAATCAAGCCCTTGATCCAGCCGCCTAACGAGAGCCTCCTCAGGTATTGGTCGAGGCTCTTGGCAATTAAGCCATGGGCTGAAACGACTATCGGCACAATGATCGCCGTGTCCACTTCCCACATGTCGACAACCTCGCGAGCCAAGTCAAGATTTGTTTATCTTTCTCGGCTTTCACGAGGTTCCCGTCATGCGGGACCGTTATGTCAACAATCATTGCGCGCCGCTCTGATCGATCCACCACCACTATGTCAGGCTTGTTGGCCACAATAGTCCTGTCAGTGATGATGGATTGATCCCAGTACAGTGTGATATTGCCATTTTCGAGAACTGGGTCGGGCACATACCTATAGTACGGCACTTCCGATTCCACAAGGTTGTATTTTAGAGCAAGTTGCCAATCAAGTATTTATTATTATAGTTTCTAAATTGTTTGAAGAAGGATCCTCATTCTCAGTAGTAGTCTTCTTTTCAGTTTCAATTTTTTATTTTTATTTTTTTTAGGTTAATTGTTTTCACTTCAGACAAACAACAGGACTTAAAACATTATTTTACGCCGCATGTGCTAGGCACAGCCGATATAAGGTTGGACGAGCCCTCTTTAGTTAGTACTATAGAAATCATTTTGATAATATGGCCTGTCCAAACGTTTGAGAATCGCTGGAAGCAATAAACCATTTTGTGAATTCGGTACCTTTATAACTACTTCTGGTTTCACGTCGACATATGTCGACACAATCTAGAAACTTCCTGACCAGTTGTGACTAGAATATTTTCTCTAAATATTTACTTATTTTATTTTATTATTTACTAATTTTGTGGTTCATTTTTGGTTTCATAACATATAGTTAGTATTAAATATATGATAGCAAAATCTTCCAAGCTCTGAAAATGTAAAGACTTGTCAGTAAAAACTATTGTTTACATTATACTACGCAGGTTAAATGACAATTTTACGGTGGCGCATTGAAAATTTCAAACTATTTGATCAAATCACACAATGAAATTCTTTTCCCACATAGATTTGAACAATAAAAACGAATTAAATTATGAATAAAAATTTACTTTGATAAACAGTAATGGCTGATCATGATTTCTTCTTATTAGATATTTTTTAACTTCACGTCGGTCGCAGAACAAAAAGAGAACGAATGAACGAACGAATGATTTCTGAGAAGTGGTTGCAGACTAAGAACAATGTTACCACACAGCAACGTAACTTTAAAACCAAATGTTACTGTGTCGACTGTTCCCCATTTTTAGTCGTAGCGACGGAACTAAGTCGACTCACCGACCAAAAAATGTTACTAGAATGAATAAGTGTCCACACAATAGTGTCGAAATGTTTCGTAACGGCTACCAAAAAGCGCTATATGGGACATAATCAGTGGTTTAATTACATAGTAAGCACCCACAGGTCTGCCGACCTCCGTTCATCTAACAAGACGCCGCTGTTTGATGTATCCGACGATTAATTACGTTAATGGGTTCGACTGCCGGCCAACAAACAGTATAACTACCAACCTCTACAGGTTGGTTGGGTGGTACCTATGTACCTTACTATATCTACAACTTGTGTTGGTTACTAGTACTCGATAATAAGCGATAGGTATAAGTATAAGAAAGAAAGAAAAACGTTTATTGGCACACGCCACAAGTACCTACACAATAAAAAAAGAAAACATAAAATAAAATTTAAAACTAACCAGGAAATATTTATGTGACTTATGTACGTCTGCGCCAAATAGGCCCAGTTCAGCAAAATGCCAGACAACTAGTGCCCGACAAACGACAAACACACGAACGTATAAGCGATAAGTTTGGGGCAGTTAAACCTTTTTTAAATATGAGGAGGATAAGTAATGTCCACGTTACGTGTGTACAGATTTGTGCCCGGTTGATGGCAATAGGCTCGCCCCCTATTACATTGTACTCAAACGTAACCGGCGAAATTTTATTCGGTGTTGTTGTAAGCTCGTTATTAAACTGTTGATTTTTCAATTGTTTTAGAACTTGCTTTTACATGCATAAAGCCTCGTTCACACAGGCGCGTTTTGTCGCTTTGAAAAAAAAAATACAGCAAACCATTTTGTTGTATTTTTTAATGTTAAAACAATGAATTTATAAAACCTAATACTTATTTATAATGAAGGAATAATAACAAAAGTTCAAAACTTGACGTGCGTCGTTATAATTACATTATCTATTACTTTTAAAATTTCGAACTTTCTTTTTTGTGAAAAAGTTAAAACATACTGGATTTTATTAATTACTAGCTAACCCGCGCAACTTCGTCCGCGTCATATAAAAGAGAGAGGATTGGGTTATTTTTCATTGATGCTCCACTCCTATTGGTCGTAGCATAATGTTATATAGCCTTCCTCGATAAATGGGCTATCCAACACTAAAATATTTTTTCAATTCGAACCAGTAGGTAGGTTTTGAGATTAGCGCGTTCAACCAAACAAACTCTTCAGTTTTATAATATTAAGTATAGATTTGGCATTCTATTGAACTGGAAATACCAAATTAAATAAACTAACATAACGTTAAATAAGAAGTTTTAAAATAGTGGTAATGTGAATTTTGCATAATAGTAAGTTCAAGGAGTACAAAAGCCCAATATATAATATTTAATTATGTAGGTATTAAGAGCATAAAATCATTAAGGACAGCGATAAGACCGCCATTGTAACCATAAAATTAACAATATTGTATAACCGTTCTGCTTCAATTTTGGTGTACAATAAAGTATTTTCTATTCTATAATATTCTATTCTAAGGACAATTACCCACCCTTTCAAATATTCCAAACTGATCTTCAGAATATCATATTGTCTTCAATTGAACTCTATTTAGTGAAAACGATATCAATTTAAATCTTATTTATGATTCTTTTTCCAAATAATGTATAGATAATAATATAAACTAATTTATTCAAGTCTGTTTGTCTGTGAAGAGGTTTCTCAAGAAACATAAAACCAGTTTTAATGAAATTTTCTTTGACTGAAATGCATATTTTTTAGATGAGGGTTTTTATTTATTTTTTACTCTCTTTTATTAAAAAATAAAAACGTTTAAAGTGATAAGTGTATCAAATGTCAAAGATCTTTTACTTTACTAGATTTTTTTAAATATTAGAAAAAATATATTCTTGCTGCTGATTAGAGAACCGAAGATCATTATGAGTAAATTTTAGATTTCAAAATGTCTGAGTGTGAGTGTGATGTGTGTGTGTGTGTGTGTTCTGTGTGTTTCCGAACGCATTTAACCCTAATCTCTTCAAAGAGTAAACAGGCTTCTTCTGGGTAAGCTCGCTCCATCGTCGACTCTGTTTCTGTCACCTCTGACCTAGACTAGAGTCAAGGGCAAACCCATCTTAAATAAAAAAAAAATGTCAAGCAATGGTACCGCAAAACGGAGGAGCTCGTGGCTAAATACTTAACAGGCACTCGGGTCGATCTTTAGGTTAAGCCGGGTTTGACTAGGTTGGACGCGGTTTCCTCCATACCTCGGAAAGCACGTTAAGCCGTTGGTCCCGGCTGTTATTAGCAGATCTTCGACAGTCGTTATAGGTAGTCAATGGCCCGGAAATCTGACCAAGGGGTATCTTATTACTCAGTACTAACTGGGTTGTGGAGATCAGATAGTCCCTACATGTAAAATGCTGGCATTCAGGTGCATCCGGTTAGACTGGAAGCCGGCCCCAACATAGTTGGGAAAAGGCTAGGCAGGCAGATTTTGCAAACGCAAAACGACTGAGGTACAGTCGCAATGCTGTCGCTCGTCACATCCACCCACATAATAACATCTTTGACCTTTACTCTCGTCGCTATCGCTGAGAGAATGGAAGTGACATTTAGCAGAGATAGGTTCACTTCAAGAAAATTCGAAGTATGAATGTGGACGGCTATAAGAGTAGAGGAAGACCTAAGAAACGATGGATGGAATGAGCCCATCCAGATTATGAGATCTGGATGGAAGTATGATATGGATACAAAGGAGGTGACTGCTGCGATGACAGGTATTAGAGAAGTATGGAAAAACTGCGCCGACCCCAAATTTATTGGGATAAGGGCAGGAGATGATGTTGAGGTTCGGAATATGCCTCCCACCAGTGCCTGGGTATAAATTAATATACTTAAATTTTTACTAATTACACCCTTCGTTTCACATCATTAATCAACAAATTAAGTTATGAAGACGTACGGGCTACTAACTTCGCCATATTAAACTCCGGTTAACGAGCTTCGAACTTAACGTGTAAAGTTAGATGCCGAAGTTCTCGCATCGTCGATGTTTCAGTAAACTGTGCTATAATACACAAGACGTTGTTGGGTTCAAGTTTAGCACGTTTCAATAAAAATTGTGTATTTTATATATTTAAAGTGATATTCAAAATATTCCGGAAAGGATCGTGGCTAAATAATAACAGCCGCTTAGGTAAAGCCGTGCTTGCGTAGGTTGTATTACATAGGTACCGAGTTTGCTCCATGCCTCGGGAAGAACGTTAAGCCATTGGTCCCGGCTGTCATTCGTAGATCTTTGACAGTCGATATAGGTAGTCATTGCCCAAAAGCATGACAACCAGTCTTACCACGGGGGAGGGGAGGTATTACACAGTGCTAACTGGATTGTGAGGGGTAACATAGACAGTCTCGCCATGTAAAATACTGGTATTCTGCTGCATCCAGTTAGACTGGAAGCCGACCAACCAACATAGTTGGGAAAAAGCTGGGAAGATAATGATGATCCAAAAATATTCCTTTCTGTGGTTTATGCTACACATCATAATAAACAAGTGCTTTATGCAAAGCATAAACCAGATACCTTTTAATATTAAAGCATAATCGGACAAGCAGAATCAGTCTATAAGGTTGTCCTAGCTAAGCCAGTGGCGTGCCTAGGGGCCAAAAATACGGCAAGCCCTTAGAGCAATCAGACTGTTCAGAAACTCTAACATCATGAAGAGTACTAGGCTATAAGGGCAAGCCAAGCTTTGAGGCTTGTATGAAAATACCGCCACGAGCACAGGCCTCCTCTTCGTCCAAGAAAGTGAATCGTCAGGTCAGAATGTCGAATTTTTGTTTTTCCTGTAAATATAAAACACATTCAAATTCGTTTATTTGTCCGAATATGGTACACAACATGGTCTTAAATTAAATAAATGGTTTCATCACATTCTTTCACGTGGGGCGCGCAAATATTAGGTACATTGGATAAAATTATTACAAGATAAAAATAATATTAGGAGAGTATTTAATTAATAAGTACGAAATGCAAGCAATATATAATGAAAGTTGATTATAATAATTTAATAATTTTTGTTTAATAATCTAGAAACAACACCTGGTAGGGATTGGTACTTTTTTTTCCAGAAATCCCCACTAGTCTGAGTTTTTATAACTGGGGGTTATTGATAAGTGGGGATTTCTGGAAAAAAAGTAACGATCCCCACTGGTGGGGATTTGTCGGTGGGGATTTCTGGAATAAATCGAATTGATGTTACATTACGGGGCATGTCAGTTAAAATGTCAAAATAATATTCAATGTCTAACTATCAAAAAGAGATGTCATAGTATAAAAGATTACAATTATTATATTACTCGTAGGATGTCAAAGTATCATTCAAAAAGTCATTTAAATTACAATAACATTTGTTACATAGCAACTTTTTAGGTTCCTTTTTAAACCCATTTAGATTTAGCTGTTTGATTTGCTTTGGAATTTTGTTAAAAACTTGCGAGGCTATACAGAATATGCTCTTCCACATTAAAGCTGTTCTCTTGGCTCTACGTCCGCGAAGCATATCATTACGCCTGTAACGTTAACTGTACCTGATAAATTGGGAAATAGGTGTGAATTCAGCTTTCGACGTCCTCATGGTATCACTGTGCTCTGAGCTCATAGAGGTATGCGTAGTGTTTGCAAAGGTCGAACCAAACGATCGATTCCTCGTCTTATTTTGACCGATGCATCCTCCAAATATACAATTGCAAATAAAAAACGAACTAAAAATATAACGAATAAGACCGGATGAAGGTAAACTGAAACTTATGAAATGTAAAATCCTTGGCGCGAGTGCATTTATAAAATTTCCCTCATTCTCCTTTTAAAATTCAGTTTGCTTCACCAAATTTAATTTGAAAATTTTTCTCAGCAGTATAATTGTTGCTGACGGATGTTGGCAACATTTTTAATAATCGCATTTTATTTCTTTCTGTATGTTAGATATATTATTTAACTGTACTTGGCTACAGTCGGATGGACACTGTGTCACAGTGTTTTACTATGAATTTAGTCACTGATTCTCATTCATATTTGACATTTTTCGTCCGATAATCACTACATAGCATAAAACAAAGTCGCTTCCCACTGTATGTCTGTCCCTTTGTATTCTTAGATCTTTAAAACTCCGCTACGGATTTTGATGCGTTTTTTTAAATAGATAGAGTGATTCAAGAGGAAGGTTTATGTGTATAATACATGCATATTATAGTAGAGACAACATTTGTATCCACATTGCATCCGTGCGAAGCCGGGGCGGGTCGCTAGTTTAATATAAAACGATGTTTGTTCTTTCTTTATCGTGAGGTTAGTGCCTAACCAGATGTCAGATTTTTTATGGGCCTCTGACTTGGCTTTACATTCCGTCGAAAAATATCTCTCAAGCATTCTGGTTTCCACACAAGGTTTCCTTCACAAAAGACAAGTCATCATTTTATAGGTACATTACGCACATGAATCTGAAAAATCAGAGGTGCGTGTCTTGGTCCGACGGTCGGTCGCACCACTAGGCTATCAGTATGTCGATGGTATAAAATTGTGTCACGATCTTCCTCAAAACCTTTTTTTTTTCTTTTAAATTTTTGTATGAAGCAAACTGTAACACGACGAATTAAATGAAATGGTTCTTAGAAAACGTGCATTTTCTACATGTATCAATTAATAAAATCGTTGAGCAGTACAAAACGATACACAAAAAGTTATTTCATGTTTATGACATTAATTAATCGTAGCTAATTTTGCAGACATAGATTAAATTATGGTTAAACTTTCACTATCACTTACGGGATATCTTCCGCGATCGGGAGCTCAATATCAAATATATTAATCGCGGAAGATATCCCGTAAGTGATAACGTAATGACGTGAACGTGATTAATGTTAAAGTTAATGTGAAAGTTTTGTTATAAACTGTGAAAACTTAAAACAGTGTTTAAATTACGTTTTTTTTTACTTTTGGCATGTTCCAAACCATTCCAGAAAGCATTTGTCGATTAAACAAACGACGGGACTTTTTTGACCAGAACAGTCAGTGCGAAGAATGACTTCGAAAAAATAGGGCAGAGTCTAATGGGAGTAGCGTCCAACACGCCATGGGAACCATCTCATCTGTGCATAGTCTGAAAAAAAAAACACTTCAACTTAATGATACTGGATTGTAATTATTTATTAAAAAACACAATTTTATTATTCAAAACATTTTTGTAACAAACTTCTCTGTATGACAAGAGGCCTTTGCTCAGCAGTGGGACAGTTACGAGCTGGTATTATTATTATTATGTGTGAACCATTTTTTTATGTTATCTTACATGACATGCACTTTTTCATGATTGTATGTGTACACGTTTGAATAAAATAAATATATCTTATCTTATCTACATATAGGCAGACTTAAAAAAGAAATATGAAACATAAATAATTCAACTCTAAGTAAAATTGAAACTTAATGCATATCTGAGTGTTCACTTCAAACAATTCTCTACAAGGTTAATCCCAGCGAAGAAAAAACGAATGTTATTGAAAATTTTTCTTTTTTAGCAGTTTAAGATGAAAAATATTACTTATAAAACAATTTTATTAGGTAATTGTAGAGCGCCTGCAGGCTTTGATTAAACTTGCATTTTATATGAATACTTGTTTGTCATATAAAGAGTGGATAATACTTTAAAAAAGGTTCTCATAATGATTTTAAAATAAATAAACCAGTACGTTTTATGATATTCAATAATTTCATTCAGAAATGTTAGAATTTATGTCGCTGATTGTACAAAACGTGAATTTTCACAATTTATTACTACATAGTCATGAACAATCTAGATATGTTTGTCCGAGGAAAACAGTTTTTTAATTACCGATGAATAAATTATATGTGGAGCGGCTCACAATGATTTACCATGTACATCGTTTGGGGTAGGTAGGGTTTAAGGTCACCGACGCAGACTGTGTATGTGATACGATATTTAAAATTACTTTTATTAAAAAAAAAAACATCTACTCCATCGTAATATTCTAAAACACCCACTTCAGCATCACAAGGTCGTGCCCTTTGCCCGTCGGTGTACCGCACAATTCTCCCGAGGGTAGCCATGCCACTCTAGGCACGTTCGGCGGTTACGTCCACTATACATTCAATATTCTCAGCCGTATTGTGTGAGAGAATATCCATGTGTATGGCCGTTGTTTATTGATTCAATTCGGGATAGGATACATGTAAATATCCTGTGTTTTTGATTGGATGACGGATTGAAATAGAAACCTTGTTAACTCTGTTAAAAGATGGCCGTCGTTCTAAATTTAAATTATAGCATGGAATTCTCGCTGAGAATTAAATATTATAATGATTAATTATTAACGGCTTTTCAAATACAGTTATGACCAAAGTACCAATTTTCTTTTCCAATATGCACTAGTGTTGATAATGATGTTTTATTTACATTTTTTCCGATACTAACAGATTATTAATTACCTACTTAGCCTTCTCAATTGCGTCAAATTAATGAAAAGGGCCCTACTACGGAGTTGCTACACAGCGTAGCCGTTTAGCTGACATTGCGCTACGAAATTACCTATTAGTAATAGTATGAGCCTGTTGAGCCGTTGGTACCGGCTGTCATTAGTAGATCTTTGATTGTCGTTAGACAGTAATCAGTGGCCCGAAAGTCTGACAACCAGTCTTACCGAGGGGTATCGGATTACTCAGTACCAACTGGGTTGTGAAGCTGCGTTCGGAGTTCCTTTACAACTGTGTTCCAAACGAACTTATGAAAAAATACTCCAAATTCGTCGGTGATTCATTTGGTTACAACATTGCAATTTTAACCTAATTAAATTGAAGTTTATTCTTAAAAAATCTCTATGTTATGTCACAGTTAAAAGTAGAAAATTAATTTAAACGCAGCATCTTTGCATTTTACACTGTTTTAAGCATTCACGGTTTATAACTGAACTTACACTATCACTTACGGGATATCTTCCCATAAACATTAATCGCGAAAGATATCCCGTAAGATCTTTGCACCTGACCTTAATATAAAGAAGAATAGAGTCCATTATATAATTTTCATTGAAAAGACTTTCTTTGTCAAGTTCACAAGAGCAGGCGACTTGAGATGAAAGTTCAGATATTACTTGTCCTATATGTGGTAGGAACTATGTTGATTCTAGTTCTTATCCGCAGATTTCACGGAGAATAGTTCGTCGTACCACAAGGTTGCGTAACTTTATGAAAAACTAGCTTTTGCGGCCGACTTCGTCCGTCGAAGAATCATATCCTGTGGCACTCGGTAATGGTGCAGGTTTCCACCAGTGATATAATGTTTGATATAGGATGAGTAATTGAGTATAGTTTCGGAGATTACCCCTTATATTCGGATTTAGGAGGAAACATCCAAACTTTACATACCGAAGGGTTAGGAAGAGGTGTACCTAATAGTACACCCACATTTCGCCAGTTATATTAAACTTCCATGTAATAGGAGGCGACCCTATTGCCATCAACCGGGCACAAATCTAAACTCCGTGGCTGCTACTGAGAAAGTCTTGATTGCATAACCCAATTATACTTTGCCCGACCCGGGAATCGGTCCCAGGACCTCTTGCTCAGAAGTTGCGCTTGCAACTACTGGACCAAGGAAGGAGTCTCCGACTTCCAAACTATACCTCCTTATAACAAAGATAACTTTCGTACCTATAAAACGTTCGAATGCAAGTCGCATTCCCATTCCAGCGATTGACAAACAATTTGTCAAAAATTATGAATGTTCTGCATATCACAGATTGAATTACTTATGTGTATAAACTGCTTGATAAAACAATCATGATTATTTAAAATCAATTCTGTTTAATCATCATTCAAAGATTCATAACTACTGTAGTTTTATGCCAAAAAAATAATCACCCACACATTACAAGTACCATCTGCTTTTGAAATGCTAATTCGCTATCTCAACTCCTAAAAATAATATTGAAAGTAAAAGTGCAATAAACTGAGCGAGTCTCATCTGAAATGAGCATCATGTAATTGGATGCAGCTCAACTACCAAACAACTAATTATTCAGAGCATCTAATACATTTACATTAACCGCTTGGCCACAATCTACTCGCTCGAGTGGCATGCGTGTTGCGGCAACGACTGTGGAGAAAACAAATGAAACAAAAATCCTTAGAGCGGACTCCACCAAAGCAAAGACGAGCGGATATGTGCGAACCAGAGAGAAGAAGAGATGTGCACCGCTCACTGCACGCTGCTTACATCTCTTCTCGTCTCCACTGTTCGCTTGGCCGCCGAGTGCGGAGGCTGGCCTAAACAATTACGTGACATCTCTAGTTTCTCTGCTCTACCGTTTCCACTAAAGATAAACGGAGGCGAGAAGTGTAAATAACAGAATTCTATTGTTGGTTTACTACACTTCTATTCTCTCGTCTAGTCTCCGCTTCGGTGGAGCCCGGCCTTAACCGCGAGTCCGCGGGACGACTTGCGATGCCCCGGTACTCACACGAAGAAAACAAGAGACACACGCGCGTGTGTTGCTTTTGATGAGCTCATGGCTAAATATTATTATTTAGCAACGCGGCTTGATCTGAATCGAGCCGAGTGGCTGTTATCAGCCACTTGGCTCGATTCAGATCAAGCCGCGTTTGCCTAGGCTGGTCCGTAGATGGGTGACCACTCATTACATACTTAGTTTCCTCCGTGCCTCGGAAAGCACGATAAGCCGTAGGTCCCGGCTGTCATTTGTAGATCTTTGACAGTCGTTACAGGTAGTCAGTGGCCAGAGAAAGTCTGACAACCAATCTTCCAAGAGCTAACTAATTTGTGGATTCCAGATAGGCAGTCGCTTCATGTAAAATACTGGTACTCAGCTGCATCCGGTTAGACTAGAAGTCAACGCCAACATAGTTGGAAAATTAGCCTTTTCCTAACTATTGCTTATGTGTATCGCTTGGGGCAATTCTTCGCCTGAGGTCGGGTACGAAGCGTAATGGTGTAAACTTCTATATTTTTATGGACTTACTTTAATGCATTTTGTTTAAATTGAAGCACTTAGTTGAATAAATAATGTTGTTTGCAAACTTCGGAGTAGTTTTGATGAAATATTTTGTGCGATGAGTGAGTAGATATTTTAATTTGAAGACATGTTCTAGACATGCTTTTACCGTTTTAATAAATGATATTTATTTCTGTTAATGGGTTTTGAAAAGCACTCATGCACGCAACAATAAATAATACTCGCTGTCCTAGAAATGTGTCTGTTGTCTATATTATTATATTCTCTAATTAGAATGTGAAGTAGGCGGTACGTAACACAGTAAGAAGTCTGAATTTAAAAGTCTAATAAGGTACTAACTGCGGTAGTTCTTCTTGGGAAATTTCAAAAGGTTCCACAAGGAAAATGTCAGAAAAAAATAATTTCTTCTATCTTTTTCCTTTGTCCACCACCTGCCGTGTCTTCGGCAACTTTTTTTTTACAAATCTTAAGCATTCATCCCAGTTTCACGATTCCCTCTAAAAATAAACCTTTTGAGGTATCTTTTCAAATATTTGCAGACTCTAATTAATCTTGGACTTGTCTTAATAAAGTGTCTTGAGTGTAGAAATAAGGGTGCGTACCTTTTGTGGCGTGGCGATTCAGGGATTGAGGTTAGAAGCACTTGATTTGCCTTTCACAGTGGTGAAGTGTCAAGTTTTGCCTCATTATTGGAAGAGGCGGTCTCGGCTGATCATTATATGATATCGCTTTTGTCCAAGGTCAGAGGATTTTAGGGTTGTAGAATAAGCAAGCTGAATTTGCAATGGGTCGGCCATTATATGGCCATAAAACCGATGTCCGTTAGAGTGGACCGTTGAAGTTCTGAAGTGTGGGGACGTCAAATAGGATGATATTCGGATGTAGTGAGGGGATGCGTGCGTTTAGACCTACCCCCAGCAGTGGGATGTTGTATGCTGATGGTGATAATGATGATGATTGCTCATAGACTGCTTCGATGGTCTAGTGGTCACAAGCGTGACTGTTGAGCATGAAGTCCTGGGTTCAATTCCTTGTGCAAAGTGTTATTGGGTTTTCCCATCAGGAATTTCTCAGTAGCAGCCACGGAGTCTGAATTTGTGCCCGATGATGGCAATAGGCTCTTCTCCTATTACATGGGACTCAAAAATAACTGGCGAAATGTGGGTGTACTTTTAGGAACACCTCTGCCTAGCAGAAAGATTATGTATGTAAGTTCTCATAGGTATTTGTGTCCAAGTATAGACCAGAGTCGGCTAGTTATCAAGAATTTTAACTAAATTCAACAGTTTGTGGAAAGCCGCTTCCACTAAAGTCTTACCCGAAGGATAAAATGTCGCCTAATTAGTTATTTCAATCTCTTATTTTATTTTGTTCGTTTCGTAATGAAATGCCTGTACCTACCGATTATGTACCTACCTAAAACTATTTATGAAAATTTTATTTTTCTATGAAGTATTTTCTTTTTAACCGACTTCAAAAAAAAGGAGGAGGTTCTCAATTCGGTTGTTATATATATATTTATTTTGTGTTTTTTACCTCATATCTTCGTAATTTATGGACCGATTTGAAAAATTCTTCTTTTATCTGAAAGGATTTTTCGATTGGTCCCATAGAAATTTCATCAAAATCGGTTAAGTAGTTTGGTTTTTAAATCGAAATAGCTGGAAAAAATGTGTCATCCGTGTAAAAGAAATTGCGACATTGATACTTGACAAAGATTTGTCTGTGATACGATAACTAAAAAAAAACGGTAAAATAAAAACTGTTTTCCATTTTTATTTATAGTTTTTTTTTAAAGCCTGTTATTTTTTTGCAAAAAGTTTTCAATACAATTTCATAGTGAATTATCATTAGGCTGGTTTCTGTATAAAAGCACTCTGTCTTGTGAAGACACATTCTGTCAAGTAAATGAATAGATAGGAAAGAAAAACACGCTCTATTATCCTATAAACCTTTACTGCTTGCTGTTGCTTGAGGGAACGGTTGGCGCAGTGGCTGAGCGATTGGCTGCTGCGCTGAAAGGCGCGGTTTTCGTGTTTTTGTGTGTTTGTAAACGCACCCACAATACAAGAGAAATTATTAGTGAGGGGCAAACATTAAAAAAAAACCACCACTTCATGCTCCAAAAACATTTATAAACTATAATGACTTAGAGCTTTATAATTCTCAGAATTCTATCTGTAGTTCAATTTAATTCTCCAGTTTCTTCAAGTACCTAACTAAGTTTTACAAAGCGATACGCTATTTAATTAAATGCCACAATCGGTCTCTCTCCAGTAGGTACGCATTCTTCTTCTTATTGTATTAATTCGTTGTTTATTCGAACATGATTCATTGTAAGCTTCTATTTTGGTAAATGCGACCTCGCCGCGCCGCACGCGCTCGCCACTGACAAGGTGGACTATCAATATTTCTTAAACAATCTTCTTAATTTATGCATCCAATATTTTAAAAGGGGCTGGTGTATCTGTTTTGGATGATCTGTAGTGCCTTATTATTGGTTTGGATCTATGTTCAATTACTGGCCACATAAACACTTTGAGCTGCTGAAAAGAAGAAATAAAGTATATGACATGGAAAAGGTGCTGACGTATGGACAGACAAAAGATTTGATGACATATCTTGTAAAGCAAAGGTTTGCAAGGATAGGGAGAATTGTTTACAGGTATTACTCGCGAAGAAACACCCACGTCTATGTGCCTTTATGAAAGCAATTATATTGTTATTGTTTAATTATTTATACAGAATGATGAATGTGTGGAGTAACAAGATTGGATAAAGTAAGGAATGAGTATATTAGAGGAATTTTGAAAGTGGTGCCTGTTACAGAAAAATTGAAAGGAAGTCGTCTGTCTTGGTATGGACATGTAATGAGCAGGGATGAAACGTGTGTTACTAAAAGAGTGATGGATATAAATGTTGATGGATGGAGAGGGAGAGGAAGGTCAAAGAAAAGATGGATGGATTGTGTGAAGAACGATATGAAAGAGAAAGGAGTAAATGATGCCGTGACGGTTGACAGGGGAGAATGGAAGAAGAAAACGTGTTGCTCCGACCCCAAGTAGAATGGGTCAAGGGCAGGAAGATGATGATTTAAATACAGAATGTTGTCTGCCTCGTTGGTTGAGTGGTCCAGGGTTCGATTCCCGGGTCCGGCAAAGTGTTATTGGGTTCTTCCATTAGGAATTTCCCAGTAGCAGCCACGGAGTCTGGATTTGTACCCGATGATGGCAATAGGTTCTTTCCCTATTACATGGGACTATAACATAACTGGCGAAATGTGGGTGTACTATTAGGTACACCTCTGCCTTACAAGCGTGAAGTTATATTATAAAATGTTGTCCCTAATCAATAAAAATATCAATATGTATCAAAGTGTATCTAAATATAGTATGTCTTCGAAACTTGTTGACCAAAGTTCAGACATGTAACTTAAGTCAAGCCACACGTTATCCACATTAAGGTTGCTAATTGTATTAGCAGTCCCGCAAACTTGTTGACATAGCTATGTACAGACGCTTGGGATATCTGAACAGAATCTGCCACGGGACTATCGACCGTAGTGAAATCAAACACGTAGGTGTACAATGTGTGGTTAATTTGACGAATGTTTTGGGGTAAATTGCTTTGTGGACTTTAGGGGTTATGGGTTCGACAATCTTAACGGTTATATCAAGTGTTTTTGGGTAAAGATGTTCAATTTTGGTTTGTGCGTAACTTAATTTGATTTTGCTAATCTAATACTAGCCCTATAACCGCACTTTCACACACACAAACAAACGCAGAAGTTTATTCGATAAACGGGTGATTCTCCTCTTTTGAAAAGGGCTTAATTCTGAAATAGTGTTTAAATTTTTAAAACAACAAAAAAAAGCACCGTTTATTGTTATTGACCAGGTACCGGAATTTATATAGATTATTTACGTCTTCTATGACCACCTCCTGAATTTTGACGAGGTTGCAAAACTACACCTTGTATAAAGTTCAGAATGATGTACCTACTGAGTATGTGGTTTCCGTTTTCGCGTCCGTGTCCTTTCCACCCCGTATATTCCGCCGTATGTTAATATTATGAGAGCATAAGGCTCGACGCGCCACAGCTATGCAGAGTCCCAATCAAATTACCCAGCCCGTTCCCAATGTGATGGCAATTGGAGGACTATCGATCGGGAATCGATACTTAATAAGTAAGCTTCGTAATCGAGTAAGGCTTGGTAGAGACTGTTGAATATTTATGTTAGTTGTCACCAGTTAGAACAGGGATGGTATTGACCAGCATAAATCTAATGTAATGAGTCTATAATACTCCTACTGCTGGTACAAAGGCCATGTCTTCGTTAGAGAGACGTAGGGCCGTACCTAGCATGTATTGCCTGAACACAGCAGATGCAGCTTAGAACTGATTAAAGTGGGTGATTTTTTAAACGTTGGCAGTACTTTAAAGGCGCGCAGTTCTCATGAAAGTTAACAAATTTTACCATGGGAGTTTGCCACCACTGGTGGCGGATTCCACTCATTTAAGTGGCGTCTACCACCACTGGTGGCAGAGGTGAGGGCAGGCGCAACTCAATTAGACGCAACCACCACCAGTGGTGGTAGACGAGAAAAATAGTATCCACTGCCACCACTGGTGGCAGACTGGTAGTGGCAGTCGGGAATAAACCCATTTTTTCGAGTTACGCGATCAATAATGTATGCAGAAGATGTTATTTTTTAAGTAGGTACGGTGTATTTTAAACGAGTCCCCTCGAACCGATAAGCTGAATCTTGCACACACCTTTGGTTCTGGTGACAAAACACTTTTATGACAGACATGAATTGATAATGTAGTCAGATTCGCCTCCTCACGAGAGAACTAACCAATGATTACTATAAATCACGGACACGAAACTTTGTATACGCGTTCAATGTTGATAGATAAAGCTATTTTTATTATTTTCATCTTGATAAAAACTTGTTTTTTTATTAAAAAATGTTGGAATTTATATTTAAATCTTTTTACACTCCTTGCAGATGTTTTTAATTTGACAAAATAAATGTGGAATATAATCTGAACAGAGTTCGTTAACACTTTCATCAATTAGTACTCTTGGGACAGATTAACAGCCCGTTCACACGACGACGATTCGTTTTTTTTTGACGGCGGCAATGCCTTTTAAATTCCCGTGTTCACACGTATCACGAATAGTGAAAAATGACGGACACGTCTTAAATCACGTATCGTCTTTTAAAACTCAGGTACCTACGTCAAAAAACACGAATCGTGAAGATTTTCGGACGGATTCGCTGATGTGCTCGCTCCCGAAAAATCACGGAACTAATGTGAACACTAATTCGTTTTTTTTGCCAGATCGTGATAAAACACGATTCCGTATAACCTATAATAACCTATACGATAGTGTATAACCCTACATTGCACGTGTAAGCGGGCACGCCCTTCATGCCTGGTGGCTTTATTTATGCTTAATAATGTTTTATTTTATAATTGGTGTGTACTAGCTGACATGTCACAATTATTGAATGCAATTGATTCTTTGTTTATATATTCTACACGCTATTGCATAGAATCTGGTTCATCTAACCTAACAGACAAATGTGTTGCTGGGGAGTTTGTTCCACCAATTCTTCTTCCCAGCTAAAACACTAGGAAGTGGCGAAGGGCGGGCGTTTTGGGGGACTGTCTCTTGTAAACTCGACGTTCGAACAGTGCTGATTATCAGCCTAATTTGAATAAATGACTTTTGATTTTGATTTCATTTTGATTTTGTATGCAATGTGAACGTCCATCCGTCATGACATATAGTGTTTTATGACGGATCGTCAATGACGGAAGCCGTATCAATGAGCTCTAAACTCAACTGTTATTACAAATGACCAAATTAACCACATATAACTAAGACTAAACCAAATTACGAGATACTCGAGTTAATAGTCCCAAAGTCCCAATTCCGGGCAAAGTCGAGGTCGCCGAGTGATAAATGATATCCGAATCGATTCCCGATTATATTGAAATCCGCTTAATTTTGACCCGGATCCTTTGAGAATATAAAGCAGGGAGTATTGGCGTATTATCGCCCTGAGATGTGACGAAAATAACCCTTAAATGCGAGTCTAATTTTAGACGTCTTCGTCTGGTTTTCGATGTTAATAAATTGAAGGTGTAAAGGTTAACATTAGGTTTATTGGAGAACTAGTTGTGCCTCGCGACCTGCGTCCGTGTGCAATTATTATAAAAATAAGACTTGCCTATATGAGTCGAATTTTGTTAACAATTTCAAGTGTTTTAATTTTTTTTTTAACGGGACTCTAATTCTTTTTCTAAAATAAAAGTTGCCTATGTTATTTCTTATATCTGCCAGTAAGTCACGTCAAAATCGGTCCAGCCGTTTCAGAAATTAGACAAAAAACATGTCTTTATGTTAAAAGTACCGTATATACTTTCATATGCATTCAGTAAAAAGTTGTTGTTTTAATATCACAAACGGACACTTCAATTTTATTTATTTGTATAGAAATATGAATGTTATATTAAACTGAATGCAATTTATTTCGACGGAGACTTTGGTGACGTAGGTTACGCCAGGTTTTCAACCGTCTGGAATTTTTTCACGGGACAATGGCACCGAGCTACAAGTGCGTCACTCAAAAGATTCCACGACAGAGAATCGGTTTTGTGACAAGACAGTGAGATGTGCTAGTACCATCTGCTTGACATTTTCCTAAAATGTGTTTGGTTCGGCTTCCAGTCTAAACTGACGTTGTTGAATACCATTATTTTAAACAATACCCCTGGGTAATGCTCGTGGCTAAATAAAAACAGCCGTAACGGTCGATCTTCAAGGTTAAGACGCGCTTGCCAAGGTTGGTCTGTGGAGGGGTGACCATCATTATATACCGAGTGTCATAACTCCGTGATTACTGGCCCGAATTAAGTTTTTTTTTTTTTTGAAAATGAATACTCGACTTCTCTTCTTTGCCTCAACTTGGATTGCCTCGTTGGCTTTGTGGTCACAAGCGCGACTGCTGAGCATGAGTCCTGGGTTCCAGGGTTGGGCAAAGTATTATTGGGTTTTTCCATCAAGATTTTGCAGTAGCAGCCACAGAGTCTGGATTTGTGTCCAGTTGATGGCAATGGGCTCGCCCCTTAGAACATGGGAATTAAACAAAACTGGTGAAATGTGGCTTGTACTATTAGCTACACCTTTGCCTAACCCTTCGGATATTAAAGGCGTGATGTTATGGTAGTATTAGTAAAGTGCCGTATGCTTATTATTTTCCCAGCAACTGTGATCCGAAACAGCCTGTCCTTTGCAATAAAATACGAATCCTCTTACTCGAGTTTAAACTTATTATTGAACTCTGAAACAGTTTTTCCTACAATAACTTACTTGCTAAAATAAAACAACAGAAGAGTTATGATCGCCCCACGCCGTTCTTTATCTTTCACTTTTGGCGCAGCTGTCGTTAATACACTGGATACAGGCCTTCGATCCTCTACGTGACCTAAGTTTCTAAGTGAACTATAGAAGTAGCAATGAAAATGGCGACAAGGGTCTAAATTAAACTCGAGTCCCGTTTCCCTGAGAAATATCGAAACTAATTGAATCGGAATTTATTGACTCTCAAATTGATTCGGCTGTTTATTAAGTTACAGGTTTTTAGCACGGATTTTTTCGACTTGAAGAGTGATCGGCTGTTTTGTATGGAACCTATGTTTAATCGCCGTCGTATGTATAATACCGACATGAATGATGTAACCATGATTTTGGAACAATTATTTGATTTAAAAGAGTGTCAATGGAGTTTCTTGCCCAGTCTTCTCCATAAAGATCTACGCTTTGAAATGGGCAACTACAGTACTTTCACAAGTTATTATGCCTTGTGACTGGGATCGCAGCTTCGCTTTTTTGTTTAGTATGTAGAAGTCTGTCACTTAAGATGAGTATGATGTATGACTTATTTGCAAGATAGAAAATCATAGTGACGTGATATTTGACGGCACGGTTGGCGCAGTGGCTGACCAATTGACAGCTACGTTGCGTGTCGCGGGTTCGGTCCCCGCACGGAACAAATATTTGTATGGCCTACAGATAGTTGTTCCGGGGCTGGATGTTTGTGTATGTGAGTTTAAATGTTTATAAACGTACCCACGATACCGGAGAAATACTAGTGTGGGGCAACGTTTAAGAAAAAATGTTTTGTGATTCTTTAGATTTTTTTTTACAACTTTTTAAGTTTTTTTTTATCAGCCTGCTCTGTCCCACTCATGGGCAAAGGCCTCCCTCCACTCCTTCCACTTCTCGCGAACCCGCGCGTCCTCCTTCCAGTTCGGACGGAACCAGTCCAATTCGTCTCGCCATCTCTTTCGTGGCGTACCACGACCCCGCCTCACTGTTTCCTGCTATTTTGGCTCACAGTTTGTCCGGCATGCGGCAGACATAAGATAAGATTTGTGTACGAATTATGTTGTGTGAAATTATATGCTGTTCTTATGTACCTACAGTTAGGAGGACACTTTATGCCCTTTGATTCAAACGCCAAAGGTAAGGTCTGTCACAAAAAACAACTCGCCAACCCACTTTAAGTTACTCCTGTTTTCTTAGCATGTAAATGAACAAAAGGTCTTTGACAAAAAGTGTGCCTGACGGACCGTCGGTCACTCAACATCGGGACGGTGTGCCCAAAATAATAACTAGGGTTAGCCCTATTTACGTTTTCAATTTTGCTTAAGGCGAATATTATTCTGTACGTGATGCGATTTGGGACAAAATACGGGTGTATTATCCTGTGGCTGGGGTTGACTTTTCTCTTTGGTCGTAGATTTTCTGAGTGTATCGTGGAGAATAAGAAATTATATCGTTTTATGACGCTTTGGGTGTATGTTATGTGAATAAATAATTTTGTTTTTTTTTTTTTTATTGAAAGAATTGTGGCTGTTTGTATCACGTTTGGAATAGCATTGCTTGTTGTTTAAGTTGAGGGCATATTCATACAAAACTGCAATACCTACAAGGTCAAAATGTATGGAACAGCTGTTTTTTTTTTTAAACTACCCTTTTGAAAAATTCTATGCTGCCGTAATGTGTCGTTTCAGCGTGACGGCGTGTCATCTTTCGTGTCGGTGTCCCTCTCACCTTGTATATTATGTCTTTGATCTTATTGGGTTTTTCCATTACGAATTTCTCACTAGCAGCCACGGAGCGCGGATTTGTGCCCGGTTGATGGCAAAAGGCTCGCCCCCTATTACAAGGGACTTAAACATAACTAGCGAAATGTACAGTGTAATTTTAGGCAGAGGTGTAGGTACTAATGGGTACTCCTCTGTCTAACCTATCGAGGCTTACAGGCGTGATGTTATGTTATGTTATGTGTATGTCTTTGAACGTTTTGTTCTAGTATCGATTTTTTTTGTGACGTTTAGTAGATACTAAAATTGATGACACATAAAAAGTTACGTTTTTATCTTCGTACTTGAAAATCAATGATATACAACACAACACTTGTTTTATTAAGAGACATTTCGATGCATGCCATATTAATAGCCCTTGTTAAGGGGTAAAACCATTAATCAAGGGATCTCACCACTGTCTCCGCTAAGCCAGGTCTCCCTGACAACGTAACGATCTTTGTTACCTAACGAACATTGAAACACGTCATTTCAGAAGTTATGAGAAAGCTATTTTGCTGTATAATTTGTTTAATTTAATTACAAATACAAGGTTGTTGCTGCGCATCGTCTGCGGTCAGGACATATTCCACTAAATGACTTTGCTTATCTAATGAGAACAGCTGACTCTCCAAACTGTGAGGTGTGTGGCAAGATAGAGGATGCACAGCATGTGTTGGTGGAATGTATTCGACATACTAATAAGAGAAACGCAGTTCTCAATAGGATGAATTTGTCGGTAATGGATGTTGGAGTTTTCCATAGTATTTTGGCTAAGCCTACCTCTGAAGCAGCAAAAATATTATATACTTTTTTATTAGATAAGTAATTAGATTTAGTTTATTCTGTTTTGTGTAATTTTAATAAGCTAAATTAGTTTAGGAAGTAAGTTGATATATGTAAAAGTACGATGGGATTGACATCGTCGCATTTGTGTACAAAAATCCCTTAAATAAAAAAGAATAAAAAAAAAAAAAATACAAGGTGGAATCCCGACATCCGCGAACAAAAGATGGCTACGTATTCAGTACATCATTCTGAACCTACCATTTTTTTTTTGGCTGGGAAATCATCAAATAACCTCTCCCGCTCTGGGTGGAGCGGGAGGGCGTGTCAGACTCTTACTGACTAAAACCCAGCCGTGTTCCTTCACTTGTCTGTGCCAAGGGCCACGGTAACTCTTTCGAACAAATCCGCAACCCTGGCAGGCATAGGTCCTAATGGACCTCGTCAGTTTGTGCTGACATCTCTTTGAGGCGCGCGTGGAACACAACGCGCCATCGACCCGGGCCTGGTCCTTACCGGACGGCGAGCTAATTCTGAACCTACTTGAACATAGTAATGTTTCATCGTGACGGTAACTAAAAAAAAATTGCTGTTTCCTACAAAAATACCTACACGGTCAAAATGTATGGAACAGCTGATTTAATCTTGTACAATGTCACATTTGATTGCGAATTTGACTCAAAACGTGCGGGCCTGCACACAAAGCATTCGTTTTAATTTAACCATAGACAAGCAATTTTTAAATTGTCAAGAAGTCTGTTAGTGAGTCAGAAAGTTCCATGTTCAAGCTAGTTGTCAACAAGTGTGCAGAACCACTCACACACTGGCAGCTATCAAACCTGCAATCTGTCACGGTCCATCAACCAACCGAATCCATCTAATAAGAAATATTCTCATCAACAGAGCACTTCTCCCAAAGTTTCCCCAAAAGCCCTTCACGTCTGCCAAAGTCTTATTATGTAGGTCCTATATTAAATCGGGTTCCAACATCCACGTCACGACGTGTGCAGAATATTTGCAATTCCCGAGGAGAACCGAGAATACCCGAACATAGCCGACCATTACCGATCACCAATCGAAATGAGTAATGAAGTATTGAGGCCAATCGAGTCGTGCGAGAAACATATTCGGAATAGTAATCGAGAAGGGTGATTATTATGAATCGATTGTTATAATATTTGCGTTGGTTTCCAGTTTGATTTGGGTTTATCGATTTCTTCGTAATAAAATATTACTTGAGCGTGACGTTTTGGTTAGGTAAGGAAAATTATGTTGAGGCAGGCTCGAATTTGGCGGATTTGACAAGTTAAACTAATATAGCTAGTCTATATTCGCCAATCAGAGCATTCTTTTGTATTTTTTACAGCGAAATTCAACGGGATTGACACAAAGTTTTCGATAGCTTATGTCAATTTGACATTTTGACTGGAATAGTTAAAAAAAACATTGAATAGTGATCGTTTTCGTTGATAAAATTCACTTAGTCAAAGGGAAAGGACTCTGCACTGAGCAAGCGTGGTGATTAATACTTGTGTCTACTCTGTGAAGAACCCATTGCAATTTATTGGGACAGCTACAAGGCTGGTGTTAATAAATTACCTACCTTTAACTCTGTATTCACAAATTAGTTTCCAACATATAAACAAAAAATAATGGAAAATAATACTCGCACATAACGTTAACTTAGGCCTATCATTCTACAATTAACTTAATTCCCTATCATTTTAAGGTTGATATTTGTAAAAGTGGAAATACCTAAGATCAATTGGACACAAGGATTTGAATATGCAATACAGTGTCTGACCGTGTCTGCACGTTCCATCGACAGAAAATATTGTATTGTATATGCAAATACAAGCACGTAGACGCTTCTCCGTGAACATACTGTTCTTACTAGAGTTCCGTTCATTTTGTTATTTTATTTACTAAATGTATCGTCTGTTAGGAGAATTTCGGGTTTATTCAATTTATTAGACGTGCACAAATAATCTTATCTTACCGTAGGATTGTGATGTTTTCAGTAAATATGGTTGTTTGTTTAACTATATTGCCTTGGGGGTCTAAAATGGCCACTTGAACAGAACATAATATGATAATAATATGAATTACGTTACAATTCGTAAAATGGTCACAAACTGATAATTCAACGTAATAACTGCGTTTGTGACCATTTTAATAATTTTAATGTGATTAATATTATTTTCCTATGATGTTCTGCTAAAGTGGCCATTTTAGGCCCCCTGATTGTGTAGACATTAATTAGGTACAAATAATTGGTCTAGACGAAACTAAACATTAGATATGTGTAAATAAACCTAATATTGATACCTACTTCTATTAATAAATCGTCGTAGCATAATTACAAAATCAGGTTTTTTAGTAATAATACTATAGTAATGTCAGCCAATGGTTTAATTGCAAAGAGCCTCGACCAATAACTGAGGAGGCTCTCGCTTGGCAGCTGGATCAAGGGCTTGATTCAGAAAGCGGTACTCCTGGACACGGCTCGTATTGTTCGGAGGTTCCTTTCTCTGGAGCCCTGACCGCCGGTAGTTTGGACCCTGTTCCCGATACCGGTGAGCTACAATTTTTATATCTTAATTTTTTTTATATTGACTTTATGTTATTAAAAAGTTAGAAAGAAAATGAATAAACGAAATATTTCTCGTACTATATTAGGAAGCCAAAATTTGGCGAATATCCTCAGAGCAAGGCAAAAGCGAATAAAATTATTCATGTTCTTTAATTCATGTTATGGAAGAGGAAGTGAAGCTGAGTGCCGAAAAGCCAACATAGGTGCATGGTTCACTAATAAATGTATTTTTCACTTTTTATTTATTTATTCCGATGTTTCACTGCGAGTGAAAGATTCCCAATGAAAGACAGACATGGACAAAAAGCGAAGCGCGAGTAAATACTCACCAAGCGAAGCTCCCGGGTGGGTTCAGGTGCGGCATCAGCCTTATCGAAAAGCACTGCATGGGTAGGCTTGCTAGACCTCATCATCTGCCTAGCCTTTTCCCAACTATGTTGGGCTCAGCTTCCAGTCTATCCGGATGCAGCTGAATACCAGTATTTTACATGGAGCGACTGCCTATCTGATCTCCACGACCCAATTAGTACTGGGTAATACGAGACCCCTTGGTAGGACTGGTTGTCAGACTTTCGGGCCACTGACTAGCTGTAATGACTGCCAAAGATCTACAAATGACAGCCGCGACCAACGGCACGGAGGAAACTCGGTATGTAATGGGTAGTCACCCATACACGGACCAACCTAGGCAGGCGCGGCTGAACCTGAAGAAATTAGCCATGAACTCCTCAGGCAGGCTTTCTAGACCAAAACCAACGGTTGTTGAATAACCATTCATGATACAGACTCAAAACACGTGGGAAGTGATCGAACAGTGTTCCAGAAATATTTGGCTTTCTAAACATCAACATTGACAAGGTATTGTATGAGTTCGTGTTGAGTTGGCGTTGGGTAAATTAGCTGGCACTGTTTATGTTATACCAAATTTTGACAAACATGCATGTAATCAGGTAAATACGGAATCATTTGTCTGATGTTATGTTGTGTGTATGGAATATCAACGTAACTATCAAGCCGGTTGTTTGTTGACTGTTTAATTTACTGGTTTTGGGGTGATTGTCTTCCGTTTATACCCTTTCGATTTCACCTTTCGTTTTAAGATTACAGTGATATAAAATAAGGAGACGCTTGCACAATAGACTGACGTTAGGCCGTACCCAACTAGAATATTCACGTATCTACTGTTCAGCGTCATAATGTAGGAATATATACATATATATGGTGACTTGTAATACAGGTCTTTATAGAGACCTACCTCAAGCACCAGTCTCTCACAAAGTTAATTCCATGTTCGTGCTCCACTGTAACCTAGCTTTAAGACTTGTGTAGAGAAAATAAATTAATATTTTATTAAATATATATGTACATTCATATAACATTAGTTTTAGTAGGTATATGCGAAACCTGAAACACTTGTCTAGTATTTAGTTTTAGTTTTATGTCTTTACATACAAAATCAAAAATTAAAATGTCTTTCATGAAAAATCGCAAAGTTATAAGCTTGTTATGTTACCTGGTTGTCCGTACAAAAACATACTCACCACGCGGCACTCCACTGTGCGCCCGCGCCCAATGCCTGTGTTGTGCGCGAATGATTGCGAAGAACTAAGTGTGGCTCGGTGTCGAACTCGTAACCTCTTTTAAATATTTTTGGGATAAAATATATCATGATATAAAAATTATTGCAATCGATTCAGTTACTTATTCTGAACAAACTATATTCTGGTTTCGCATATACTAAAAATAATGTTGTATATAATATATGTATGTATGTATGTATATATAAGTAATAACTTTAGATTTAATACTAGTTATGTTATGAAGGTTGTGTAGGAATTTATATGTTATGTAAAAGGAGTTTTAATGTTCAATTTAATATTCGTTATAGAAAGAAGCTTGTATTAAAAAAAATGTGTGGACCTATGTCGGTCGAAGTTAAGAAGTTAATTTTAGAGGCTCTATATCTAGAACACTTGTTTATCAACTAATGAATGGCAAGTGATCTCTGACTTTATTTAATTTTGACTTTGGAGATAATTTAATTTAAAAAAAAAATTAAAAACGAAACTGGAAGAAGAAATCACTCGTCGCTACATTTTCTTTATTTTCGAACAGATGTCCTCAACTGGAACGTTACACATTCTTTTTTCAAATAAAAATGTGGAAAATATTGGCATAATTTGGTGTTCTGTATTCCAGTTGCGAGAAGGAAAATCGGGGAAACAAGCAAAAAGGTGGTCTTTTTAAAAAGGGTTTGGTATAATTAAAATTTACTGTGAAATGTGACGCATTTATTACTGAGATAACTTTTTACCTACTAACTCGGTACAGTATTTTTATATAATTAATTCAGTGGGTTGGTAGGTATTTTTACGAAACCAGACATAAAACTGTGATTATTAAAAAAAATTACCTTCAATGTTTTGCTCTTAAAAACCGAACTGTCCCTAATTAGGGACAGAGATATTCTGTGAAAACCACGGTTCATTAAATGGACTAATACATTTTGTTATAATTTTCCTCAATGCTTTTCTTTAAAACTGTCGTCTTTAAAGTTCAATTTGGAGACTGTTTTTTTCATTAGCCTTGAATGTCCCACTGCTGGGAGAAAGCCCCCCATTTCCTTCCAGGTACTCTTCAAAAATAACTTCTTAAAAAATAAGCGACTTCCAAAAAGACAAAAAATTAATAATAACTTTACTTTCGGAAGTCGGTGACTATTGTTTATTTGCACCGACTTCCGAAAGTAAAGTAATTTTCCATTTTTTTGTGTTTTTTTGGAAGTCGGTTTTTTTTGCAAATATGTTTTTATTTTACCCTTATTAGTTATCGTATTACACGCGAAGCCTTGTCAAGTACCAATTTCACAATTTATTTTACTTGGATAACATATTTTTACCAGATATTTTAGTTTAACAACTAAACTACTAAACCGATTTTGATAAAATTTCAATGGGACCCATTGAGAAGTATATCCTTTCAGATAAAAGAAGAATTCTTCAAATCAGTTCTTAAATGAAGAAGTATGAGGTAACAAACACATAAAAACTACAACCGAATTGAGAACCTTTTCCTTTTTTGAAGTCGGTTAAAAAAATAATAAAAGAAAAGCACTGTTTTATTACATAATGAGACACCCCAAATACATAGGACTTAAACATAACTGACGAAAATTGAGTGTAACATGAAGATCATGGGTGGATACTAAAGGCACAGCTCTACCTAACCCTTTCGGATGACAGGCGTGTTTTATTAAACACGCCTGTGGGTTAGGTAGAGCTGTGCCCTTTAGTATAACAAAACTAATCGTAGCAGCATATTTTGTAAAGAAATACACTTGTTGTATGTAAGTTTTACTATTTGAGATAAGGTACCCAAGATTCCGTTAGTGATTTCCACACAGACATATTTAACACAATACTCTCTCTATAGTCTGTTTTTTAATCCCTGAGACTAAATTGACACATTCAAATGTCAAACTTACAAATAATGTTGCCATTTCTTTTGTGTAGTGTTTAATCGAATTGTTGAAATTTTGAAACCGGTTTGTTGAATCGTAACATTTTATATTTATTAGACGATTAGAAAAAAATTACAGATCAGTGTTGTTCCCGTACACGATAAAACGGATATATATACCCTTTTCTTACAAAACGGCCGAACTTTTAAAAGCTTCGGCAATTATTGGAACTTGACACCATACAAATAGGATAACTTATAAAAAAAAAAAACGATACTACTTAATTTTATTAACGGCAATTTAAGAATTGAAAAAAACTGGGAACCCACGTATTATCATTTTAGTCTCAGAGATTAAAAAAACAGACTTTATATCACCTTAAGATAAAATGGTAGAAAATGCCTAAAGTATACCTTGTACGGTTACTTGTACATGAAGTTTTAATAAATAAAATTTAAAAAAAAAACAACAGCAAGAACTTTTTTTTTCTTTATTTTTTTGATAAAAAAAAACAAGGGCTTTCTATATGAAATAAGTCGTGAGGGATATGTATTCGGCGCCACGTTACCACGTGTCGAGATTTATCTCAACCGGTGTTGCGTAGCTGTTGAAATTGAGGCGACCATCGTTTGTTCCAGGAATAGGATATTCTTTAGACACTGGTTCGTGAGACAAAATAGTGAAATAACTTTTTTTTTAATGCCTCGTTGGTCTACTGGTCCTGGGTTCGATTCCCAGGTCGGTCAAAGTGTCATTGGGTTTGTCCGTCAGGAATTACTAAGCAGCAGTCAAGGAGTCTGGATTTGTGTCCGGTTGATGGCAATAGGCTCGCCACCTATTACATGGGGCTTAAACATAACTGACGAAATGTGGGCGTAGTATTAAGTGCACCTCTACCTAACCCTTCAGGGATAACAGGCGTGATGTTATGTTATGGCTTTTCTTTTGTCAGCATCGTCACTCCAACCTCTAAGTTTGCAGTGCGCAGGTCTTGGAGCATTTGTTGTAGTTGATCTGCTTCAGAAGCAAAATGAAAAATTTCGTCTACGGTGCGAAGTTTTACTAACAATTTTTCACCGATCGCTATGTCGATGATCGATGCGTTGTCCGTAGGTCTGCAGATTTTTAAAGACTTCCTCAGGGGTGTTGGTAAATAGTTTAGGAGATAGCGGATCACCTTGTGTAACTCCTACGAAATACAACATAACAAGTCAATAAAATCTTCTAACCGGTCGATTGTCCCTATTGGTTTTTGGGTACTTACTATATGACCCACGGGGACAAGTCCACAAGATCGTCGCTTATTTCGCGGGCTATAGAGTGACCAACGACTCACTATTCTGAGATTGTAAGACAACAAAAAAATTTAGCAGCACTAGCGTCAGGGCGCGTGGCCATCATTTTGAATTCATGACATAGATGTTCACCAATAGAGTGCCCCTCTGAGAGGCATTCGAGTGCCAAAAGATTCATGCAGCATTGTATTGACAGTGACACGGATAAAATCGTTTACATAAAAAAAGACGGACACGGACTGACGGACGGAACTAATATCATAATAACAAACCAGAATTTTATTGATAATAAAATTATGTTCTCTCGACGAATAGCGTCACCATCAAGTTTATATATATCTATGCGTCCGTGACGCACGCACTTCGTTCATATCTATTCTGGGAGCCATTTATGTAAATTCTCAGGCCAACTACGGCCATTCAAAAATTGCCATCGCGGACGGTATTTCACGTCCACACGGCGGGGTATTGGTAAAGTTTTCAACTAGCAATAATCGCACCTCGGATTAACCTCATTGGTTACGATATTGCCTCTGCGCAAAGTTAAATTCTACAAGTCCGCCCGTCCGACCCAACCAAACGCCGTGCAGCAAACAGGGACCATATCGGTTACCCATTGAAAGGGTTTTCGTTAGGGTTTTTCGAAGCGGTTAAGCAAAAACCCATACGATATGGGTAACCCTTTTGAACGGCTTAATAGACCATTTTGGTTACCTATTGAAAGGGTTTTTGATAGGGTTTTTCTAGCAGTCAATCAAAAACCCATACGATATGGGTACCCCTTTTGAACGGCTTAATAGACCATTTTGGTTACCCATTGAAAGGGTTTTTGATAGGGTTTTTCTAGCAGTCAATCAAAAACCCATACGATGTGGCTAACCCTTTTGAACGGCTTAATTGACCATTTTGGCTACCCATTGAAAGGGTTTTCGATAGGGTTTTTCTAGCAGTCAATCAAAAACCCTTACGATGTGGTGTGGGTCACCCTTTTGAACGGCTTAATTGATCGTTCTGGTTACCAGCTTAATTGACCGTTTTGGTATGGGTTTTGGTATGGGTTTTTGATAGGGTTTTCTAAACAGTCACAAACCCATAATATTTGGATAACTCTTTTGAACGGCCTAAGCTAAGGGACCATTTTGGTTAACCAAATCGAATATGAATGACGTGCGTTCAAGGACAAGTGTACAAAACAACAACAAAAAAATTCTCGAGTTGGCGGAACAGTTTCATTTGTGTGAGTGAGCTTTCACGCTGCAGTTTATGTGACATATAACATATTCAGTAAAACACCATCTTTTGCAAAGAGCTCTAAAGAAAATGATTAACAGATGGCTACTTCTATGGGATCGAATTGATCTAGAGCTTCATTTATCTTTTTTTGTAGAAATTACGTGATTTATGAGTAGACAAGGAAGTTTAGATTTTTACTAATCTCTTACTTCAGTAAAAATCTGCCATTTAACGTATTTTAGTGATTGTTCGTTTCATAATCGTTACCTATGCTGCAATCTATGATTTTCTTACATGACTAATTATAATTTGTTCGAGTTTAGACCCCATGGTAATATGATCTCTCGCTGAAGGGCATAGGTTTCAAAACGGAATAGCATGCGTTGACCGGCCGTGGCAGCGCGGCGGGCGGCGGCGCCTTTGTGGCTACTTACCTAGCTGGTTGTAAACAGGGATCTATGAGCTTTATTGAATGTGAAATAGAGTTCATTTTAGCTTTGCTGGCCGGATACCGAAATTACTTAATATTATTATGTTTTTTTCATTTCTGTTCTTGTTTATTACTTTATTGCAAGTACCAAACAAATGCTGTCATTTTTGCTGTTTGATTTTTGAACCTGGACGTCTTTTGCGGAGTTTTACTATATTATTATTTAGTCGGTGTGAAAACTTAGGGGTCTGCGAAATGATCAATCGTGATTGTAAATTATTACGTGTTTGTTGCACATAGCTCGTTTACGTACCAAGCGATTGATAATATTACTATACTACAATATAAATTGATGGCGATTGATCATTTCGGGGTCGCATTACAATAGGTAGGTATGTAGATATAAAGTTACGTAATTTATCAATCTAAATTTTCAAAATAGCAATTGTATAGTTTATTGCAATGGGCAAGTAGGTAAATATGTAGGATTGTCCTACATACTTACCTACTTGCCAATTCACGCAACAATTTGCGCAACGATGTTATGTCCTAAAGGTCCGACATACCACTTCATTGTTGATTGATTTGTGTCATGGATAGATTATTGGTCACTAAATGTACAAAATGGAGTACCTACTAGACTGCCCTGTTAGGCAGAAAAGCGCTACGTAGGTACCTATCTCAAAGTTTTGAAGAAAATCGCCGAAATCTCTTAGCAATTTCAAAGAGAGATGTTTGACAAGAACCAAACTTATTAGTTGTTTTATTTTTGTCTAAGTTAGATATCGCTATTTGGCTTATATCATTACATGCGAAATTGTAAAAGCTATTAAATGTTATTAAAAAACAAAAGCAGGCCTCCTTCACTCGTTCGAAGTCATGCACTAACGTACATACCTACGGGGCTACGGCTCGCGTTCACCCAAACGAATTACATTTAACCTTATTTGTGTCATAGTCCTATACTTACAGTCGTCCAACGCAGACGTCTTTTAAAGGCGTTCTTATGCCTACGGAATAGAAGTCTAAATCGGTTGAACGGACTGTAAAAAGTTTTTATTAAATGTCTTATCTTATTTCAAACGACATTTATAATAAAATAAAGACAAAATTTCTACTTGCTCATTGCTCATTCAATTGATTACGATAACACGGGTATGTATTAGCGAGCGAGAATTTTTTTGCTTTCCGCCTCGGATCGGTTGATTTCTTTATAGTTGTCCGAGATTTAGGGGTCGATTTAGATGTCAAAACCCCTCCCGGGTTTGAACTTCAAAACCAGACCTACGACCCGGCCCCTGAGATGAGTAAGAGTTTCAAGATGAAGAGAACGCAAGAGCGACCGAAGCGAGCCGGACCTAAAGAGCCTAAGGGAGCTTTAAAATTCAAGCTATTGCATAAGCTATGACAGAAATAAATCAGGCGTAGAAACATCTGGATCGAATGTAGGTGACAGACATTCCTGCTGATGTTTTTGACAATTCGTCATGGATCTGATTGACGTGTTGAGATTCGTCATCAGAACTTTCTTCACTCTCTGATATACTTAGTAATATTTTCTACTACCAAATATAAAATGATAAGTATAATAAAATGATACAAGGCATCCGGCCCCAACATTCGTTTTTATAATTTTGAAACCTAATACCTAAATAACAAACGACCAACAGAGAGTCTCTATGAAGTACTTACCTACCATCTTCTGCGCAACTTCGTGCGAGTTAGCATCTTAGCACTTGAATGGATTTTGAGCATAAACTACATATCTGCAAACATCACAAATAACGTCACGCCTGTATTCCCCAAAGAGGTGTACCTAATAGACTAATAGTACACCCACATTCGTCAGTTATGTTTTTAAATCTCATGTAATAGGGGGCGAGTGAGCCTATTTGTAGGCAATACTATTGCCTACATGCTATCTACAAAGAAAAACTCAAACTATCTACAAAGTACTTTAATATTCAAGAAAAAACTAACCTTATAAATGAATTAGCTTGAAACACGCAAACGCATCCCAATTGATAAAAAAAGTCTACACACTACTTTCGGCTCGGATAGATCAAAAGAATAATATAATATAAACTCAAAAACTCAAAATACGCAACTATAGTTATTGGAGCTCTCGCTCGTACCTACTCTCGCTATTTGTATAATACCGTCTAGTGAATTATAGGCAATGAGCGCCCGGCCGCCATTCCCGTACCACCGACCTAGCACATGTTTATTGAATAACCCGAACAAAACCCTTATAATATATGGGTTTTTAAGGGTTTTGGTTCATTATAATAACCCATATATTATAAGGGTTTTGACCCTTTCACTGGGTTTCTAGTATAGAACCCATTCAATGGGTTATCATGCAACCCTTTCAAAGGGTTTCTAGTATAAAACCCATTCAATGGGTTATCATGTAACCCTTTCAAAGGGTTCTAGTATAAAACCCATTCAAAAGGGTTACATAATGATAGAGGTAACCTCATAAACGGCTTACCCGTTCGAAAGGCTTAACTCTTAACCGGGGTTGTACGGTCCCTGGCAGCAAACGATAGCGCGATCTAATTCGACGTCAACGCCATCTAGTTAGTAAAAAGACAACTCTGCGGCGAGGTTTAGTTCTTAAAGCAACCGCAGTGGCGCCACTTTCGCGTCATTGTTGTAGACTGGGAAACAGTGAACGGTGAAGGGGAAATAGTACCATTGTTACTTTTTTGCATAATGATTTCAAAGAACACTTCAGGTCTTTAACCTGTTCCTCCTTTCCTTTTTGCTTACCAGTAACATCTTGCTTTACCAAAAGTGAGATAATTATAACTTTAAAAATACCTACCTACATAATAATTATTGTTTTCGAAATATTTTTACATATAATCATAATAATTTATTCATTTGCAAACATGGGTTAATGTACAGGTGTTTCATTTACAATAAGTCCTCCATATTCTACTGTCAAATGGGCATGCAAATTACTTTAATTTTAAAATTAAAATCAGACAACAATATTGACATCAAAAATGCATAAATAGTCAAATGGAAACAAATGTCAAATATAACTATAATGTCAACTGCAATATGTCAAATAGAACATTCAACTTAAAAAAATAAAATAATTATAACAATTGATAAAAGTAGCGGTATTAGTATTTTAGAGAGTTCTTAGTTGTTGATAGTAGCTTTGCTTTTCTACGTGTCTATTTTATTTGTCTCGCAAAGCATCCGCTCTCTTGAGCGTTGCTAATTCTTTGTTGGCCGTGCCGAGGTTCGTCACCCTGCTTGTTCACCACACACAACATCTATCGTACCAAAGACTTATAAATAATTATACTGATTGACGATAATGGTACAACGCGAACAAAATCATTTTAGATTTGGAGGAGTCAACTGGGTGCTGTCGGTACACATTAAACTTAGCAATTATCATATGGTTTCTGTTTCTGTCAAGGAACAAAATAATTTTGTGCTGCTTTTGACCTACACGGTGTTATTTACATTTGAGACTAGGATGGCTAAGTACCTGCGATTCTTTAGGCAGATCCCCATCGGCAGCAATGACCACTTACTATCAGCTGGACCTGTACTCGTATATTATCATCATCTGCCTAGCATTATCTCAACTATATTAAGTCGGCTCCCAGTCTTTTACATGGAGCGACTGCCAATCTGACCTCCACAACCCAGTTAGCACTGAGTAATACGATACCTGCTAGTAAGACTGGTTGGCAGACATACCGAGGGGCAATTGCCTTCCTGTAACGACTGTCAAAGATCTACAAATGACGGCCTAGCCGGGACCAACGGCTTAACGTGCTTTCCGAGGCGCGGAGGAAAGTACATACATAGTACTTTTTTGTCTTTCAATTCCCCAACTCATGGTCCACGCAGTCAATTCCGATGATGTATCACCTCTGGTCTCGTACCGTACTCGTCGGTCTGAACAGTTGTTTGTTACGCCCTACATACGAACGTCCAGCAAAATATATCGCTTCAAACTCAACACTACTATCTTTTTCTTATTATTTTGTATGTGTATAGTATATTATATTTATTTATTGGGTACACCAACAGCAGTACATAACTACAAAATAATTAATAGGAAATATTCAAAAACAAAAATAAAAGGATCCAGTTCTTGACTTAGATAGAGTGTGTGAGTAGAAGTGAATTCGAATCTTCGGTCATCTCTTTCAAAGCTCATTAAACTTTATAGAGATGACCAAAATTACAGGCAAGAGGAGGAGCTCGTGGCTAAATAATCTCCAGGTTAAGGTGCACTGGCCTAGGTGAGTCTGTGGATGGGTGACGACCCGTAACAGACCGAATATCCTCCATGCCAACTAGTTAAAGAACAAGTTATATTTGTAAAAATACCTCATAAAGAAATGCGGGACAAACCGGCTGTGGTTTTGTTGCCAACCCCAAATTAAAGGGGGCGTTATCAAAACTAAACTTGACACATTTGTAAGGGTTAACGCATCACGCAATTCCCGCATTAAAATAAACATTGGACCATGGGACAGATACATTCAGTGGGTCCACTTAGAATAAGATGATTATAAAGTCATGATAGATGCAGTAATAAGTAATAATACAGCTACCAAAATCAAGCAATAGTATGTAAGGATTCCTGTTCAAGTGACAATATTATGTGTCTATAAGAGCAAATTCCAAGTGCGATAGGAATGGCAAAAACAATAATTTTTATTTAATATATAATAAATAACATTAAGTGTGAATACATTGTAAACAATACAAAGGAAGGAAGCGGTGCTGGTTTTTAGCAGCATCCAGTTAGCCCAAATGAACTATATCTTAATTGGGAAAAGGCTTGACAGGCAATGATGACCAAGTAAAAAATAAAAGCTGTGAAATTCCACTAGATTCGGAAAACAATGACCTCTCTTTGGACGGTGATTCTGGAGCGTCGAGTCTAACTGATTAAGTATATCAACTGAATAATAAAGATATTGGGACAAAAAAAAACTTAAATTAGCCTTCTGTAAACTTTCTCGCATTTATAAAGTCGCTTACACGCTGGCATTTTATGAAACGGATTTCCGATTCACGCACGTGTAACTTGGCTGTCTCGTAATGTTATGCATAGAGTTTATGCATTCGTCACTGAGTACTGGGAATGCTGTTAGGTGAGAGTGTTAGCGGGATGATGAGATTAGCGAGTCTACTGAAACCCTAAAAATATAAAAGCCGTAATATTGATGGGGCCATAGTGACCGCAATGATTGAAAGACCCAAATAAAGAATTGCCCGAAGAAACATAACGCCGAGAAATATTCTTTCTTTATCTTGTGGTTAGTGTCTAACGAGTTTTTATACTGCCCATGGGCCTCTGACTTGGCTTTACATGCCGTCGAGAAATATCTCACAGGCATGCTGGCTTCCTCATGATGTTTTGCTTCACCGAAGCAAGTTATAATTATACAATACGCAAATGTTTCCGAAAAATCAGAGGCGCGTGGTTCGAACTCGAGACCCATGACTCGGCAGCCTAACGGTCATACAACTAGTTACTAAGCTATTACTGCTTCTTCGAGAAATATTAAAGAAATGGGAAGAAGAGGAAAATTACTGGCAAAGAAAGCAGTCTGCGCATGATTACTTGATATGGTCTCCAAACAAGTACACGCCATTTCACTTCGTAAAATCTAGACGCTGAATCCTATAACCCACTAATTGTCACTGTATCGTCTCTCTACTTGTTCCGCTGAGCTGTGTAAATTATCCTTCATCATTAATTTGTAACAATAAACATTATAGAAATGCCGAGTAATGGCAACATAAAATATATTTGATTAATCCAGTCGTTTTGATACGTTTAAACGAACCACTTTATGAGTTTTGCTACACTATCTCACTGGAAAGAAGATAATGTAAATGTAAGCGAATCAAATCATTCGCCAATTCAATGTTGGTTGTGTGGCCCGATGTCCAACACTAATGAGACAACAACAGAAAATGAAGAACGACATCGAAACATTTTTTAAAAACAATTCTCGGTTTAAAAACTTGGGAAGGGGACAAAAGGGGAATTTTTTTAAAAGGTTGTGTCACTGTCCACCACGGACAAGCCGATGGTGGACATTTGGAGTCATCGTTTGTGCGGAGCACAGCGATTCCCCGCTATCACTGTGACCTAGCCTAATAAGCAGCGGCTCTCGAATACCTTCCGACGTATGCTCCGAAGTGAACTGGTTCGTATCGTGTATGACGCGTCATATAATATTATACATTCCATTGGATTGCAAGGAACTCATGACAACATCGTCGTGGCAATAGCAATCTGTTCAAGTTGCTTGGGTATATCGTAATCCTGTACTTTAAATACTTTTATAACGTATCCGACATCCATAATTGGATCATAATTAAATTATCTTTGATTTATGTTTTTTAATGTATTGTTTCATGAAAGTTTTATGAAAAACTTGACAAAATACGGAGATTTTTTTACGGAAGTACAACGTGTACACATAAATCCTGCGGAATGTATTTTGTGACTTATGGTAAAACCGCATCGAAATATGTTGCGCCGTTTCGAAGAACTAAGACAAGAACGAAAATGAGAACTAACACAGAAAATATACGCTATGTGACGTAGTTCCGTACTATTTATTTTTTTGTTCTTAATTATTATGTATTGATATGCAGAGAAATAGTCGGCTCTAAAATAAATAAAACTTAAAAAATCTTTATTTCAATACAGTGTCAATATTGTTACAGACATCTTAAACCATCTGTGTCCCATAGATAAGCTCCCAAACTATGTAGGTTTTCATCTGTTACTTGGGAGACAGTGTAATTCCATACAAAATTCATTAAGTATGTATGTCACAGCACACACACATAGATAGACAATAAACGACTTCCAAAAAAAACTCAAAAAACGTGGAAAATAACTTTACTTTCGGAAGTCGGTGATTATTGTTTGTTTCATTGACTTTTTTGACACCGACTTCCGAAACTAGAAGTATTTTTTACTTCTTTTAATGTTTTTTTGGAAGTCGGTTATTTTTTTGCAGAAACGCTTTTATTTTACCCTTTTTAGCTATCGTATCACACACAAATCCTTGTCAAGTATCAATTTTGCAATTTCTTTTACTTGCATGACATATTTTTTCCAGCTATTTTGATTTAAAAACCAAACTACTGAACCGATTTTGATAAAAGTCCTATGGGACCAATTAGAAAGCGTATAGGCTCGCTCCCTAATACATGGGACGAAATACATAACTGGCGAAATGTGAGTGTACTATTATCTAAACCTCTGCCTAACCCTTCGTGGTTAAAGGCGTGATGTTATGTTAAAAAACTATCTTATGAAAAATTCCGTCAGTCAGCTATACCAAGTCTTTAAGCCGTAAAAGCTTACATCGGTAAGCTAAACTGACAACATACACGAATATGGTGGGGCCGCATACAAAACGAATTGATTTCGAATGAATATTGGAACCGCGCGATATTGGCGAATGGGAAAACGTTCACCAATACACGGCACGAATACCGACACATGCTCTTGCTTATTGCTTTTGCATTGCTACGTTAACTCGATCTAATTTTATAGGTATTTGAATATTTTACCAATTCCTTTTTCTCACGCTATCTTTTCACTTCTTCTTCGGAGTGGTTTGCTAATTACTGAACATCTCCCTCAACTCCTTCTGAATGTCTAGAATTTCTATACTAAATCGTAGTTCTTTTTGCTCCTTGGACGTGGCGTTTCCTACACCAGCCCGACACACAACACAATACAACAAACTATTTCTTCAGATGCGAAAAAATAAATGAATAACGCAGCGCTTGACTGTGTGCTGAAATATGTACTTAATATGTGTACTACAATATTTGCGTACGTTTTAGACAAATTTACCAGCTTTACCCTTTTTGATGACACCCCCACCCCACCGGAGGGCAAAGACCTCTTCTACAGTCCAAATATCCAGATTTCCTCACGATGTTTTCCTTCACAGAAGTCAATGATGTCCAAGGTCATCACCTGCCTAGCCTTTTTCCAACTATGTTGGGGTCGGCTTCCAGTCTAACCAGATGCAGCTGAATAAAGGTGATGTCCAAGATAAATTTAAAAACTACACATGCAAGAGAGGCGAGGCCATAACGTCTGGGACAGCGCTACAGTCCTTTTTGTTAAACAACAAAAAGAACTTTATAAGATCGTATCTGCATACTCCATTAGTGGTTTAGACATGCTTAAATTCTGCACGTTTTGTCCGCAGATTATCTGGCTGACGATGTTATTTGTAGGCAAAACAGCAAGAAGTCTCGTATGACGGTAATGAGATGATTAAAATTCAAGGTAGCTCATTTAGCGGGTTAGTCCCTGAGTACCCCGATCCCCGAGGCACCCGTACCGGAGTAACCCGATTTATTTTTATCTTGAGAAAGTGAATCAAAAGTCAGTTTAGCTTAAAAGTACCGTCAGCAGATGAAATGTTAAATAAAATTTTATTACGTAAGTCTTGCTTGGTTAAGGTAAATATTATAATTAGAGAATACAATATAGAGTCTCGTAGAGCAATCACAGGTTTTAATTATTATCACAATAGTTGCATTTTCAATACCGAAAATCAAAATGACTACCCTACATGGAACATTAACTTGTTCCAATAATAAAATAATTAAAAAAATACGCAAAAACAGAAGTGCCGCACTATAGGTCCCACTATAGGTGCCCGACCCAATTCTCGAAAATGGCAATTTAACACTGTACTGGGATCAATCCATCATCACTGACAGAACTATTGTAGCTAATAAGCCTGATATAGTGGTGATGGATTGATCAGAGCGGCGCGCAGTGATTGTTGACATAACAATCCCGCATGACGAGAACCTCGTGAAAGCCAAGATAGATAAGCAATAATTAAAAATTTTGATTTGGCTCGCGAGGTTGTCGACATGGGTAAGATGTGAACTCAGTGATCATTGCCAATGGCTTAATTGCCAAGAGCCTCGACCAATACCTGAGGAGGCTCTCGTTAGACAGCTGGATCAAGGGCTTGATTAAGAAAGCGGTACTCCTGGACACGGCTCGTATTGTTAGGAGGTTCCTCTCTCCAAAAAAAAAACGTTACGTTCGTACTTTACATTTTTAATAACAACAGGTAATAATTAATTTAATAACATGATTATTTAGTAACATGAAACACGTTACGAATCGAAAAAGAGGCTGACTTAGAATCAAAGAATTCTTGGGCTTCCAAAGATAGGAGGAGTCCGCAAATGGCTTAGATTTGATGGGACGTCACTATTTTTACGTTTTGATGTTGCAAATGACTTCGTTTAGATGTTCAGCTTAAGCAAAATATTAGTTTTTTCTTTTTTTACTTTGTGCAGCTTGTGTTAAAAAACGATATTATATGGAAAGAAAAGCCCCGTGATTGCTTCATATAATGTACATACATACTTTCATTGAAGAACGCTTTTGAAATTAAAAGTGCCCCAAAATTCCGATCTTCTTTCAAATAAATTACTTTCTTTTTATGTATTGCAAACACATACACTTAAGCACATTTATGTCGACCATACAAGTTGAAAACAATAGAAAAAACAAAAGAAAGAAATGTAATCATATTTATCGAATTCGGGGTCCTCCGGTACGGGTGCCTCAGGGATCGGGGTACTCAGGAACTAACCCCATTTAGCCGCTGGCTTCTATTGTTTAGGCTCGGAGATAATGTTCCATCTGCTGTCAGTGTAGTTTTACTTGATTTTACGGGTAGGGTAGTTGGATTTTCTTTTCGTTTTTATTTTTAATGTCTCGAATTACGAATAGTATAATAAATACAGTGTTTTCTGTTTAACAAAGTTGGAGTTGGGTCGTGGGGGAAATATATTAAAATGCAGTTTTTCTTCAAAAAAAAAAAACAAATATTTCCTTTGAGTCAAAATTTGTAACATAACTTTGGGTCCGGAGCACGCTTCATTTTTCCACTCCGTTTAAATCGATCATTTCTCTTTTATTTTTGGTGTAATACCATCGTTTTATTGGGTATTATAACCAAATTAGCTGGCTATGACGGTGATTAGCCAATAGTTTAGCCAAAACAGAATGAACTCAACAGCTCATCAATACACCTAACTAAAATCTCATTGGAGAATTTTAAGTTAAACCCTAAAAAAAGGATTATGTATTTATTCTGCAGACCGTACCTAGCCACCTTAAACAAAAATTCTTCATCTACCGTCATTTATTTTCAAGCCATTTCAAACAGGTCTACAAACATAATCATAAAACCGTGCACTAACCACCGGTAGATGGCGTTGCCCTTTTATTGACTCTCAACCTTTTATTGGTCCAGTGTTTTGCACCAAAAACGGCGGATATTAGGGTAGAAGATGATTTTTGACGATAATGGACGGCCATTCGACGGGGCGTGATAAAATTTTATGGTATAATGGCCGGCCCATCCGAGCGTTTTGTTGTTAATAAAATCGTCGTTTATTGTTGTCTGTGAAGTATGTTTTTGTGCAGTTTTGAAATATTGGTGTTCATCATGCAAATTCATGTTTTCTTACGATATTCAGACCTTACGATACGCGAAATTCAACAGACAGACAGACTGACGGACAGGACGAATCTATAAGGGTTCCGTTTACCATAAAAAGCTGTTATTTTGAAAGTACAAACAGACATTTCAATTTCATACAAATAAATAATTTGTTTAAATGTATAGACTATCCAGAAAGATAATAAGACCCATCGTAAGAAAACCTCAGAAAAGAATATTCCAACTTCATTCCTAAATCTCCAATGAAGTTAGTTCCAGCTTTAGCATAAGCACGTTTAGGTAACCATTTCTTGGTCTCCTAAGCTGTTCAGAGCTTACAAAGTGGAATACTTATTCAAAACTAGCTGATCCACGCAACTTCGTCTGCGTAACGTTTTTGGTTGGATTGATGCTCTGCTCATATTGGTCGCAGCGTGACCATAAATGAACTATCCACCACTGAAAGAATGTTTCAATTCAAACCAATTGTTCTTGAGATTAGCGCGTTCAACCAAACAAACAAACTCTTCAGCTTTATAATATTAGTATATATTTATGTTTGTTCAACTCTCAGCTGCAAGCGTATCCTAAATCAATATGCGATTGTCAGTGAGATCTTTATCTACATAACATCACGCCTGTAATGCCGAAGGGTTAGGCAGAGGTGTACCTAAAACATGGGACACCCACATTTGGCCAGTTATTTTTAAGTCCCATGTAATTTGACTAGCGCCACGTCCCTTCTTACTGCCAGCCTGGTGTACGCAACCACGCCCAGGACGAACAGACTTGGGTACATGAAGGGATAAACTCCGTACTGCTAAAGGTAAAGAAATCTACGGAATTTATTTTGCATTTTTCCAACATGAGGCTGTATTTTTCTTCGTGTAGATTCCAAATGAATGCACTTGTTTCCAGGTTACTTCTCACAAGTGCATTATATGAAATCTTGACAGCAACAGCATCGGTAAAATCCTCACACTGTCTTATGATGGAACCAAGATTTTTTAAAGCGCTACCGCACACCTCCACTATGTGTTTGCGGAACGTCAGCTCAGAAACCATCTGCACGCCCAGATCTCGTACATGTATGACACGCGGTATGATTTAGTCGTCTGCAAACAGTAGACACTTCGCCTCTTTCACGACTGTAGGCAGGTCATTAACAGATAAAATAAATTCTAATGGCCCAATATTACTGCCTTGACTCACCCCAGAAAACGTGTAATAAGGTCTAGATTCCTGTCTCGCATACTCGACGTACTGACGGCACTCGCCAAGGTAGCTAGCGATAAACTTAAGTAAGGGCGGTGTGAATCCCATCGCAGAGAGTTTGCACAAAAGCACATCATTATCCACGGTATCGAAAGCTCCCCAGAATTCAAAATACACCACATCTACCTGTCCCCCAGCGGCAATGCCAGGCGAGACAGGTAGTTAACAAATGGCAGCAGGTTCCCTCCCGTACTGTGACCCGGCCGAGAGCCGTGTTGAGCGTCAGAGAGTTCTGAGCTCACTTGTGTGTAAATAACTATGTACTTTAACTTACTTATTTATCTTAAATGAGCACTTTGTCATCGCGCTACTAAGTGTTTCTGTCTGTGGTCATACTAATTGTTTATACACATATGTATAAAAGGGGGAGGGGAGGGGTCAGAACGATGTACTGAATACTGTGTGGTAACCGTTTTAGCGTGGGCGTCCCTTCCACCTCGTATTTAAACATGTCGATGTCTAGTCAAAAAACCCACGCGAAGTAGGGGCGAGTCGCTAGTTTTAATATAATTCTTAGGATTGGTATAACTCGTTAAAAATAAACAAAAAACTTGCTGCAAACTTTTTAGATCAGCTACTTAGATAAGTATCCCACTAAATTATATTTTGCGGGTGATTGTACCTGGCTGACGAAATGTAAAAGTTTGCCAAATCCCCAGTGCAGGGACATTTATTTACGTTAAAAGATAATTTAGAAAAAATCTAGCTCCACAAAGAAGTAATATGTCTGCGAAAGCTAATCTATGCAATTTATTTTTTTGCTCTTTACACAGATTGCAATTTCTACCCTCATTTTAGTGTGACCATGATTGTTTAAAGGTTAGGACAACGCGTTTATATCTTGTGTTTTAACACTAAAAGTATTTGTTTTATTTTGTTTATGTTTTTGTTTTAAGGTTTATTTTAAAACCGAATTGATTTCAAACTCAAACTCAAAGCATTTGTTTCAATTAAACCATTACAGGCACTTTTGAATGTCAAAACACAAAAAATAAACTAAGCTACAGTCCCAGTCACAGGGCATAATAACTTGTGAAAGTACTGTAGTTGCCCATTCGAAAGCGTAGATCTCTATGGAGAAGAATGGGCAAGAAACTCCATGGACACTCTTTTAAATCATTATGTTGTTACAAAGTCTCGGTTACATCATTCATGATCATCATCATCATTTACCGATGAACCATCAAAATATTTGTCGAATAAAAATAAAAGTTGTGACCAAGTAAAAATTGTTAAGGACTTGGAAATAAAATGTCTGGTCGTAAGGTGTCAAGATGGATGGATTAGGGTGGAACAGGAACGTGGAGAGGCCTATCTATATGTCAGACTGTCAATGACGATGATGATGTATAATACAACGTCAAAGCCAATTTTAAAAGCAAATACACTACATACTAGAAGCTACTTCTCACCATCCTAATATACCACTTTACATCCTAGTGAAACTGGTAAGGTAATCTATTCGTAGCAGACTTGCACGTCGAGCTTCCGGAGCAAGCGTAGTGGCATGAAATAAATTTGAACAGAAGACTTACTTCGTACAACAACCGAAAACTGGGGCAAGAATGCAAGCCAGGTTTTTGTATGCGTATTAAGTGTCGTATTGTGTTCTATGCGTATTAGAAGCAAGACGCAACGGGGGTAAAAATCTTCGTATTTTATTCTGATGTGTATCTATTTTTTAAGGTTCTGTTGATCGCTGTTAATATGTGTACTTTTAAATATTTAATGTGACTACAGCGCAGCGGGTTTAAAATAATATTACTAGTTATAGTGCTTAGTTTTCGATCATGGCGGTCAATCTTAGCGGACACTAGCCATTGCTAACGCAAATATTAATTTACACTTGTGTGCACTAATACCAACCAACCACCAACCTACCTTGACATGCGCAAAAACATACAGTGTGCACTTTCCCTTCCCATAAACATTTTCCGATGGGACGGCGAATCCGACACGACCGGAGAGAGATGACTTTCCGCTGGAAAAACTCAACAACACTTTCACCCGACCAGCGAAAATAGGACTACACGCATTAGTACGTAATGGATCCCCCTTGACCGAAAGTCTTCTGAGTCACTATATGTACGTACTATGCACCCTGGGCATTCAACGGGTTTCCACGCTGACTGGCAAATCTTCTCACCACGATGGCTATCCCAAGTCCACTTACGCTTTTAAGCATGTGCCTTTTTTACCTCGTATTAGGACTTGGCGATTTACCTATCCCCTTAAAACGCAAGTTCATGGACATTGTGTATTCTCCCCATACTGTCATAATTATGGTGCACAGACTTGGTCTTTGATCAACATCCAGAGGTCTAAACTCAGGGTATGCCAACGAGCAATGGAGCGCAGCATACTTAACGTTAAACTGACCGTTCGAATAAGGAACATCACACCAGAACTCAAATTGCTGACGTAGCTCATAAAGCTGCCAAACTAAAATGAGACTGGGCAGGCCATGTCTGCCGGATGCCGGCAAAGCTGTGGGCCCGCATATCACAAAACTGGAGCCCTGAGACAGCTAGACGGGGTTGCCGCAGACCGAGGAGACGATGGCGGGACGCCTTGGATGGCTTTCTCCTCAATTGGCGAGATAAGTGGACAGAAATGGGGGAGGGTTTTGCCCAGGAGTGGGGCAGATCAGGCGAACAAAAAAAAGGACTTTACCTTCTGTACATGTTTATTTAGTGGCAGCAGGGCATAAAATATGGCCACGTGCATTAAAGTTTCCACCGTCAGCCCGCATTGCGTCCTATCAATCACTAGGAAGTACCACAGTACTGCGGTTTCAGGAGTAGTGGCTTCATTTGAGGAAGCTCGTAGATCAGGCAGGGAACGAATAATATTTGAGAAATTTCGATTTTTTTTTGTCAATAGTTATTTTCTGAAAAAAATAAATGCAGTTGCAAATATTAATTTGTAGCTGTATTTTCGAAGATCCTTTGCATACGTTTAGCTTTAGTTATTGAAGTCAGCGTTCTGTCTTACCAAAAGCTGCTGAACACGAGTATTTTACATACAGCGACTGCCTATCTTCCCTTCGCCACCCACCCCAAAGATAACACATTACCCACGATATTTTACGGCATATTTATCATAAATGCCCCAAAATGTGATAGACCATCCATAAATCCTGAAAAAAGAGTATAAAATATATCTTCCTTTATTGTTTCCGACACCATTCTGCATTGCGTCGTATCAATCACCATGAAACTGCTACAGCAGTGCGGTTCCCAGGAGTAAATGTTTGCAGACATAATGCCTAACTGGTATCGAGTATATAAAGCAAGATTACACTTCAAATCTTGATTGGTTTCTGTCTAGAAGCTACTAAGTTTCACCACCAATTAGAGCCCTGTATTCGAAAAGTAATTAAAATATAACATCACGCGTATTTGGACAGTTACGTTTAAGTTCCATATTATTGGGCGACCCAAATGTCATCTGTGGCTGTTAAATTTCCGTTGGAAAAACCCAATAACACTTTGCCCTACCTGGGAATCAAATTCTATCGAAGACCTAATACTCAGATGTTGTGCTTGTAGACCGCAGACCAACGAGATTGTCCCAGAAATCAATGACATATATAAATAAATATTAATTCCGCTGTTAAAGTCTGGTGTAGGTCTAAAAAAGGTTTATCCGTTGAATAAATTACGCTATAATGAACATTGAAATATTAGTATATGCTAGATTCCACCTTTCCACCAAGTATTTGCTAATATACCATAATAATTATTACTAATTATATTTGGTAAAGCATGATTTATCGAAGCTTTTCCGGATCAAAATATCAACGCCTAAAAGCCTTTGTACATAATCAGTCATCCGTCACATAAAAGGTCAGCCATTTTTTTTTGTCCGTAATTTTAAAAATAGCCTCGTTACCCTACTTTGGCTTCTAGGTAATTTGTCCCAAGATTGCTGGTTTGCACTACTACATTAAAATTATCCATTCGTTTTGAAAAATATTCAACACCTCAGAGGAGGGAACGTATTAAGCAGGGATCAGGGTAATTTTCACAAAGTAATGTGCTTAAAAGCTTAAGTTGATTAATGTTATTTTCGCGAAATGAGCCTTTGATTTATTTTGAGTCGGAATGAGAAAAAGTACTTTAAGTTTTTTCATTAATATGGTAACTTCAGTAATATCGTTACTGTAGACTGATTAATATGTGCCATCGTTGTGCAATGCATAGAATCGTATTGGAGAAAGAAGGACATTGCTCATTGTCGTGTAATAAGATATCCCTCCTCTAGGGATATCTTGTTATATCTTAGACAAGTGGGAATCCGTATGAAATTAAAGAAATCATTCATCATCATCATTACCAGCCTAGCCTTTTCGCAACTATTTTGTCAAAACTTACACTGTCACCCACGGGATATCTTCAGTGATTTTCAATTATTCCGAGTTCCCGATTTTTCTACGCTGTTGCAAGCGCCATGATCGCGGGATGATTGGAAGACTATGTTGAGATCGGCTTTCAGTCTAAATGGATGCAGCTGTATACCAGTATTTTACGTGGAGCGACAGCCTATCTGACCTCTACAACCCAGTTAGTCCTGGGTATTACGATACCCCTTGGTATGACTGTTTGTCAGACTTTTGGGCCACCGGCTACTTGCAAAGACTGTCAAAGAGCTACAAATGACAGGGACCGGCTTAACACGCTGTTCGAGGCACGAAGGAACCTCGGTATGTAATGGGTGGTCACCCATCCACGGACTAACTTAGGCAAGCGCGGCTTAATCTGAAGATCGACCCGAGCGGCTGTTATTATTTAACCACGAGTTCCACTAAAGTAACACGCGTGTGAGTCACTTGCCTTCTTAGTGTGAGTATCGGAGCATCGCAAGCCGTACAACTACGTCGTAGTACGACTTGCGATGCTCGAAAACATATGTAATTCAATCCTATTCAGTCCTTTAATAGGATTGAAGTACATATGTTTTTCGATAGCTTTTGTCATTCCAATATGAAGATGAAGAATATGATTTGTCTAACGCCTTTGGTTCCTTTCACAATAATGACAGGTAGATTACGAATGTTTGTCATACGATAGCATGACAAACATTCGTAATCTAATAATAAAAATAACAAAAATAGACCAAGGCCAATAATTTTGAAAGCATAAAACATTCTTAGTAGTATGGGGAGTGGTCGAAAAATGTAGTTTATGGTCAAAGGAATGAAGAAAAAATCGACCCGACTTTCTTTATAAAACATCGAAAAATAAATATATTGCTCTGAAAATATAAAACTTGTTTTAAACATGAAAAGAAACACTTCCACCAAGATTCAAATAAATATAAAAAAAATGCCACAGTTATAAATTAAAAACCAAAAAAAGCTTTTTAACGGTTTTTTGCGTTTTTCTCGATAATTTTGATGTTACGGTGAATTTTTCCACTGACAAAGTTTCCGATTTTTTTACTATCTACAACTTTTACATTTAACTGTTTTCGATAGGCTACATAGTTTAGCCGCAATTCGCACAAAAAGGAATATCCAACCCCTCAAAACGTAAATACTACCCCCCCTTCCGGAAGTTTCACTGAGTCGGGTCGATTTTTTCTTCATTACTTTCAACAAAAAAAAAAACCAATTTTCGACCACTCCCATGCTGCTAAGAATTTATCGTCTATAACGGTATTTCGGTCTGGCCCTGGTCTATAAAACAACTCGGCTATCGAAACTATGGACGAAACAATGATCAAAATTAAATTACAAACGAGTTTAACCGCATCTAAACTAAAATCCCATCGAAACTTCTTCAATCGATGATACAGCGTGATCCCGACCCTCGGTTATTGGAAAAAAGTTTATATTAATTTCCTACGGATAGTCAGGAAGTTTTAATTGAACGGTCAGAGGGATGCCCCAAGGCGTTCTCCTCGGCCCAATGTGGTGACATTTAGTGATGTATGGGTAAACTGTGGTTATGGATAACTGTGGGAGTATGATAAATCAATTATTTTTTACGGTTTGTACTGATTATTATACTAGTTGTTGCCCGCGATTTCGTTCGCAAGGAAAGGACAATGCTCATGGATGTATGGAATCCCGTACCATGCTGCTTCGAAATCAAACTTTGGTTTTTATAGTCTACAATCATCATTATTAACTCCTACAAAAGTTTTTGTTTTGTAAACAAAACCCGAGTTTCGGAGTAATTTTATAAAATCGAAAATAACCTCAAAACCAGGCAACTAGTAAATTAATAATTGATACATCGGTTTTGCCGGGTGACTGACGACGTCATTTGGTTGACACCACGACTCGACATAATATTTGCACACTCAAATACACAGAAATAAGTTCACAAAATACAAACAAGTTCTTGTTCTCAACACACAATATAATAATTAATTAATCTCAACTATAAAAACACAGACAGACGTAAACTTCAGATCAAATGTCAGCAATGTGCCTGCTGGGATTTAGGGATGAGACACATTAGGGACGATAAATCAAAAACTTTAGTAAGAAAATCAAATACCAAATCGATTTGGTGTACTGCTTTAACTTAATCGTTACTGTTATTCAACAAAAGAAAGCAAAGGTATACAAACAATTCGTAAAATGTTTTGAAGCAGACGTTATAGGTATTTATTATAAAAAAGAAACAGTTGGAATGACTGGTTAGTCGATTTATCAAAGTACTTTCTATTACATTCTACATCTCTACGACCGGTTGTGTGAATGTCATGTAAAGGGAGTATAACAATATATTTTATACTTCTAGACTTTAAATAGAATTTCCTATTCAAAAATCAAATCCATGACGCGTAATGTCGTAAAAAATATGAAAATAATTACTATAAAACTTTGATCTTGATGCATGATACTTTTTGGTACCACTTTTGGTCATTGTCCTTTAGATGGATACTCATCTAAATTTTTGTGAGAAAAAAATAAACAAATAAAACAGAACATTATAATCTATCCCCTTGCCAAATTTATTTACGATCCAATCAGCCGTTTATTCGTGTAACAAACAAACAAAACAAAACAAAACTGCGTTACTATTTAGCCACGACCTACTCGTAGTGCACGCCATAGATATAGAATATAGATGTTACAAATTATATAGAGCAAAATATCTTCCGTATCTATTCTATACCGTAAATTCTCAGCAATCCAACTAACAATTGAAGCCTTTGAGGTCCAAGTGGTGAGCTGACGCTTTCAGTTGGGGTATCGTTGAAACGTGCTCTTGGAAAGCTGTGCATTTATCGTAAACTTCGCTCCTAAGGTACGAAGCACGAATCGTTGAAACCTTTGAACGTAAAGTGCATTGAATTTCTGAAGCGAATATTTGTGGTTCAGAAATTGAAGTTTAACTTAGATAGAACCGAAGTGGTCCATCATATTTTGGTTTTTATTCAAAGTTGCAGCGGACGATAAAACTGGCATTGGCTGAATTGAGGACACCGAAATAAATAAAAATATAAGAAGATAATATGGTGCCGTTAATTGGAGCGTTTTTGAGACATTTGGATGCAAAGATTACATAAAAACTTAGGGTACTATATACCTTGTCATTGTTTGTTTCTTTCTTCTTTTCCAAATCAAAATGAACGCAATTAGAACTTCAATCGTGTTCAAATGTGACATCATTGCTATGGACCAAAGACAGAGATAGATCTAAAACGCAGTTTTGATGTACTGATCTCGGTCAATTTTACTGTTGATATTTACTTCAAGTGTCAAATGCATCAGCAGTGTTAGCCTAGTGGTGTGACCGTCGGACTAGTTGTTTGGTTTCAAATTTGTTGCAAATTAGCTCTATTATCACCCATTTCAAGGACTGCACCCAGTTACTAATCACCCTGTATATGTTTTGCGCACTTCAGGGATTTATTTTCGGTGCGAGTCAAGATATAAGCACCTGGTAAATTTTCTGTATTTTCTAAAGATTAGCGTCGACGCCGGCGCTCTGAGTGGTATTTAACCGCCACGGCTTAAGTCAACTTTGAAATGCGGAATGGAAGCTTAGGAAAAACATTATGTGTGTTTAAAACTAAATTAACCTTTTGAGCGCCATTGTCACATATACGTGACAAGCAAGCGCATTCCCTGTACGCCAACGACACAAATATGTGACCAAAAATGTGAAGCACTATCACACGAAATGAACAATTAAATCATTAATTTTGTATGTTTTTATTTGTATACCTTAAATATTTAATCTCTAGTCTTGTCTCTTTAATAATATTGTATATTGATAAAGTTTTGGAATCCGTGTTCATTTTGTAGGTATTTTTTTTGTATGCGGTGAAATTGTGGCTTGGCGTGGAGGGCACGCGCGTGCGTTTATGCTCTGGCGTTCAAAAGGTTAAGGTCGTTGCTCTTGGAAAAATGCTACTATGGTGTTCAGAAATTTGTGGAGGATGAAAAGCTGAAGTAGAGTCCAAATATTTATATGTAGGTGTGTGTTAATTATAACATATTTCCTTTTTAAACGACTTCAAAAAAAGGAGGAGACTCATTAAACTTAAATCTAACTTCGTACATGGAAAAAAAATAACCGACTTCCAAAAAAAACACAAAAAAAGTGGAAAATAACTTTACTTTCGGAAGTCGGTGACTATTGTTTGTTTCATTGACTTTTTTGGCACCGACTTCCGAAAGTAAAGTTATTTTCCACGTTTTTTTTTGTTTTTTTTTGGAAGTCGGTTATTTTTTTTCTATGTACGTAGTTAGATTTAAGTTTAAAGAGTGTAATATCTTATCGTGAAAGTTCCTATTTTACGTCATATTAGATAATAATAGATATTCACTACAATAATAATAGTTTTAAGTTATCTTGTTGCACCCTAACAGGGTTATGTACGCACTAGTTTTAGGCCCAGCTGTAATTCTATGCATGTGTACTTTGTGCATTAAATAAATAAATAAATGTCTGATTAAAAATAATATTTTATAATAATGTAGGATAGATAGGTACCTACATACATACATAGGAAATATATATATTCTATTGTTTCGGTTCATGGTTAGTTTAGCTTTTAAAGGAACGATTATTTCTGTTGCATTAATTGAATTACTTATATCAATATTGAAACATGAACTTAAATGGGTGAATCGATTTCTTTATGAATTTACTAACCGTAATTCTAGCCTGCTTTTCTGTATCCCGAATTTCAGTGATTATTTGAAAGTACTCATATTTATGGGTACCAGAACATAGCTAAAAAGTAAAGTACTCATTTGTGTACCTATCGTATTTCTATATAAATAGTTTTTCACAGTTCAAGTTCTTAATAATAATTTCGACGAACTTTATGTATTTCCCTTTGTTACAAAAATAGTTTCGTGACAGAACTTTGTTGGCAACTCTTATCTTCTATGATCTTACGAGAAACTTCTATTACCAATTCTAAGTCAATTTCTTTTGATTAAGTAAGTTATTTCTTACATCTACCCACCTAACAGCAAAACTTTCAAGTTATTTGTTAAAACTTCATTTGAATTATTGAAAAGTTATAAGTGGGCACTTGGAATTGATTAGATTGGGCTTAAATTCTTAGAAATTATTGCTTTTATAGTGAAGGAAAGTTATAAACAATCTTCTAAGCAGATTCCTTAGTTCATACCACTTTGAGGAGATTTCGAAATCTATAATTATACCAGATTTCTAATATATAATAATTTTGATTTAATGAGTCGTGAGTTAGGTTTCTTTTGGGTTAGCTCGTTCCATCGTCGACCTCATCTCTGTCCTCAGGACAAGATTGAGGTCAAGATTACGCCCATTTAATAATAATAAAAAACATGCTGTATATTATCACACTGAATAAAGAAACGAATATTTGCTTATTCCATAAAAGACATTCCGTCGTTTCGTTGTCGATCGTTTCTTTTAAACAGGTCAAAATTTTGAGTTTCACCAACTTTATACACGTATGTCCAGTCTCTCGTGTCGAAGTGGTGAATAACCCAAACTAACAAAGATTAAACCATTTTCAAGAAAGAACAGCAACCGACGATGCGTTTTTATTTTTATTTTGAAACCTCTTAAAACATAATGCCGCGGCCGTTGTACCGGACGACCAGCAAAAGATGCAACGTATTACTTGGGCACAAATTGTGGAACATATCTTCTTTTCAAATTAATAAAATTGGAGTTTCTGTTTGTAATTTCAAGACAACAGCTTTTTACCGAATGCGTATGAAAGTATACAAGGTGTTGCTTTGCATCCTCGTCAAATTCAAGGAAGTAAATATGCTAATGATTCTCGACCCGAATCAATAATAAAATGGGTAGGTTATTTTTTATTTTTTTTTCTTAATATTGGAAATCGAATATTGTACACCACCTGTATTAAAACGCGGCCCGTCTAATACTAGCCCTATAACCGCGCTTCCACACACACAAACATACGCAGGCGTTTATTCCATAAACGGGTGATTCTCCTCTTTTGAAAAGGGCTTCATTCTGAAATAGTGTCAAATCTAAAAAAAGCAGCGTTTATTATTATTGACCAGGTACCGTAATTATATTGATTAATTACGTCTTCTATGACAACCTCCTGAATTTTGACGAGGTTGCAAAACTACACCTTGTATACGGTATTTATGACAAAAGAACCTTTTTTAATATTTTGTCCGTCTGTCTGTGTGTTTGTTCCGGCTAATCTCCGAAACGGCTAGAACGATTTTGACAAGATTTTTACTGGCAGATAGGTGTTGTTATGAGGAGTAACTTAGACTTACTTTTACTTCCAAAAAGGATAACAGTTCCGTGGAAAGAAATGACAAAAATGTCATGAATACTGCGGTCGCGATTTCATATTCAAACGTAGACTGTTTTTGGAAAACATCGCACATATGGTTCGATTTGAACGATATTAAATAAGTACATAGGAAGGTACTTCTTAACAGTTAAATAATATCGAAGTGTCTAACATTAACTTACACCCAAATGTCATGACGTTGAATTTGCATAACTAATCAGAACATGCATCGGTAATTGGATGAAGTAATAGCCAGGTATTACGTCATTGTGCAGGGTGTACCCTCGGGGATACACGCCGCTATGTAGGTCGGTCCGTATTAATTAATAATGGCGACAATTCGGACCATTCCACTCTGCCCTACCAAATTATCCCATGATTTGAGCAAGCGTGGTGATCAATGCTCGTGGCTTCTCTGTATGAGAATAGGCCTTTGCCCAGCAGTGGGACAGTTACAGGCTGGTATTATTGTTATTATTATTTATCGGGTTTTGCATGACTTGATGCCTGCCCACTACAAGAATCGATTTGGCTAGTGATAGCACCAAACTCAAAGTTAAGTTTTGTGCCGACTAGTATAGATTACCATCGACAAACGCTAAGAAGAAGTCGTTCCATCAGTCAGGACGAAGTGGAATGTATAAAATGTTGATTTCCACTTTTACCCACCAATGTAAGTGATTATTTATAACGCTAAAACGTGTTGGATTTAATCTACCATTTATAAACTATGTTGCCAATACGAGAAAATAACTTAAGAGAAAATTAGTAGGTATAAAAAATACAAAAAAGTTCGTATTTTAATACATGGATAAATAGAAAACATATTCATTGTTATCCATAAAAAAAAAAACACAGTTATAACAAATTAGATATTTTACGTAGAGCAAGACAGCCTTTTCAGAACTCTCTGAAAAGGCTGTCTTGCTTCTACTCAGATGTTTTGTAATTCTCCGCATTAATTAAAATTCTCTTAAATCCATCACTACCACGAATTAGGTACTGTAGCAAATCAGATTTCAAAATGTTAACTATTCCACTTAGTTCTACTGTGGTGGACAAATCGGTGGGGCAAAGTGAAATAATCCGTCAATTCTGCCAGTCATTCGAGGAAATGGCCGGCATTAATAAAGCTGTTTCACTGCTGCATTGCACGAATCGATTATACTGTGTAGGTGTAAATTATAGTAAAAACGGAAGATGAAATAGTTTTTTTTTGCTTTATAATTCTCATCAATCACTGTAGGCAAGTTAGTAATTAAGTTAACTCGGGTGCACAAAAAAAATCTGTTAGGAAAAATTAAGAAAAGGTTTTTCATAGAAAAGACTTTGTTTTTCGACCGTCATAAAATCGTACAACCCTGTTGAATTAATATAATTTGATCGAGTATGTGAGAGAAAGTTTTCAAGCAACTCTTTTCAATGATTGAAATATCGATCGTTCAATTTTGTACGATCTAAAGCTGAAAATTAAAAACATAAATACCTCAGCTATACTCCATTTGCATAGTTAATGAATAAAAATCATTGAAGATGTTTTAATTAAGCCTTCGTCTCCGAAATTTCTTTTGAAAGGATAAAATTAAACAATTCTTGATTATTAGCTTCGGTTGAGCTTTGAATAATTTCACACCTCATCGCACAGTCTGTGATCTTAACGGTTTGAACTTTCGAAGTCTCCTAAAACAGTCTAGCTGATCTTAGTAAAATGGCGTGACCTTTAAACCTCCGTCTTTGTACCCATAACATCAAGCCTGTAATCCCCGAAGGGTTAGGCAGAGGTGGACTTAGTAATACACCCACATTTTGCCAGTTATGTTTAAGTGCCACGTAATAGGGGGCGAGCTTATTGCCATCAACCGGGCACAAATCTAGACTCCGTAGCTGCTTCTGAGAAATTCTTGATAGAAAAACCCAATAACAATTTGCCCGACCCGGGAATCGAACCCGGGACCTGATGTTAAGCAGTCGCGATTACGACTACTAGACCAATGAGGCATTTATTTTATTGTTGTGAAACTAAAAAAAACCGGTCAAGTGCGAGTTGGACTCGCGCACCGAGGGTTCCGTACAAACCTGTGGGTATATAACTTTTTTTTATATGACGAAACTAAAAATTTACGGTTTTCGTAATTTTTCCTATATCTGTACTATAAGACGTGACTTCGTACAAAATTTCAAGATTCTAAGTTCACGGGAAGTACCCTGTAGGTTTTGATTCCCGTGCGAGTTTCGAAAATTTGCGGAAATTTGCGGCCTAAGTGGCTGTATCTTTTGATTGCGTTGACTTAGAAGGTTGATTTTTCTACAGCTTCCAGGGACAGTAGAACTAAGTATCATATAGAAATTTCAGTTTGATACCTCCACGCGTTCCTGAGAAAAACGGTCTTGACAGACGGACGGACGGACGGACGGACGGACAACAAAGTGATCTTATAAGGGTTCCGTTTTTTCCTTTTGAGGTACGGAACCCTAAAAAGGTATTATTTTATCATTATCATTCCTGCCGCGTTTTAATTTTTCGTCGATTACCTAAAAAGCCAACTATCCCATATAAAAGTACAATACCTACACGGTCAAAATGCTTTTTTTTTGTTTCGATATTGTCTACGACACATTCGCATCGCCTTCCCGTTTGCCATTCTCACTCACACATTCATTCAGTTCAACCATTCAAAAGAACTTTTTCTTGCAAAGTCCTCGTTAACACTGTGTTAAAATTTTATATAAATTTGTAAAAGCCCAAATTAAACCTATTTGTCATTCAAGAAATCTGCATTTAATTTGGCGCAAACAGAAACTATGGTTCTTACCTACGCATACCTATAAGAAGAAGGTTATATCTTCGATATTTAAAAAAAAATGGTCGCCCCTCTATTTTCAGACCGCGGGACTCTAAAATAGAGCGTGGCAAGGTTCGCCCATGAATAGTGTATGAGGCAGGTTCTAAGACGCCTCGGTTATTCCCCAAGGTATTATTTCGTGCCTCCGAACTTAGACGAAACAAAACGAAAGAACCCTTTGCCCGTGATGTAATGCCATGGTTTATGGTAGGTCCTTAAAAGGGTGTCGGAATTTCTGAGGCTTCTGAATTTTTGTATCAAGAGTAGGTTGTGTGCGTAAGAGGGATAACCAAAGCTACCATTATTTTATAGCACCATATTAGAACACCATTACACCTAGTATATTTCGATCGGCTGGCCTATTTCTTGGCCAAAAAATCAGCATTGTCATCCAACGTAGCAATACACCAGCCGTCTGAGCACTTTCCCCGTTGACAGCGATCCGGACAATTTTTTTTGACGCTCTTTAATTTTTGTCTGGTTGTAATACATGAACATATTTAATTATTATTTTAAATCTGTATATTAAATTATGTATATATGTGAAAGTTAATAAAGTTTCGATCTGTTAAAATGTAAATATTTGCATTTAAGTAAAAAAAAAACAGACAAGAACATATATTATTTCTAGGAAAGGTAATTGTGCTTACATCTACAATGCTTTTGCTCCTGGTTTCGTCCACGCGGTGATCTAAAATCACGAACTACCGGGATAAAAAAAAGTATTTAAATATGTGTTTTAACCATGTGGGCCAAATTTCATCGAAATCTTTTCAGACGTTTAAGTGTGAAAAAACATAAATGAGTAAGTAACTCTGTTAGACCGAGTTACTCATTTATAACTAAGTAACTCAAGATAGTTACTCATTTATAAGACTACAAGGAAGTACTAGCAAACTGCGTGCTTGTATGACCAGATGTATGAACGTGCAAGAGGCAAAAGGAGTATTTAAGGATCGTAGCAGGTGGCGTTCTGTGGTTTCTGACCACCACCGTGAGAAAAAGAAATGAGTTTATGTATATACGAGTATGTAGAATAGAATACATACTGAGCGTAAAGTCACATAATTTGCATTGGTGTGTCGTTCCACTAAATTCTATATGTAAGAGATTCGGACAATATTTATTGCTATTCGTTTAAAGCTAACTATAAATTTAGGTTACAAAGCGTTTGTAGGTCTTTAAGAAACGATGGAACGACTTATGACCAAGGAATTTAAAACAACTGTAAAAATTAAAAACTTTATTTCTGAAAGTTCCGAATTATTTTGCTCTGAATGGAACAAAGTCATTCTGAAAAATAGAAGACGTATTTTTGAAGCACCATTATGACAATATTATTACATAACATAACGCCTGTAACTCTGAAGGGTTAGGCCGAAGTGTACCTAATAGTACACCTACATTTCGCCAGTTATATTTTTAAGTCCCATGTATTCTCATTAGTAACTACGGACTCTGGATTTGTTGAAGCAATAGACTCGCCCTCTGTAAAATGGGACTTAAAACATAACTGGTGAAATGTGGGTGTATTATTGGGTACCCTTTGAGGATTAAAGTCGTAATGTTAAGTCATAAAACAATCACCTGATGATAAAACCACCACTTGTTGCCATCATCTTCTAATACTTTTTTAGGCATGAAATCTGACATATCTGGAGCCTGTGGATCGATCCTGATGTGGTTGAATGAGTCCTGGAAGGGTAATCAGGAAGTTTAGTATTTTTGGTGTCACTATAACAGGTTCAAACAGGGGCGTAACTGTTAAAGCGGTGGGGATGTTTATTGAAAAGTTATTTATTTATCATCTATGGAAGACAAGCAGCTAACAAAACAGATTAAACATAGTACGTAATACTGACAGCCAATGATAAGTCTTCACTTATAAAAAACAGAATATTATTGTGTTTAGATTTCAGTTTTATTTCTTTATGCAGTTTATTATTTTGTCTTATGCTTTCTTATTATATTTCAAAATAGAATTTTGAATCGTCGAAACTGGCAAATTATGGAAACTGTCGAGTTGACGCAACTCTCGGATTTACACAACTGTGCAATCAGCGAAAATTACGAATCAACGAAACTGTCCAATTAAATAAACTGACGAGTGAGGGAAAATAACGAGTTTTACGTAGATTCATAAAAATAAATTAAACTAATTACCGCCGAATTCAAAAACCAGTTCGTTTTCCCAGGAGGCTGATATTTCAGGACCTTGAATTCCTCACTACTCTCTTCTAGACTAACAGGCTCATCATGTACTGTCGGGCTTGTTTTCTTGCGCACAGTCTCTGAATTTGCCCGTTGACGCCTGAACTGCTTGAATACGTCTTCTAGGCGTTCTAAGTCCACGTATGCGTATTGATACTGAAACAAGCATTTGACGACCCGAATGGCGCAGCGGTAGTCAGGCTGCCTTACGTTCATAGGGTTCTGGGTTCGAATCTCGGTAGGAGCAAGTGTTTGTGTGATGAGCATGGACATTTGTTTCCGAGTCATGGATGTTTATATGTATAATAAGTATGTATTTACAAACAAAAAGTATCTATGTAGTATATCAACTATCTGGTGTCCACGACACAATCCTCGTTGCTTAGTGTGGCACTAGATGGCGCTGTGTGTAATGTCCAGCGATATTTATTTATTTTTATTTTGCACATTGGTATGTTAAAAACGAAAGCGGTAGCGCATCACAGTAGACCCAGGGGTAGATGACGAGACGAGCTCGAGACCTATTCAGGGGAGAAGGGACACTACGCAGATACAGTTACAACGTATTTAGTACATCATTCTGAACCACCCCCCCCCCCCACATCGAAGTTTTTGATCGGTAATTTAAAAAAAACCAGCTGTTCCATACATTTTGACCGTGTTGGTATTGCACTTTTGTGGGAAACAGCTGTTTCTCTTTTTTAATTTCCGATGATATGTGGGTGGTGATGTATTGAATACAAATACGTGTTAACTGTTTATGTGTCGGTGGCCCTTCCATCCTGTATATAGATTTAGTCCAGAACAAAGAGGATTGGTAAGATGGAAAGGGAGGCCTTTGCCCTGCAGCGGGACGAGATAGCCTAAAAATAAATATAAAGTAAATAAACTGGTATCTTGAAACTGATGATCGATGGAGTAAATGAGTCCTGGAGAGAGCGTTTAAAGGCAAGTATAGGCATTGGACCGACGTTGTATTGTTATCGGTGGCTGGGACAGACTGGATGCGGATGTTGGAGGGCAGGGCATTGGAGCGCAACTTGGAAAAAATCTATGTCCAGCGATGTACTGCGGCAGGCTTCGTTGTTTGATCTTAAAAAGGAGATAGAGACGGATAATCTCCTTCATTCTTCTTCTGAGGGTGTCGATGGCAAGTCTTCATCAAATATATTTGGCCCAAAACTCAGCTACGCCTACTTGGCTCGCTGATGCAGTCATAAGATCGTCAAGTGCGCAGGTGTTAGGACATGCAGCGCAAGATGGAAGGTGGGCCATTGTCTGTGGAGACACGCCGCATACACACTTGAGATCTGAGCTGTCACGCGTCATTTATACTGCCTTAGTCACTGACTTTATACCTACAAGTTAGTAGAAATGTACTGGTTTAACATTTGTTAGATTTACTACCAATACTCACGGCATCCATTGGCTTTCCTTTACGTCTGAAAAAAAAATTAATACCATAAAATTTTGCTCTACTTAAACGGAGATGTTTTTCTTCCAAATAAATTTATAACTATGGGTTTGATAATTACAAAAAATAATCAGAATTTAATTATATTTATGTAATTTCATTAATACAGCATGTTTCCGAATGACGCTTTTTGTGTAGTTATTATCTATGTTGAACGTGTGGCCTATATTAAAAAATAATAAAGTAGGTAGTAGTGCACCTTCGGGAATTATAGGGTGATATTATATAGTTTATTTATTTACTACTGCCCTGGGCCTGCGTAGTGGTTAATGGCCCTTTCATCGGGAGGAAGCCTGTGTCTCAAAACTGGGATTATCATAGAGTGATTGTAATTATATAATATAATTATTCAAATCATTTACCTCGTCTTCCTAGGTCTCACATGCCGAACCCTCTGTACATATATAATATAGAACTGTGAACACAGTTATTGTAAGAATAATTACAAGATCGAAACATTTGGATGCCACCGAGGAGCTTTTAAATAAACTTGAGCGGTTGCAAAATATTTGTATTCGTTTTGTTTTTAACCTTAAAAAGTATGATCATGTTTCCAACTTTCGCAAAATACTCAAGTGGCTCCCAATTCGACTTCGCAGGAACTCTCGGATATTGTGTCTGCTATTTAATATCCTTCACAACCCTAAAACACCATCCTATTTGCGGGAACGCTTTTCCTACTCCCGTCCTTCTGATGCACCTTGCAGGTCGCATCTTAGGAACCTCCTTAAGTCCCCTCCACACTCTACCGATTTCTACTCCTACTCCTTCACTGTGCACGCCGTGCGGTTGTGGAATTCACTTCCTCCTGACATTAGGGACTGCCAAACTATTGCAGTTTTCAAAAGAAGAGTGAAAGAACATTATCTTTCCATTTCGTCATAGTTGCATTAGTATCTATTATTATTTATTATATTGTATTTATAGGATTGTTGTATGTATCTTTGTATTTATATGTATGTAAGTATATTCTTATATTGTATATTATATTTAAAATAGTTATCTGATTTATGTTTTATGTCTTCCATTTTCTCTTTTTCTTTTACACACTTTGTCTACATCTCTTTTTTTAGTATCTCCTTTCGCAGGTTTGCTGGAAGAGATTTCATTAGAAATAAGCAATACCTTTGTACTCTCTTTTCTGTTCCTTTCTTGATTTCTGTATTTAGTGTGTACATAAATTGTTAAATAAATAAATAAATTTAAAATACAAGCGATAATATTAAATGAATAAGTTTTGTAATTACCTGGTCGAAGTTTGGCCTGTAAAATAAAAAATAGACATTAATTTTGACATTATGACTTCTTTAGGAGCCCGTAAAGAGCTACAAGGATTTTTTAACACTTGAGGACATGACAGGAGGTGTCGTAGGACAACATAAATTATTTTGTATAATTGTGAAAAAAAATGGCGGCATTAGTTTCGATTTAGGCCGCACGCCAAAAAGATCCTTGTTTAACTAACTATATATTTAAATGAAAAATAAACAATCGGCAGGTATTTCCGGGACATAATTGGATAAATTTAAATAAACTACGATGATTATTTTCAACGACTCAATTGGCAAGTTACAACAAGATTTTATTTTTGTGCTTATATTCGCGTCCTAATCAAAATCGTGCGAATATGTGATGATCGCTTTCGTATACCAATATTTTTTTCGGAACACCGGAAAGTTCCCGCGTCAGCGTGAAATCGCATTCAGGTTCGACGAACAAAATGAGACGATCTCCTGTTCGCGGTACAATCGCTTTGTTTAGGACGCGGCCTTTAAAGCGCGGGGTGGATCACACTTAGGACTGAATATTTTGTGACGTGTAAGTGTTAACGTGTAGGTCTAGGTGTTTGTGCATTATCTTTATACGCATGAAGGAGATTAACCGGGAGTTGTTTCACCACTTATTCTTCCCAGTTTAAACACTAGAAATTAGCGAAATGAGAAACTCCCGAGTTTATTTTTTACAATGAGAAAAAAATATTAATAAACAAATATAAAATGTGTCCTTCAATACAGATTTTACACTGTAGAGGCCATAACACCACTCAAAAGCATTTTAGCTATTTTTTGCGACAAGCAGAAAAGGTACCACCCAATCATATGAATAAAAAGTATGCCGTCGATATTTCTCGACGGCATGTAGAATCAAGTCAGAGGCCCATTGGTGGCATAAAAACTCCGACACCAGGTTAGGCACTAACCACACGATAAAGAAAAAGAAAGATATGAATAAAGACAGCAATCTCCTGCCCTTATCCTAATTTATTTGGGGTAAAAATAAGAATACGTACTAAGCAAACCGAGTATTTAAATAGTACCTACTCGAACATGAATTTCCTATTAGGGTATCTTACGATCCCGGATGGAAAGATGGGTCCAAATCCTTTGTACATGCTTTATGTATAAAAAAAAAGTAACATTAAAAATATTATCAACAAAAAAAAATACTCAAAGTTATAAACATAAAATGTTAATAATAATATAACTATACGGGTTGGAAGGGACACCGACGCGAAAACAGAAACCACATACTTAGTACATCATTCTGAACCCACATAGTAATTTATCATCGGTTATTAAAAAAAAAACAGGTGTTTCCTACAAAAGTGCAATACCTACACCGTCAAAATGTATGGAACAGCTGTTTTTTTTTAAATAACCGACGAAAAATTTATATGTGGGGTGGGGGTTCAGAATGATTTACTGAGTATGTGGTTTCCGTTTTCGCGTCGGTGTCCCTTCCACCCCGTATATAATAATAAATACTAACTATAATAATAAATTGGGGTTCTAAAATTACGAATAATTTTCTTGACATTTTTTTCTTATTACAAATTCATAAGGCGGCACTGTCCATATTGAAAGACAACGCAAAAAGAAAAGTCAAATTGAGAAAAAAACTAATTGGTTCACAAATAATTACATTAAAGTTTCTTACGTCCTATTATTTACCACCTGTAATATAAAAAAAAATATAAAGCATTTTTTATAACGTCAAGGGCATTACTTCGTGTCATTTGTTTTATCAACATTCCTCTTAAAACGATGAACTTAAAATAATTCGAAGACATGTGACATGTACAAGCCCACTGGGCCCGCGTAGTTTTTTTTCTCTTTATTTATTATAAGGGATTTTTATACAAATTTATATGTCAATCCCATCGGACCTTATAATGTAAAACGTAATAACACAAACTTCATTAAGCTATAGCCAGGGGGCCGGGGGCCGGGGTCGGCGGGGCCAGTGGTTAATGTTGGCCCACTCTCCTCATGTAGAGAAGGTCTGTGACCTATATATAGGAGTAGTAGGAACTATAGAGGCTAATAATGATATCTATGATTATGAAATGTACTTACATCTTGACCTATCTGTTTTGGTTCCATAGTTTCTTCAGCAGACTGTAATATTATAGGTAAATAATAGATATATCAAAAAAGGTAGGTACACCATGATTTTTGGGAGGCAAAACCAAGTCCTAGGTTCCAATTTTTTGTTCAATTAAAAAAAATTCTAGTCAATCATGAATATAAGTATTCGTCAATGGACAAGTCTAAGTCAGAATAACCTCTTCGCGGGGCATTATTTTGTGAATGGGCACACAGAGAAAAAGAAACAACCATTACGATTATAGACACGGAGATCGCTGGTTTATTTGTGAGAAAAATGTACTTACTTGTTTGTTTGACGAAGCAATTATTGAGGCTAACTGAAATAAATGCACACTAATTGTTCATAAAAATATTTGTTCATGCAGGTCAGGCAGCTGGTCACTTGAAGAGTCGACTATGGTATGGCTTAGGTCTTAAAATGACATTACAGCAAATTATATTTAAAAAAAAAATGATAAAAATCTAGTATTTTGCTTACCTCTGCATCTGACATATATGGTTGGCCGGATTCGGGCCTTTCATCATGACCGTCCTAGCGGATATGAAATGATAAATAAAATAGACTACACAAAAATAAAATTTCGTCGAGTTTAAAAAAAAGTTGGGTATCACTCTTACCCCGCTTACTAACCAAAGCGATCAGACATGCGAATACGTAATCGTCGCGTTCATATGTCACAAAATTCGGAAAACTATCGGCGCGACGGTGAAAATGAACGCGACGTTCACTTTGGTTAGGACGCAACAATATTTTTTTTTAAACTTGATGTGCTACTGCTAGCTAAGCAGATAATACATATAATGTAAAACAAACATTCGCTGTGCACTATAATAATAAATAACGAAGTAGTTCAAAACGCCATCTATTCTTCAAAAGCGGTTTGAATAGTGACGTCATAAAAAAATATTTTTCATTCCCACGGGTATCCCAATGAAAAATGCCCAAAGTATGTTCCGCGATTTTTTTATAGTTTTCGAGTTATAGTTTTTCGAAAATTTATGAGGAATCGCTTAAAAAAAATCTATATTTATTTTGCACGGTTTATTTTTTTACTCTTCGTGCTGATGAGATTAGAAAATGCCTCTAGTCAACGTTAAAGAATGTGTGTAAAAATTAAGATGATTTTTTATGACGTCGATATTTGGACCACCCAGACACACGATTGCACAAATACGAGTGATTTGGTGTTATCCATAGAAGAGTTCCCTACCTCTATCTCCGAATGTCCGATATTCATCAGATATTAATTCACGTACGATAAAGGATTCCAAACAGACAGTATACCTACTCTTTAACATAAAGTACAATCACCATAAAATAGAAATTGCGTAACAAACCTACCAGCATAAAAAAATAGTCTTATGGACAACTTCCTTCTATATGGTTTAAAAGAACTACTGAGTAATACGATATCTGCAATTTAATTAACGATTATAAAAATAATTGATTGTATCTAACGTTCGACATCTCACATTTGTACGCCGTTCAGGCAAAACATGACTGAAGCAATTATAATTGGATTTAACATCTTGCATGCTATGTGTGTATACTCATGTTTTGAACAAATAAAAAATTATCTTATCTTATCTTATCTTACGATCACAGAAACTTAACAATAAAATAGGATATTTTTTATTTATTTGAGAAAACATGCACAATTATAACAGACAAATCCAAGCTGTTGCACAGTTAAAAGAGACATGTTCACAATAAGGAATGATAAAAATATTATAAATAAAATACTGTTTTTGAATGGACTTTATACTTTTTATGATTTATTTTATATCGATATTTTTGTAAATAAAATAAAAATACCTGGCGTAGGTCGGATAGCTGTCGTAGCATCTGAAACTAGAAACAATTATAAAAAGTCCACAAAAAAGAATAGTTGAAAAGGTAGAACCTAATATAATACAGCAGATATCAGAAAGGTGGACCATACTTAAATAAGTTTTGCTTTTTTTTTTTAAAACAGAGTTAAAATTAGATCAGTTGCTTACCCCTGGCATTTGTGTCGAGGTCGACATAGTTTGCTGCGAATATTTAAATTTTGCGATCACTTTTTACCCAACTGTGCAGCAAAGTGAGTATAATGTTCCATAAATAGTTTAGTGTATTTCTGAAGGAATAATGTGCATGCTTACCCTTTGCATATTCTTTATGGATACTTGATTTCTTAACATATCTGAAACCGATCTCGTAGCACGCTAAATAAAATAAATTCGAATCAGTTATAGCAGCAATTACTTAAATCAGTACAAAAACGTAACTGGCAAAAATATTTGGTTATACTTACACCTCCGATGCCTACTCCTTCGGTGACGTTGTTAAATGTTGTCCTTTAAATTCTCAGATCGTCTGCTTTTTTATTATATTTATGTATCCTACCTATGACTGTAGGATGATCTTTTGGTGCCTAAATAAAATTGGTACATACATCGATATCTGTTATTTGACATATATTTAGTGACCTCGCACAATACGTGGCCACGACCACAAATTGTCATATATGACCGGCCGCTATTTCGAACAAAACTTAACTAACAGCGCCCCCTGAAAATATCCTTGTGTTACGCAATCTTGTTAGACGTGGTTGTTCCCTAATCTATAGATGAAGATCTGATGAATACCTTCGGAGCAAGAACTCTTCTATGAATGACATTATATCATCCACTATTAACACGTTAAGAAAAAACACTGAACCACAAATCGATGCCTTAATTGGTTTAAAAAATCTAGAACTTACTTCTGAAAATACTTTTTTAATAAATGATTATGTTGTTTTCCCAGATTGTTGCATTTAAATGAAATGTATTTTTAATTATATCATTTTAACATGTAAAGCTCATGGCACACTAATAAACACTGCACCGGATCGGCACAACCTCATCTCATTATACTTTCATATAAAGAATTGCAAGGCCTGTGCAGCGCTTACAATTGTGTTGACCATAAAAGAAAATGGGCGTTTTGTCCCCAGTACTGTATCAAGCTGTGGTATGTGCCATTTGAAAGTTCATATTAAAAGCATTAAATGATACAAACAGTCAGACGCGTGCAGGGAAACCACTTTGAGTGGTTTTGTTTTGGTTTACCTGGATGTTATTTCATAATTCCGAGACTTAAATCTTTTTATAACAACACTGACCGTATGTCAACGGATTGAGCGTTGTTCACACGTGCCATCCGACGCAAGTAAGTGAAGAAAACAAACATTACAATGACACATGTGTCTAGAATGTGCCCTTGTTTTCCACAACTCGATGCACATGAGCACTGGGGACGGAGCCTATACAGAAGCGCCCATTCTCCTTTGACAAAATGAATTTGATTCACTTACCTTTTTGAAGCCTTGTTCTGGACGCTGTGTTGGTCTTATTGGGTATCGGTCCGGTGGGCCCAGGTCTAATGGGATCGGTGATTCTGGAGGGCTAGGTAGGTTATGTGGGCCTGATTGACTTTGCGGGTTTGATGGGCCTGCTGGGCCCAATAAGGCATGTGGGTCTTGAAGTACTGGCGAATTTGGCGGCCTAGGTAGACTTGGTGGATAGAACTATGAAAGAATAAATATAGTATAGGAGTGTGCAGATAAACAAACTCCGAAGGGTCAGATAGAGATGAATTTTTTTAATAAACCCATGTTTCGCTTGTTACGTTTGTTTTTAAGAGCAAAACTGCAGTAACTGAATTAATATTATGGTATGGTAACTTTAAGAAGTTTTTGTGGTATTGGAAATAAGATAGAATTTAGTCATATTATGTTAAAACATAATACGTGCCTACCTCATAATTTTGTGAATAATCCTGCGAAGTATCAACAAGTTGAAAAAAAAAATAGAGGAAACCTATGTCCTAGAATCGACAAAAATATAGAAAAATGTGACCTTCATCAACGTAATAAAGTCCGTTTCCGAGGACTCGGAAAATTAAAGGCTGATAACCATCTTCGGCCTACAGCAGTCCACGGCTGGACATAGGACTCTTCAATTACACGCCACTTAATTCGATTTTCGACAACTCTCTCAGCTGCTACTCGCCACCCTGCGAAGATCGTCGCACTAACGAGCCTGAGGGCGTCCCACGTTACGCTTACTGATTCGCGGTCTCCACTCAAGAACACGTTAAAATATGTCTTTCAGATAACTTACTGGTTTCTTAATTTTTTCATTATATGCCGCCATCTGTGCTTGTTTTAGGGAATTCCTATTTATAAAATCAAAACGAAGAGGGTTTACCTAAAATAGGCTCAAAAATTATTTCGAAATGTACTAAGGGAAAATATTACTTACTTATAACTTTCTACTAATGTTTTCCTTCGTATTATTTCTTGTTCAAGCTTACGGTATTCGCCCACTAAACGTTCTGTAGACATAGCCTAATAATTAAAAACAAATCATTGGTCAAAAAAGCCTCAAAATAAAGGTGCCTAGATTTTATAAAACCACTACTCACCGCTAAGTTTACAGACGATTGATCCTATAAAAATGATTATTAAATTATATAAATGTACATTATGCAAATGTCTTAGCCCGTTTCGTAGCAAGCTGATCGCGTAGTATAGCTACGCCGTAGCTCGGTTTGAAGCGTAGGCGCGTAGCAAATTGCGTGAACAAGTTACACGTACACCGATTTTTTTTTACGAACAACTTAAAATAAGTAAAGTAAGTATACTTTTCTATGTACATTTAAGCATTTACCGTTTTATTCACGACGAACGAATTTGCCGATAAGGTATAGTATTCGTGTTCATTCTATATTATTATAATTTTTTTTAATTAAAACTTTATGCACAAGTATAAATAACACTGTACAAAGGCGGACTTATATATATTAAACATACACCTAACTAGGTGTATAGGTAATATGGAATAGAAATAGCGTAAATCTTCTTATGTGATGTTTATAGAAAAAAGAAATACTTACAAGTACTGCTTGCCAATTGAAGTTCTCTTCGCCAGGTTTTATCCCTAAAGCCTTTAAGTCATAAAATTAATTATTTATGTTCTATTTCCATCCAAAACACTTGAGAGAGAGAGAGAGAGAGAGAGAGAGAAAATCCCAGTAGTCGGCACATTGTCAAGACACTGTTTGTAAAAAACCATGAATGGACGCAAATAAACTTAAAAGGTATACTTACGGCTAGCGCGTTTGGCGGTAGAAATGGTGATGGTTCCTACAAAAAGGTCATACAATAAATAAGTGTTTTAACGAAAATTGAAGCATTTTAAGGGAAAGCTCTGAGTGGCCCGCGAAATTCAAATTCTTCTAATGACTATACTATTTCATGAAAAAGTAATTATATGGGATTAAATGAACTTATAGAGTTGTATTGATGATTTTAATTCTTTGAATATATGCGTATTACGGCCGTAAGTCATATTTTGTTCAACATACAGCCTGACATTGACCGGAAAATTAAAAAAAAAAATGTAAGAAAATTAGAATTAGAATTTCTATCCTGGTGCTTCCACCTTAAGACAAACGATTGCCAAAAACTTAGTAAGAGTAAAAACAATAATAACATTTCATCATCAACATCATCTACAGTCTAACTTCAAGCACTGCTCACAGGCGCGAAGTGTATCTACCCCAGTATTTGTTTGTGTCAATTTCCATGTTTGTGTGCAGCGCTATGCTTCCACATTTATTGTGCGAACAGCCATTCTGTGGAATTCACTGCCAGCTTTTCTGTTCCCTGATCATTACACTGGTCAACAGTGGTTTTGTTGCCCTTGATGTAAGAGTGGTTTCGAGTACCTGTATGCCAACAATTCACAAACCTATGGATGAATTTGGAAGATTGGCTCTGGTTTTTTTTAAATCTTCATTTTCATATTTTTTTTTAATGCGTAAAAATGAGAAATACATAGCAAGTATATTCATAGCTATTAACTTTTTATTTAAAATTATTATTAAATGTTGTTTTAATATAAAATTAACATACATAAAAGTTGAAAAGAAGAACAAGATCATAAAATTTATTTTAAACTTCAGAGAAACGCCTTTCGTTTTTCTGTAATATTTTTTAGGGGACAATCTCTTTTTAAAGACCAGCAGTAATCTGCCATCGTGTGATGGGCCCATCTTCCCTGATACCTTTCTTCCATTACTTTTAAATCCTGGTGGAAACGCTCTCCCTGTTCCTCACTATAATTTACCAGATTCTCAGGAAATCTATCCAGGTAGCTGAGGAGAAAGTGCAACTTTATGCTCATACTAGCTTATGCCAGCGGCTTCGCCCGCGTGTTCGATAATTGACCCACGGGGTCGTCCTACCGGGATGAAAAGTAGCCTATGTGCTATTCCAAACTATAATCTATCTCTGTGCCAAATTTCATCCAGATCTGTTCAGCTGTTCTGGCGTGATTGAGTAACAAACATCCATCCATCCAAACTTTCGCATTTATAATATTAGTATAGATTTGCTCCTAAAATTTTAAAGCTTCCCAACATCTTCTGCACAATTTCGGCGGGGAGGGAGGTCACGTGATATGTCAATGAGCCAAATCAATGCGCACAAACCGAATTGTTACAAAATACCAAACACTTCATAATAATTCGTGTTCTAAAAAGCCAAATTAAAGTGTGAATTATTAAAATATTCAAATAAGCCAAAATAAAAAAAAACCAGAGCCAATTCAGTACTTTCATGAATATATACAAAAACTGTGGACTTGAAATTATAGAAATCCGCTGAAACAACCAGGGCAACAAAAAATTTTTTTTTTTTGTAGTGCTTTGTTATAAGCTGGATCTATTCAAGGTTCGAGTGAATCGGTTTCTCCTAGGCAAGCATGCTCCACCCTAGGCCGCATCATCGATTAACATCAGGTGAATTTCGGGCAAACGCAAGCCTATTTAGTAAAAAAATAAATAGAAACAGCTTCATGTAGGTTTTACCCGTGATTGCAACAAAGTCGTCTGCACAAAATAACATATATAATTAAAAAAAAAACTTACTGGCTGCCAGTTAGGTGAGCCATTGAAAATGTCATTTTTCATGTCTGCAGCCTGCTGATTCTGGAGTTCTCGGATTTGGGGTTCTGGAACTGGTGGTCTCGGCGCAATTCCATCTTGAATTCCTGGTCTCAGTATCATTACATCTTCAAATTGTGGTCTTGGTATCATTCCGTCTTCGGATTGTGGTCTTAGTATTTGTGGATCTTGAATTTGTGGTCTCGGTATCTGTAGATCTTGACTTTGTGGTCTCGGTATCATTCCATCTTCAAATTGTGGTCTCGGTATCAGTGCATTTTGACTTTGTAGTCTTGAAAACATTATATTATCTTGTGATTGTGGATTTGGAGCTTGAGGGTCTTGACGCTGTGATTCTGGTCGCTCTGGACTTGGGACCCTATGTTCATAAGCTTAATATATTATAAAATGGTAAAAATAATGGTAAATGGTAGTAAAGTATTTATGAATATGAACGGCTATAGACTAATCTCAACATATCTCAAAATATCTCAACATATCTCAACATATCTCAAAATATCTCAACATATCTCAACCTAATACATTCATAAACTCACGCCTTTTTCCCATGGGGTAAGGCAGAAAACACTTGACGCCACCTGCTACGATCCTAACATAGTTTTCAATCTAATAGTTTTGTTAAATTAGTTTACCTGAGACATGACACTATTGTTAAATATACATATTGTTATCTACAATGGAACAATATAATTAAAAAATGATTGAATTACAAATATAGTGTTAAATAAAAAAAATCTAAATATGTACATTATAATATACAAAGGCAAGAACAGGACACATAAGGCTCATTTCCGGAGACGCGGCGCGTTATGCGGCGCGGCCCGCATTTAATTCAAACATATAGCGATGTATGAGAACGTTAACTGAGAAGCGATTTTACGCATTGGCTTGAAATGAAGCGTTGCTTTGGCGGAGCCCGCACATGACATCGCCACGTCCCACGCAGCGTACAACGCGGCGGCGCACCCAGCGTTGCAGCCAGCCAGTACGTTTAATAATATGTTCGTATATACATACGTACAAAACGTAGCGATACCCACGGCGTCGCACGCGCCGCTTCATGCTCCGCGTGTCCGTAAACAACATCGTACATTGTCATGTTTGTGATTGCGCTTGCGATAAGGGAAGCCGCTGCACGTGCACGCGCCTCGAGACGTCACGACGAACGCGACGCGCAACGCACCGCGTCTCCGTAAATGAGCCCTGAGGCGTCAAAGTACGCGTCCGCATCCCTGTGGCAACAAATTGATTTAAATAAAAGAAAAACGCTTACCTGACATCATACATATTATATAACCTATTTTGTTTATTGTCGTACTCTTGGAATAAACTATCTTTTTTCGTTTGACTTTGAGTTTCACTTTTGGGACTTCTGTCATCCGGCATTATTTGAAATCTGTTTTGGTTCTGCATCATTTCTGCTTTAAACCTGTTGTAATTTTGCGAGAAAAGGTCGACAGGAGCGTCCTAATGGTGAGAAAATGTTAATGTTTTAAATAAACAATTTAAGAATTAAAGAGCTAGACTGTCATTATATGACGTTGTGACAAAAGGTGTAGTATGAATTACAAGTCTAGCGCCACGCGCGCGTCAAATTGTTTCCTTTGTGTGAGCACCTTCGCGTGAAGTGGCGTTGCGGTTACTTGTCTAATGCTCGAGTCCCCGCAGACTGCAGACTTTCTATCGGCCGCTAGTGTAGTCGGGTTGAACAGCTAGCGCTCACGCTAGGCCAACTAAACGATCGGGTTGGTGGCGAATGCGCAAACCAGACTATCAGTCGGTCGACTGCGCTCGAAGAATTTGCTTGTTGGCGGCTTTTGTTATGAGCGGTCGCAGAGTCGGCCGATTAAACAATCGGCAAGTGTGGCGCACAGGACAAGAGTACCATACTGATCTACAGCAGTTGGCTGTTAGTTTAGTTTGAAGGCAATCGTGTAGCGCATCAAACTAATTTATCGGACGATACCGAAGCGTTGTAATATGCGCACTAGCATACATGTTCATACTGATTAAGAGCCCAACTACACTATTGGCCGATAGAAAGTCTGTAGTCTGTTGGACTCTAAACAAAATTTTTCATTTATTTTTTCCTTAGTCGCTGTTGTAAATGGTCGCTTAACTCTTGGCCAACGGGTGAGGAGACAATTCGAATCTTGAATCACAAGATTTGAGATTCGAAGATATTTACAAAAATATAACAAATAATACTTACTGTTTTCGTAAAATGGATTTCTCCACCTTTTCGGTCTTGCTGCCTATTTTGAATTGCATACAAGTTTATTCAAAATAATAACTGTCGAAAAAAACTGACCTTTAGGTTTTTTATCTGTCGTAATTTCATAATTGATGTGTATTTAATATGAAACTAGCACGTTATAAAGAGCAATGGGTAGGTCGCTGTCTAGTAAGGATCAGGCCCGGGTCGATGGCTCGTTGTGTTCCACGCTCGCCTCAAAGAGATGTCAGCGCAAACTGACGGGGTCCACTAGGACCAATGCCTACCAGGGTTGCAGGTTTGTTCGAGAGACACAGGCAACCTTGGCACAGGCAACTGAAGGAACACGGGTGGGTTTTAGTCAGTAAGAGTCTGACGTCATTTGATGATTTCCCACCCCCCCAAAAAAAAGGTGTGAAAATAAATAGAATGTTCTTTGTTATGCATACATATTATACAAATTATTTAGTCCACTGAAAAACGTAGGAAATATCGCCGTACTGTAAAATAACATTAGTGATCTCGCAAAAGATTTTTTTTGCCATGACATTTTACTTTACGGTTACAAAATACTACACAAACACCCGGAACCGGATAATATCTCTTGTTATGCCATGTTAAGAACGTTTGAACAATTTCGCATGTGTATGATGGGACGGGACATAACTCCAACATAAACAAAACTAAAAGCCAATAGAGTCATTGAAATCACAAAGAAGTGTGTGTACAGTGAGCTCAAGTTAGTGTTGACATAACCAGTACAAGCTGACCTCTTATACTATTGAAACTCTTTATTACGCTGGGCCAGTTTAATCTCAAAGTGTTAACACTGACTGCGTGGGTAAAGCCGCAAAATGTCGTAAGTCGTAAATAAAAATAGAGTAACAGAAAAATACTCACTTTAGTTTCATTTCAGCCTCCCGCTTTTGAATTTCCAATTCAATCTTGTGGTAATCCTTTACGTAATGACCTATTGGTAACTCCTGAATAGAGCAAGATCATTCTGTTAGTGTTAGTACAATAATTAATTAATGAAGGTCAAGAATCTTGCAGCCAAGAAGTACAGATTTGTGCCCGGATAATGGCAATAGGCTCGCCCCCTATTACATGGGACATAAACATAACCGGCGTAATGTGAGTGTACAATTAGGTACACCTCTGCCTCAACCCTTCGCAGATTATAACCGTGATGTTATGTTATGTTTTTAATTAATGACTTTGGTTCCTCACAATATATTTCATCATAACCTGGGATCCAGAGGGCATAAGATTTTATCCCTTGGCATAATTTCCAACATACACGCGGGTAAAGCAAAGGCACTAATGCCGTATGCCGTTTATGTGGATATTGTAAGGAACTCACCAATAAGTTTATTGCTCGTTTCTATAAAAGCATAAATATTATTTAGAACCATGGGTGTAATAGATTATCGAGGTCTAGAAAATTCTAAAGTTAAAAAAGGGGTTTATTGAAAAATAAACTATTTCTTTTTTAAATATGTAAAAAAAACAGTGTTTCTGCAGTTCATATAAGAAACTAAAAATATAAATAGAATGGATACATACTTGTTCTGTGAAATTAAAATGTGGATTCCTGAAATGTAATAGATCATTTTACATACATAGGTGTATAGTTATGATTCATTCACATCTAGACAAACTTCCATTGTTAAGGCTTGTACGTTCAGAAAAATGCAACGTTTCAAAAAGCTGCCCAGCATTCTAATTTGTTTTGACTAATTATTCAATATAATCAAACAAAAGTGATGTTATTAATTAAATGATTTATATAAGTATTATTTATTTAAACTTCATGTATAATAGTGGTGTATAGGCAGACTTAATGCCACTAGGCATTTTCTACCATTCAACCTTTGCGTTAATTGTGAGTGGACATAGAAAAAAAAACCACTCGATTTCGAAAATTTACCAATACATATATATACAAATAAAATAAAATAATAAATATTATGACTGGGTTAACGAGAGCTTTTTTAGTCCGACTTAAATAGTAGTAACGAACTTTTCTTTCAAAAGCGAATTTGCATTCACCTTTTTTATGCCAAAGGGTAGCTCGTAACAGAGTTTTATTGTTGAGACTGAGTAAGAATTAGACATAAATACAAATTATTTGACGGTTTGTTGAGACGTTGCTAACTTACAAAACACATTTAAGATTTTTCTATTAAAGTGGAATACAATTGTAAAAAAGTCATGCCGTAGATGTAAATCTTACAAAAACAAATGCTTACGTTCGTCTGACGTCTTTTGCTGGAAACCTCCAATCAGTTTGCGGGTCAACTTTGTAGCGGTCCTCTTCCGACGTGCCCTATAGTTTGAAATTATAATCTCCACAAAAAAACCTTAACAAAAGTTCTGAAGAGGTTGTGCATAGAAAGTTTTACTAACCAACCTTCACGTATATTTAACAAGTACTGGTGGATAGTGTGAGGAATGATATGAAGGAAAAAGGAGTAAATGATAGCGTGATGGTTGGCAGGGGAGAGTCGAAGAAAAAAAAGGGTTGTGCCGACCCCAAGTAGAATGGGACAAGGGCAGGAAGATTCATTCTCACGAGGGAGGAAGAAGAAGAGGAAGACTCACTCACGAGTCATTATAATGACTGGCATATGGCAAGATTGAGAATAGGAAAGAGCGAGTGGGCAGCTGGGATAGCTGACAGCCACCGTCTTGATGCAAAAATAGTGGTTTTCTCATCAGGAATAATCATCAACCTCATTCTTCTGCTCTGATCCCAATTGATTTATGGTCGGCGCAGCATGAGTTCTTCTTCCATACTTCTTTATTACTCGTCATCTCATCAAACACCTCCTTTCTTGTCTTATCATCCATTACACAGGAAATCCACATATTATATTACTATATTTTTTTTATTATTCATATTATTTTTCCATTTTGGTGTACAATAAAGTATATGTATTCTATTCTATTCTACACAGGCCATCCATCGTTTCTTTGGAATTATCCAAAAAAAAGTGTATTTGATGTTGGTGTGTGTTAAAGCCATCGAGAGACAATTGTATTACACGAACAACTAATTTATTACATGGCCTACTTTCATATTTATATATTATTGGTAAAAATATTTTATACCGAATTTTCCCCTTTTTCCGATCGCACGAGAGCTAGAACTAACCTAGAAAATATGAAATTAATTAAACAAGATTTATTAAATTGAAGTAAATTAAAACTTGTTAAAAATGTATTATAAAATAGACTTACATGGGCTTGACATTCTGTAAAAAATAAAACATAATATAATATTTTTTTTTTTTTTTTTTTTTAATAAAATATTTTTGTGTTGTGTGCTTATGTGAATGCAATTTGAGATGGGGCAATCATGAGCTTTTGTCCAGTATGTTTATAAATACTCGGCCTTTTTGTTTTTTTCTGGTAAAAGTATAGTCGGCGACGTTTACGTGTCGATACACAGGCCTCTTCTCCGAGATAGGAAGAGGACCATAGTCTACCACGCGGACCCGTTTTAATTTGAACAACCACATTTCGCCAGTTATGTTTAAGTCCCATGTAATAGGGGGCGAGCCTATTGCCATCAACTGGGCACAAATCCAGACTCCGAAGCTGTTACTGAGAAGTCCTTGATGGAAAAACCCTATAACATTTTGCCTGATCTGGCAATCGAAGACAGGACCTCATGCTTAGCAGTTGCGCCTGTATCTGCGTATTTACTATTCTTAAATAATATGTCTATCCAGTTAGAATACCTGTGGTGCATTATTCTGTCTGAATGCTTGGTAAAAATCTTCTTCCTCTGATGTATCCGAGTGACTGCCGTACCTGCAACATGGGCACAGTATCAGCCCACAAACATCAATAAAATGGCTCGATCGTTTACACCTCGGTCCAAAGATAAAACTCATTTGTTGTAATGAGACGGCAACAGTCTAATTTATAATATAATACTAGATGTTGCCTTTCTACCCCTATTTTAATACCTAAGGGGATGAATTTCCAAAAATCCCTTCTTAGTGCACACTTTCGTCATTTTCGGAACGTTTGTGCAAAATTTCATGCTTCTAGTTAGACCCAGCGGGTTCAGCTGTACATTGATCGATCAGTCAGTGAATCAGTTTGTAGTGGGTAATATACTGATCCGATTGTATGGGAAGGTACTTTATCCCCAAGTGTCATAGGCTATACGGGTTGAAAGGGCCACCGACGCGAAAACTCAAACCACATACTCAGTAAATCATTCTGAACCCCCCAAATAGAAAATTTTCGTCGGTTATTAAAAAAAAATCTGCTGTTTCCTACAAAAGTGCAATACCTACACGGTCACAATGTATGGAACAGCTGATTTTTTTTTATACTCAACGAAAAATTTCTATGTCGGGGTGTTCAGAACGATGTACTGAGTATGTGGTTTCCGTTTCCGCGTCGGTGTCCCTTCCACCCTGTATTTAAAACGTTCACATGGCATATATTCTCGACCATATCGCGAGTAAAGCAGTGGGCAAAAGTTGGTGGTTAATAAAGGGCGTCAAAAAACTTAGTGAAGAATAAACAGGTACACGAAATCACACCTGTAGTTCCCGAAGGGTTCAGGGTGGTACAAAATAAACGTATGCTTACATAATTCTCATACTATTGCCAATTTTAGTGTGGCGACGAGCTTCATTTTTATGCTGTCTTGCTGGCGGTCGACTGTGAGAAGTTGGCCAACCTCTTGCAGCATAGAAGTCACTCGCTCTCCTCTGGGAATACGTGGTCAATGAAGAAATAATATTTTCTAACTGCCCCGTTGGTCTCGTAGTCAAGGGCGACCTCTGAGCGTGGGGTCTTAGTTTTGATTCCCGGATCGGGCTAAAAGAGCTATTGAGAGATTTTTACCATTTCAAATTTCTCGGTAGCACAGAATACATACAAGGTTTAGAAATTGGCCGTAATGGTACCCCGAATCTCGGAAATCACGTTAAACCCTTGGTCTTGCGCCCGATCTCTCTCCGGCCGCATCGGGTTGTCGTCCCATCGGACTTTGAGAGTAACGGAATAGAGAGTGATAATATCTCCCGTGCCAACTAATCTCCGCTGGGATTGGCCGCCATTACCGAAAACGGTCAGGAGATATAAGATCTAAGATATAAGATCTAACACGACCACGACCACGGCGTATTTACGTTAAGTTTACACCGCGCGGTCGTGCAAGGGCCTCAGATATCAAAGCACCGATAAATAACAGCCAGATAGGCAATCGCTCTTTTTTAAATGATTTTATGCAGCTGATTTGATCTGGATGAAAGTAGACCCTAACATCATTCAAATCAAATCTTATCGTTTCATTTATTGCAATCCATTCGAGATCACAGTTTTATCGTACGGTACATTTGACATAAAATAAAATATTCCAATTACAATAAATATTAAATGATCAATTAAATAATAAAATTAAAATCAGAATTAAAATAAAATTACCAATAAAATTAAAATCATACAAAAATAAAATAAAAACAAAAGTGATTAATAATACGCCTGCCTCTGAGTCATTTGTTTGTTTGTCATTACATTTATCAAACATTATTATTATTATTTATTTATCATTGTAAAAAAGCAAGACAGGTGTGTATTTATCTACACTGTGTACATATCATAAAGACGTATTTGTTTGTAAATTTATTTGCAAGTAGGGGGTAATCTTCGGAACTATTAATCCGATTCCGAAAATTCTTTCACTTACAGGAAGCTACATTATCTCCGATTCTCATTGGTACGATACAATACGTTCCTCTGGGATAGTTTCCGTACATAACGGGAGAGAAGCCGCGTGCAAAAGCTAGTTTCTAATAACAGCAATCATACCTGAAGACTACTTCGTGGCCCCCTCAGCCTAATACCATTGCAATCCAATATGATCTGTAACTAAATATCTTTAATTAATCCCACTGGCGCTGTACTACCATCTACAGTTTTAAATAAAAGCCATTAGTGTCGGTGTCTGTTGAGGCGAACATCGTATTACCCAGTACTAACTGGGTTGTGGAGGTCAGATAGGTATTCGCTCCAGGTAAAATACTGATATTCAGCTAAATCCGGTTAGACTCGAAGCCGACTTCAACATAGTTGTGAAAAGGTAGATGATGCCTGTTGAGGCAAACAGATTTCTGAAACGCCAATCAAGAGGAACATTAACTGACATTAAATTGGCACCAGCTAAGTGATATACACTGAATAAACACACGCCGCTTTCATATTAGGGTAGGCAGAAAATACATAACGAAACTGCAGAATCCTTTGGTCTGTCTAGGATCGTATTCAAAATATTGCCTTTGTAAGTAACCTCTTCGATGGCTCTGCCGCTTTTTTTTTGGACGTTATTACAGTCTTCTTTGTTTATCGTGTGGTTAGTGCCTAACCTTGTGTCAGTTTTTATGCCGCCCATGGGCCTCTGACTTGGCTTTACATACCGTCGAGAAATATCTCTCAGGCATGCTGGTTTCCTCACGATGTTTTCCTTCACCGAAGCAAGTGATAATTATACAATACGCCCATGATTCCGAAAAATCAGAGGTGCGTGTCTTGGGTTCGAACTGGAAACCTATGACTTAGCAGTCCAACGGTCACACCACTAGGCTATCACTGCTTTTTTATTACAGTGTTAAACAGTTGACAAATAATTTCTAGTCCGATAAACAATAAAATTATAATCAAAACATTCGGAAAAAATGCTCACAATTGTTACAATAAAAATAAAGATGGCCGAATCCATTTCATCTTTCAGTCCATACTCGCGTTTCTTAAAACTGTAATAAAAATCAACTTCTGTCAGCTTTATTAGCATTAAAAATAATTGCCGTGAAATTAAATTGTAATAAAAAATATGTCTATGATAAAAAATAATAATAAGAAATGTAAAATGAATGAGAATCAGAATTTCCATTAATAGTAATAATATCGTTAGGTTAGAAAAATGTTGGTGATTCATTAATTTGTAATGTTTTAATTATTAAACGGCTTGTAGTTACTTAATTATGTAAATTGAGTCTAACGGTTCACAAGATGTTACTAGGAACAACCATAATTAAGTAATGTTCGTTTTCACCAACACTTGGTAATACCTAAGCGAAGACCTAATCTAAGTATTTTGCTAATCCAAGTGTTGAAAGTCCCGTATCTATAAACAAGTCAATCTTGAGTAAAAGTATTTTTATTTATTATTTAAATAAAAACAAATGATTCTATAATCAATCTTTAAAACTTTATTTAAGATACAATTTTTATTCTATAGTTTAGTAATAATTGCTTGAAGTTAGAACTGTCAAAAGTAAGTAATTCTTTGCTTTGCTTTCTATGGCGGTTCTTACTCCGTTTAAATTCTTGTCTGTTGCATAAAGATGTTTGCATGAAAGTAATTACTTTAACTTAAATATAGATACGGGTGTAACAGTGCATCTTCATTTAGTTGTTCATTCAAGTATCGTCTAATATAATGAACACGAGCATTAATTTTTATGGCTTAAAAACTTTTTGAACTGAATAATAAAGAAGCCTCGAACATAAGAAAAATCGAGGTAAAGTTTAGTATCCACTCTATCTTTACTAGGTACTACTTGGTTTGCACTCTTGTAGGAGGAGCTGGGGCTATACTAAATAATAACAGCCGCTCGGGTCGATCTACATAATCCCCACTTGCCTAGGTTGGTCTGTGGATGGGTGACCCTTTACATACTGAGTTTTCTGACTTCTGATCATTTGTAGATCTTTGACAGTCGTTACAGGTCCGGCCCGAAAGTCTGTCAACCTGTCTTACCAAGGGGTATCGAATTACCCGGTACTGGCTGTGGAGGTCAGATGGGCAGTTACAACATACTGACTGGAAGACGACCCTAACGTATTAGGACAAAGGTTAGGTAGATGCGATGTACGTTCGTATTCTTGAGATGGAATAAAACGATTATTTAATTTTGCTTTTGATTTTAATTCATTTTGTTTTACAACTCGGTATGTGTTTTTTCTTTGTTATATTTTATATTCATTGTTATTTTCAGGCATACGATTTAACTCCGGCTGCTATTCCACCAATTGTTCTGAAAGATAAAGATAGAATAAGTACCTAGGTCTAGCAATAATACTGTGAAAAATCTTGGATTCATAAGCTGATAGTAAATTAAAAGAACCTATGTTAGCAGTAGGACATCATGACCGTTTATATAGTTGTCTTTCATGAAAATCTCATGCAAAAAAGGTGCGATCAAACCGCTACGGATAGATTTCAGCCCAGCTGCGATTAAAAGACACTGACAAATTCTTCTTGACTTCTTCATGTACATACAAGAATTAAGTGGACCCTTTACGAAGCCGTCAACAAATTATTCTGTACATCAAACTAAGTACTCTACGCAAAAAAAAAATTGATGAGCAACGAATTTTTTCACGGTAGGACTCAATGTAGCGCACTCAAAACATTGTGCTAATGAATGCATTGGTTAGTACAGGGGTCATGTAGGTATTTATAGTAAAGTTATAACATTAAAAACTAGTAATAGTTGGAATTTTTACCTACAAAAAAAAACCGACTTCCAAAAAAAACACTAAAAAAGTGGGAAATAACTTTACTTTCGGAAGTCGGTGACTATTGTTTGTTTCATTGACTTTTTTTGCCACCGACTTCCGAAAGTAAAGTTATTTCCCACTTTTTAGTGTTTTTTTTGGAAGTCGGTTTTTTTTTGCAAAAAAGTTTTTATTTTACCCTTTTTAGTTATCGCATCACACACAAATCCTTGTCAAGTATCAATTTCGCAATTTCTTTTACTTTGATGACATATTGTTTCCAGCTATTTTGATTTCAAAACCAAACTACTGAACCGATTTCGATAAAATTTCTATGGGACCAATCGGGAAGTAGATCCATTCAGATAAAAGAAGAATTTTTCAAATCGGTTCATAAATGACGGAGATATGAGGTAACAAACACAAAAAAAAATAAAAAAAACATACAACCGAATTGAGAACCTCCTCCTTTTTTAGAAGTCGGTTAAAAATCTCGGTTATCAGGAACGTTCCCAGCTAATGGTCCAGAACAAAAAAAAAAAAAAATGGAAAGACGGAGAAAACAAGGGCCGTTCGAATTCGTTAAGGGTGTTTTTACACCCATTATTCAATATCAGAGTCCGGTGTCCAAAACCACGACCGCAATCTATCCTTATGAATTAAAAAAACTAAAATATTTCGTCACCTGTAATCGTGAGGTACAACCATATCCTGTTATGTAAACAAAATAATCAAATGAGGGTTTCAGTTCAAATCTAGACATACAAATTTTTTATATATATATTTGTATTTATATGCATTGTATTTATATTACATGATAAGTAGTGAATAACTTGTATTATTTAAAAAAATTGTATAGTATTAGCAGTACCCCCCCCTTTTATCTATTTCATGTTCGTACAGTCCATCCAAAGGTTGTCTGGAAGAGATCGCTATCAGCGACAAGACCGCCATTGTAACCATAAAATTTCCTTTATTTATTTTTCTTACTTACTAATTACATTTTTAAATATTCCTATATACCATAAAATTATTATTAGCATCGTCATCTACCAGCCTTTTCCAATTTTATTGGGTCTCCAGTCTAACCGGATCCAGCTGAACATTTATTTTACATGGAGTGACCGACTATAAGACCTTAACGCTAATACGATATCCCTTGGTAAGACTGGTTGTCAGACTTTCCAGCCTTTAGTGGTACTCACCCTTGCATATTGTTTAGCTATGTTAGGAAAACGTTTCTCCACCTAGACACAAGTAAAATTTTAATAAAATGTATCTATTTGCCTGAATCTTACTGTTTCAACAACGTACCGTATCGAAAAGATCAAAGGAAAAAAAAGTTAAAGACTCTAAAAATGAAATGAGCAAATAAAATCCAGAAAATTTATCAATTTAAAAATAACAAGAAAAATAATGAAAAAGTTCTGCATACCATAGTCAAGTCTTTTGAACGAGTTGCTTCAATAAACTGTAAAAAATAACGTTTCGAGTAAGGACTACAATGTTCTTCAGGTAACTCAGGTTAGAGTACTAGAGAAGCCAAAATTTTCAAAAATAAAAATATATCGTGGATAATTCAAAGGTTGTCTGGAAGAGATCGCTATCAGCGATAAGACCGCCATTGTAACTATAAAATTAAAATTTTTTGTAAAACCGTTCTGTATCAATTTTGGTGTACAATAAAGTATATTCTATTCTATTCTATAATGAATAATAAAATTAAAGAAAGATAAGCAAATCAAGTATCTGGACTTAGCCATCATTGTGCCGATAATCGTTTCAGCCAATGGCTTAATTGCCAAGAGCCTCGACAAATACCTGAGGAGGCTCTCGTTAGCCAGCTGGATTAAGGGCTTGATTCAGAAAGCAGTGCTCCTGGACACGGCTCGTATTGTTAGGAGGTACCTCTCTTTGGAGCCCTGACCGCCGGTAGCTTGGATCTGTTCCCGATACCGGTGGGCTACTATTTTTTGTATTCTTAAATGTTTTTTTTTTGTGTTTTATTTTTAATGTGTAAAGTAAATAAATAAAGGAAATATGAAATTCAAAAAGTGGATAGTTCAAATTTCTAACTTTGTAAGAAAACTTACTTTTGTCTGCGTCTTCACTCGCATTAAGGTCAGTAATTATACTATAAATATGCTATGTGATTTACCTCTGTATAAGGCTTGACGCTGCCTTGGTAGCTCTCCTGCTATTTAAAAAGAAAAATAATATTATTTTGTTATTGAAATCATTAAAAATAAAAGATGAATCAAGTGTTGATTTAATAGACTTACCTCCATGGCTTCCAGTTTTAATCGAGGTATGTCAAAAAACTGTAAAATGCATGACCATTAAGAAATAAAAGCCTTTAGCATATTTTATATCTACAGGATGTATGGGCAGCGACACAAAGTCAAAGTCAAAATTATTTATTTGCGTTAAATGTGGTACAAAAATGGTAAATATAACAAGTAGTGCAGTGACACAAAAAAAAAAACAAACTGTCGCCATTAAATCAGTGCATGAATCTAAGCCCAGCGGCGTTAAAATGTTCTTCGGCTTTAAAGAAACAGCTTTTCTTTACATTTGGACCGTGTAGGCACTGCACTTATAAAACAGAATTTAAGGGTATGAAGAACAGGGTGTAAAGTTTTTCATCCTCCATAAAAAAAGGAGTATTCTCTGATCAGGCGGGTGTTATGTCTGGAGGGCCACTATCCGATAGTTGCTGTCGGGTTTTCCTATATTATGCTCTTAAGTCGCTGATAAATTTAATAGCGCGATTCAGAATTTTGTTGTTAGTTGTTCATTTGTGGTATAGATGGCGCTGTAGTTCTTTTTGTACTGTGTTGCTGTAATAATTTTTGTAGTGCCGCTACAAGAGGATTTTATTTTTCGTAACAGGTTGCCCACCGACGCCCGTTACACCCCCTTTTTTTAATGACAAAAAGGTTTGTTACCTCTAACGTGACTCCATTTGCGTTAAGTGTCTATAAAACAACCGAAAATACTAAGATGAAGTAAATTCTTATCAACTTTCATTTATACTGTAACTAGTGACCAGCCCTTCGCACGTGTGACATCTACTTTAATTTGGCGACATTTATGTTACGTCTTCGTTAGGCAAATTACCTTCGGGAATAAATATTCTTAAAGAACATACATATACGCATCAAAATCCATTCTGTTGTTTTGGAAATATGTTTTGTCAGGAAAATATTATAATAACCTGTACTATAAACGTAGGCTCACCTTTAACAGCCGTTTGACATCCATCTATATCAAAATGTAAAAGTTATATTTATATATTTTTTTATTATGCAATCAGATATCAACAACAATAAAAATCACCATCATCACCATCAACAATGATGATGTTGGTACTTACGACGTTGTAATCATTTGTATCAAAACTGTTCTGTAAACATCCAAAGTGTACAAAATTAGTTTACCAAGCGCCACTTCATCCCATCTTCAAAATTAGGATGAACTTAAAAGTTGATTTCGTGTACTCAAACTCAAACTCAAACTCAAAGCATTTATTTCAATTAAACCATTACAGGCACTTTTGAATGTCAAAACACAAAAAATAAACTAAGCTACAGTCCCAGTCACAGGGCATAATAACTTGTGAAAGTACTGTAGTTGCCCATTCGAAAGCGTAGATCTCTATGGAGAAGAATGGGCAAGAAACTCCATGGACACTCTTTTAAATCATTATGTTGTTACAAAGTCTCGGTTACATCATTCATGTCGAGATTAAACATACATGTGAGAACGATGTATAATATCGACGTTTAGTATATGTTCAAAAATACATTACGTTACATTTATCTACATTCCATGTAAATAAAGCATTTTATTCTACGTTCATAAGTGATTGTCATGTAACCGTCATGAAAATCAGAATCGTTAGGAATCAATAGTTATATAAAGTTGAACTGATGGCGAAGATTGTAACTTTGATGGCTTATATCTTGGAAATATGACGTTTTAGAAGATTTTATCTCATACAGTTCTTGTTTATATTGACGCCAGCTATTGAGAAATACTTGAGCGTGGCCACTTTTTGGAAAATAAAATAATATAAAATGGCGGAATATGGCAGGCCAAATAATTCAAAGCTCTTTAAAAAAATATATTTTCAAAAACTACTTACATAAAATGAAGCTTTGGGCCTGTTAAGAATTTATAAATTGAATTTGTTTTGTCTGTTGTTGAATTACTGCCATATAAATAAGTAAGAGTATTCAAAGTATACTCTGTTCATAGAATTGAACTACTCTTTGTTACACACGATTTTTAACCGACTTCAAAAAAAGGAGGAGGTTCTCAATTCGGTTGTATGTTTTTTTTTTGTGTTTGTTACCTCACATCTTCGTCATTTATGAACCGATTTGAAAAATTCTTCTTTTATCTGAATGGATCTACTTCCCGATTGGTCCCATAGAAATTTTATCGAAATCGGTTCAGCAGTTTGGTTTTGAAATCAAAATAGCTGGAAAAAATATGTCATCCAAGTAAAAGAAATTGCGAAATTGATACTTGACAAGGATTTGTGTGTGATGCGATAACTAAAAAGGGTAAAATAAAAACTTTTTTGCAAAAAAAAACCGACTTCCAAAAAAAAACACTAAAAAAGTGGAAAATAAGTTTACTTTTGGAAGTCGGTGACTATTGTTTGTTTCATTGACTTTTTTGCCACCGACTTCCAAAAGTAAAGTTATTTTCCACTTTTTTTGTGTTTTTTTTGGAAGTCGGTTTTTTTAAAGTAAAGAACTCACACAGATAATCCGAGTTTTTCTTGTTCCAGGCGCAGTTTTTCTTCATCTCGCTTTTTCTTCCTCTCTCGTTCTCTCTTCCCGTAATCAATGTAGCGTAATGAAGGTTTTTCCTTAGAAAAGGTTTTTTTTTAGTTCTGTTTATTTAGTAATAGTAAAATATCATATTAAAATGGCATCATATCCGTATAGATTTCATATTAATTTCATTAATAACTAAGAGACCAGATGTCATTCCAGTGTGGGAAAAAGACAGAGCTATACAGGATGTCTAGCGCCATCTCTTTCCCACTCTAGATACTAAAACATTCCTGCTTTAAGACGTCATGGTAGGCCACCAGTTCTGGCTTCGCGTGGCTTTTATGACTTGACAAAACAACGAGACTTCTTCAATATAATAAAACTATCTGACCCACGCAACTTCGTCTGCGTAACATTTTTGATGTGATTGATGCTCTGTTCATATTGGTCGCAGAGTGATGTTACATAGCCTATAGCCTTCCTCCATAAATGGACTATCCAACACTTAAATAATTTTTCAATTCAAACCAGTAGTTCCTGAGATTAGCGCGTTCAACCAAACAAACAAACCCTTCAGCATACGCCAATATTGAGTACGTAAACTTTTCGAATCCTCCATTGTGTAAATGTACATAAATATGTACCTAAGGACTTTTACATAGATAACTATTATGGATATATGTAATATATACTATGGATAACAATTTTGCATCGACTGACGCAATTAATATGAATAGTCCAATTTTTTTCGACTCGTGGTCCTTAGGGAAAGTCAGATAATTCGAATCATAACCAAAGAGATGATAATGCGCTTACTCTGTTACACCCTTTATTTAATGTTTATTTTTTGCAAGTTACCTCGCGCTCAGGCCCTTGACGCAGGAACGCTACAAGTAATCTGAAGGCGAAAAACGATTTAATGATAATTTATGTAACATAATGTAATGTCGCAGAATGATAGAAAAAAAAATAGGCAACACGTTAAACATTAAATATATTATTAACTAAGAACTTCACTTACCTGGGTGGCTTGTTCTGTGAGACATACCTAAGCATTAGCATTTTTAACCGACTTCGCTAGAAGGAGGGTTATGTTTTTTGAGAGTATGTATGTAGGTATGTATAATTATTTGGCACGCTCTGCGGCCTGAACGGCTCGATGGATTTTAGCTTCAAAGGTGTCGTTAGATTCGTATTAAGTGTGAAAGTGACACCGGGTATAAATTTTGAATCAGAACACAACATAAGCTGGGAGTACCTCCACGCGATGAAGGCGGTAAAAATTTGTTTGGCTAATCGTCTGCGAAATCTTTTGCATTTGTAAACTAAAAAAATGGAAATAAAAAAAGTTATTAAAAAAACTAAAAAACTCGACTGCAGTAAAACAAACACAACACTTAAGCTTTTTACCGCAGTCGGGTTTTAAATTTTTTTAATTACTTTCTTTTTGTATATTTTAAATTGTTTATTTATATTTTAGATATTTTTTTTGTATATTGTATATAATGTATTTATTTATTTTATGAAAGGTAGCTTCACAGCTGACGGTACATAAACATAAAATTATTGTACAAAACATTCAATATCAAGCTAATATCAACTACACAAAAAAAAGAAAAGCTCAGAGAGTGACACTAATTTAATAATAATCAATTTTTACTATTCATTTTTTAACACCCTCTACGCGCGAATAAAACATTCCTGTTCATATATTACCCGACTGCTGCGGAGCCGAAAAGAAGGGGAAAGATTTTCACTTTCGTATATTTCGTTCTAAAGAAGAGTCCCCCTTTAGAACTGGATTGTTTTTTTTGGGTATAAATGTGACCTATCTCAGAACAAAAAAAAATTAACCCTCACTCCGTTATTAAAATTGTCGTTATTTCTTCTGAATCCTGTGTACAAAACTCTTTCGGCTGTTCCGCCGTACCTGAAATAATTATTATTATTTTCTAATCTAATAGTTCCAAGAGCCATTAATTTATTTACTAAAAGCATGATGCATAGTTTTATGAGCAGTGATAGCCTAGTGGCCAAGCTGCTAAGACTGCTAAATCATAGGTCTCGAGTTCGAACACAAGACACGCATCTCTGACTTGTCGGAATCATGTGCGTATTACAAAATTATCACATTCTTTTCGGTGAGGGAAAACGTCGTGAGGAAACCAGCATGTCTGAGAGATATTTCTCGACAGCATGTTACGCCAAGTCGGAGGCCCATGGGCGGCATGAAAACTCTCACACCAGGTTAGGCACTAACCACACAATAAAGAAGAAAGAAAGAAGATTTACTAAAACTCAACTGGACTAAGATAATTAGACAGGAGGGAAATAGGCCATTAATATGACAATCTATCAGTTACCGCGTCTTCAGCGCATGATTCTGAGTTCATCATTAGTGTTTTTCATCGGCAATTTAAAAAAAATCTACTGTTCCATACATTTTGACCTTATAGGTCATTTTGACATTGCACTTTTGTAAGAAACTGCTGATTTTTTTTTAAAGTTTGTGTGTTGTTGTCTCTACCCACACTGTATAATTACATAAATCCGTATGCTAGTTGAAAAGCTTTATCAATCCTGTTGGAAGTCAGTCAGCAATTTCCACTTTTCTATGACCTTCGTCTTATTACTAATAGAGAAAACTTACGTCATCCCTAAATTATCTAAATTGCCGTAAACTCCAGCACCATCACCCAAGTCTTTATGCGGGAATTTGACGGCGGACTTCAACATGCCAAGAGCTGGCCTGAGCAAAGTGTGCCCGGGCAGGATGGGCTCTGCCTCGGGCAATTGGTTAGGCATTGTGGGCGAGGCAATGATTGGCGACCTCATACCCGGGTGGAAGTCGTACAATCTTCGCTGTAAGTGAGAGAGTAGAAGGTGTAGGTTAGTTTTGAGACAAGGATCAATAACGTGACAATTCCGAAGGCGAATACAACCTCAAACCGTAGAGCAACTCAATTGTTGGGGCAGACCGCAGTGACAGAACTTGTTTCTTTGTTATTCTATCTTCTATGTACTTATTTACTTACCCCCATAGAAAAATGAGGATCCTCCGGCAGCACGGGTGTTGTGCAGGCATATCAGAATTCTGAATCGCACTATTAAAGTTATCCGCCACTTAAGCCCATATAGAAAAACCCGACGTCAACTGCCGGGCAGTAGCTCACCAGACACAACACCCATCTGGTCGAGGATCTTCCATTTTATGTTGAGTATTGAGGAACTTTACACCTTGTTCCTCATACCCATAATTCACTTGTTTGCAACAATAATGACATAACTCGAAAAATAAGAAATACAGGACAGCTTTTTTGTAAGTTCTAAAAATATTTTCAGTATTTCGCCAATATTTTTTTTGCATAGAGAAACTTTTTATCAAAAGATTAAAGGTTTATTTTACGTATTTCGTTACTTAATTTAATACTTGCTTTCCTTAATTTTATATTCAACTACAAACAACATCGAAAAATCAAAATTTTTGAGTTATGTCATCCTTCTCGCAAACCAGTGATATATGCTAATTACCGCTGTTGCCGTTTCCATAGAAATGTCTATAGAAATCACTTTTGTTGCTGTGATTCGTCATCATGATTGGATGGATTGGCCGTTGCGGTTTACGCTTGCTATTGCCTTGGGAATTGTACCCTAAGAATGCTAAACAAACTGTTAAAGTTACACAAAAAATATTTAAAAAATCCATTTTTGTGTTTTGCAAGTGTTTTGAGTAGGTATAGATTTTTTTATAGGGAGCCGTTTCCCCAAAAGTAATTTCGCTACCTTTAAACAAGATCTTTTAAAATGTTATGGGAAACCCAGTTTTTTTTTTATGAAATAGGTGTTTACTATTAACACGTGAAAACGAGATATTTACCATGTTTACTATTTAATTTTGAGTTCCCGATATTCCCGTTTTCACGTGTTAAAGTAATGTTAGTGACCATGCCATTTTAAAAACTTAGATATGTGTTTATTTGTGTTTTGTGTGTACATAAATAAATAAATAATTGGCATCGGCTAATTGGGCTATATAACTGTATTTGTTAAATACTTACTAAGTTTACTTTATAATATTTTTTGGGATCTAGATCGTCATAACTTTTTCGCTGAAAAAAAAAATGGGCATTTAGGGCAGGTTTACTGATGCGATCAGAGGCGCAAATACAAACGATTTGAAATTCGACAGTACTTCTTTCACATAAATATAATGTTTTCTTAATATTAATTTACTAATTTAAATATATAACCAATTGTGCTAAAAACAAACAAAAAAAAAACAAAACAAATAAAAAAAAAAACAAAAAATAAAAAACTAACAAAAACAAAAAAAAATATATACCAAATGTGATAAAGGTAGAATTGTAGTTTGGATTAAAAATCGTCCGCATTTACGTTACGTTTGCGCTAGTGCCTCCATACAAATCTAAAATGTGTTAAGAGCTGCCAGCCATCAGTTTTATCATTGTTGTAGATAATAGGGCTTGGGCCCCTTAAAAACATAACTGGCGTAATGTGGGTGTAACTGCTATTTGGTACAATTCTGCCAGACCCTTCAGGGATTTATTAATTTATGTTCACACAAAACACATACCGGAAATAACATATCTATAGACACATGATCACAAAAATACCGCTTATTTCATTTATAAATCTCTTTCAGCGGACCTGCGACAGGATACATAGACAAGAAACATAAACACAGTGTGTAATAAGAAAAAAATAAGCCTTTAATCTAGATCTATTTCGCTTATGTCATTATCATCTGCTTAGCCTTTTCTCAACTATGTTGGGGTCGGCTTCCAGTCTAACCGGATGCAGTTGAATACCAGTATTTTATTCTATCTGACCTCCTACCCAGTACTGGGTATTACGATACCCATTGGTAGACTGGTTGTCAGACTTTCGGGCCACTGACTACCTGTAACGACCGGACCAAGGCATGGAGGAAACTCGGTATGTAATGGGTGGCCACCCATCGATGGACCAACCTAAGCACGTGCAGCTTAACCGAAGGATCGACCCGAACGGCTGTTATTATTTGGCCACGAGCTCCTCCTATTTCGCTTATGTAAGAAGTGAATAATAAAAGTCTAACTGGTATGTTTGGAGGCAACCCATTTTAGTTTTTGATTAAAAACAATCTTATGCCATTGGGTACAACTTACATTTGGATGTTTACTGTTTTCTCTCAGGATATTTCTTACATCATTGTAAATATTTTTGTTCTGAAAAAACAAAATGCACTTATGAGTATACCAACTTAAATCTAGTCTTTTACCTGACTGCGGCAGAGCCCAAAAGGTAGGATTATGTTTATCTCGTATGGAACCGGTTTCAAATCACTTCTCAGACAAGCAGTTTGTAATTTCAAAACAACAGATTTTAACTGAATGCATATAAATGAAAGTATACAGGGTGAAAACTTTCAGCGGGGCAGTAAGTGGAACTACCTTAACTGATGCAGCTACACGAAAATAGTCTTGAAACGCTATCCATAATTTTTCGTGAAATTTTCATTCCCATTCAGACTTTCAAAAAAAAAAAATGTTTTTTTTTTTTAATCTGTGAATGGGGATCAAAATTTCACGTAAAATTATGGATAGTCTCCTGAGATCATTTTCGTGTAGCTGCAACGGTTAAGGTAGTTAACATTACTGTCCCGCTGAAAGTTTCCACTCTGTATACGGTACTTAAAACATTTTTTTTATATTATGATCAGTCTGGCTGTTTGTTTCGGCTAATATCCGAAACTGCTGGACCTGTTTTGACAGGACTTTTACTGTCAGATAGCTGATGTTATAAGGAGTAACTTAAGCTACTTTAATTCTAGAAAAAGAATTAGGGTTCCGTGAACAAAAATTAAAACCCTTGAATTTGTTGTTAAAATCCGATTCAAATAGGGAAGTAATATTTTTTCCAGCTCGTTTCGCCATCCTGCGTCAAGAATTGGGTAAACCTTTATCAAACTTACAAAAATCGTTGGGAATTTGCTTTGGTCATTTGCTCTCCTGAGCCGCTGAAAATAAGAACAACAGTATTACACATTGATACGAAAACATCTACTAAAATCACATTTTAATTTCTTTCATACATTAAATAATTAACTTTTTACAGTTTTGGCAACAAGCGGCAGGAAAAATAAAGCTTCACAATTAGAAACAGTATATACTTCGGAAAGCATCGTCTATCTTCGGATACGAACGCACGACGATGAAGTCTTTCACAACCATGGAAGAGCTTATCAATTTTTTGGCGCGACTAATAGTTCTCCTGACGGTGGCGGTGTTTTCTGTCATGGCGGCCAATCTCAGCGGAGATTAGATAGAGGCGCGGGAGATATAATGGTACACAAATGTGTGCGCAGGCACAGGTGCACTCTCTGTTCCTTTACTCTCATAGGCCGATGGGACGGCCATCCTACACCACCGGAGAGACATCAGGCGCAGGACCAATGGCTTAACGTGCTTTCCGAGGCACGGAGAAATCATACCGCTAACTTCCAAACTCCGGGCTACTACTGAGTAATTCCTAATGGAAAAACGCAATGGCACTCTTTGCCCGACCCGGGAATCGATCCCAGGACCCCTGGACCTGAGCAGTCGCGCTTGCGACCACGAGACCAACTGGGCAGACAATTTTAATACATTACGAGTTGTTTGAGTGAATTCGAACCATGAAACCGGACAAGATTGTCAAAAGACGGACGTACTCGACCTCGTTCTTTAACACTTGGTCGTTTGTCCGCATTTCAAAGGAATCATCAACCAAAGTCATCAAAAATCATCAATCGAATTCGAACTCACGGCCAATAGATATCAATATATGTAGATACCGAATAATATAGATACGGCCAATATAGAACAAGATAAACATGTCTAAGTAATTATTTGAGGAATAGGAATAGGTATTTTAATAATTTCTTGAGGTTAGAACTGTAATAGTTAATTCTTAGCTTTCCTTTTTTTGACGAATCTTACTTCGTTTTGATCCTTGGGTATTGCATAAAAAAGTTTGCATAAGTTAATTATTTTACTTTATTTGCATGAGGTACTTAAACTCAAGTAATTACTTTAACTTGACTATAGATACGGGGTAATTGTGCCAATGCCATGCTCATAGAATGAGGTGCGACCAGTAAGTTACGCGACGGAAAAAAAAATCATACAAACGTGCAAAGATAAGACGTGGCAAAATATAATGTGGAAGCTTTGAGGAACTGTGAGGCGAATCGGACATTCGGACTAATTCAGAATCACGATGATTACCGAATTGCATGCCTTTTCTAGTTTTATATCTACATCTTCTTAGCGTTTCGATGGCAAATAAGTTTAAATATTATGTTTAGCCCAAAACTCAGCCACGCGAACTCCGCTCACTGATGTAGTAAGCAGATCATCAAGTGCGCAGGTGATTGGGCATGCGGTGCAAGATGGAAGGTGTGCCATTGTCTGTGGGGAAACGCCACATATGCACTTGAGGGCTGAGTCGTCCATGAACCCCCATTTGCGGAGATTGTCTTTGCTCCGGCCTACTTGGGTTCGAAGTCTGTTTAAAGATTTCCAAGTCGGCCACGGCAACGCGTGCCCAGGTGGAAGGCTCATATACATACATTTCTGGCTTGCAATATCTGACTGCTGGACGAAGCTGCCTCTCACTTTTCCACACACTCGTCCTGTCCACTGTCAATGCGGATCTTTTGGTAGGAGCCAAGTACGCCCCCCCCCCCAAGTTAAATAATGCCAGTTAAAAGGAATTTCTTACCATGAGTAAGTTCAATTTTTCCTGTAAACTGAGCTGAGCATAGCTCTCCAGAATGTTCTGAAATAAATTAGGTTTTATTAGTGCCGGATCTTTCTATGCAAGCCTAAGTAAGAGGTTAGAATCGTGTTTATATAGTGTACGCTTTTTCTTAAGATGCAAGTAAGCCAAGTCAGAGGCCCATGGGCGGCATAAAAACTCTGACACCAGGTTAGTCAACCACACGATAGAGAAGAAAATGAAGCAAAAAGGTGATAAAAATAGTTTAGAAGACAGTTTTTTTTTTAAATAATTGGGTCATTCAATGGCTGATGAGTGATGATGCGAAAAATAAGTATCCCAATTTATTACGATTTTGGGCAGCTGGTCTTGTTCTTCTAGGTTTCCACCCCCTATCTAAATATATCGATGCCCGACTATACAACAAGAACAAGATAGCAGATTTAAAGACAAGTTGGTTAATAAATAATTAGAATATTTCTTACAATAATTATAACAAATATAAAAATAACTTTGAAGGAATCCATTTCATTGTTCAAACAACACTCATGTTTGTAATAGGTACCGTTATAAAAATTAACCGCTGCAGCAACTTCAATAACATTAAAATGATTACCGTGAAATTAACTTTCGAGTTAATTAAGTACCTAAGTACGAAATGCGGTGGCGAGGTGACTTAATGCGGTGGCGAAGTGTCAAGATATACGCATTATGGCGCATTTACACGTGGTCGTTCTCCCGAATTCGGTTGCCCATGGAATTCGGGCAAACGACCAAGTGTATCTTGAGTAAGAAGTGTGTGTAACTTGACCTACTTGAAATCAGCTGTTTCCTACAAAAGTGCAATACCGTTTTTTAAATGAACGATGGTAAATGTCTATGTTGGGGGGTTCGGATTGACGTACTGTATATACGTGGTAACCATTTGTACGTCGATGTCCGTTCTACCCTGTATAAAAGGTTGTAAAATAAAACCTCTTAAATTCGTCGTTTTAATATATTATTTATTTACATTTTAAACATCAAAATCAATGTGTCTTGTCTTGATTGATTTTGGCATTACTCGGTACATCGAATGTTGAATTCTGTATATTGTTAATCGGTGTTGTCTCGTTGCTTTGCAACGTTGTATGGCCGACCTGTTTGATCTTAGTGTACTTACAGGACACAAAATTAATTGATTTCTTGCGCTATTTCGTTGAGACGGCTGTTTTGTTCAGCTTTCCAGGCTTTTAACATTTCTATTATTGATTCGCGGATAGTGTATAACTGACTGTACGGATATAAAGAAGATCTCATCGGTTAATGAAACAGAAAAAAATAATTGGTTATTAAAATTTACTTTAGTATTTATAAGTCACAAAATGATTAAGGTGCATGAATAGAGGATCTTATGGCATATTTATACATTAAAGTACCTACCAATAAGTCACATAAGAAAAGTACTAAGTGCAAGCATTTTATTACTAATGTTTTATCGCAATCGGATGAAACAAGTAAACATTATTTTTTATACATTAGACAACAATACAGGATGTAAACGGATCCTTTATAACGCCGTCAACCAAGCATTTTGTATATGATAATAGTGCAAGTAAATATTATGAGGGAGGCGATTATAGAAAACAAGACAATACCGGGTACTGAAAACCTCAAACGGCACAAACACAATACCTTAATTGGTAGGTATGTGTTTGAGTCGTTTTGGGTTTAAACACTGACAATGGCTTCCGAGTGCCCACCTATTATTTAGACATATCGCCAAGCAGTTGGTCGACTCTTCACGTGACCAGAGAGCTGGCCTTTTTTAGCCAAAGAATCAGCATTGCCATCCAACGTGGCAATGTTGCCAGCCTTCTGGGCACTTTTCCTATTGACAGCGATGAGGATGAATTTTTTGAGAGCCAGTAATTCCTTGTCCATTTTGATATTTGTACATGTTATTATTATAATAATATCTACTTAAATAGATATTATGCAAGTCTGCTGGGTCGTTTTGTAATCATCCATTACCCTACAAGCAATTGATGATTTCTGTGACTTTCTTGACGGGCTTTAAGGGTCATCCATTAATTACGACAGACGAATTTCAAAATATTTGACCCCCCTCTGCGTCCTTGTCACAGCTGGTCACATTTTTGCGACTCCCCTCCCTAGAGGGAGGAGTCTAACAGTTTGATGTCACATATTTTGCAATTACACTGTTTATAAAGATGAGTAAATAGGTATATTTTAAAATGCTTCGTTAATAGTTCAAATTTCGTGTTTTAATACTTAGATATTGTATTAGATTTTGAAATGTGACGTCACGAAATTTAAGACCCATCCTACTCTTTGTCACACAGTGCCACACTTTGTTGGCCCTCTCCTCCTCATTAACATCGGCCCTAACAGTGCTGTAAGTAAATTTTAAATTTAAAAAATCCAATCCAAATCTTTAAAAAATGAGAAGTTTTTTTTTTTTTTTTTTTTTTTTTTTTTTTAAACTTTAGTTTACATTGCCCCCGTGTGTGATCTGTTATATTTAAAACGTTCCCGTAGGGTAATATCCAACCATAACGTGAGCGAAGCAGCTGGTAAAAGCTAGTTCATGAAATAAGGGAATTATTTTTAGTTACTCGACTTAGGGTTTTAATAAATACATTCCAGAAGAATCTTACCAATAATCTCGCGAGCTGATCCCTCAAACTGATACCAAAACAGTCTAGAATATTCTGTAACTGAAGATTTTGGCTGAAACAAGACAGTTCCAAGATCATGATAAAAAAAACATCGTAATTGCAAAAAGAGTATTCCTTGCGGTTATTATAGTAAAGATAACAATCGTTAAGTCCATTTCATTGTTCAATTCATATCCGTGTTTTGAAAATTAACAGTGACTTCAATTTTATTGAAGTATTTCAACGGTGATATTGACGCAAATACAATAAAACTTTCCGAAAATATTACCACACCGAATGCTGGAATCTCAAAACTCGCGTCTGGAGAACTTATTTACCTTTTTTATGACTTGGGGAAACCAGTGATAGCCTAACGTTGTGACCGTCGTACTAACAAGTCATAGGTCACGAGTTCGAACCCAAGGCACTCACCTCTGATTTTTCGCATTCATGTGCGTATTGTATAATTATCTCTTGCTGAAGGAAAACATCGTGAGAAAACCAAACATGTCTGAGAGATATTACTCGACGGCATGTAAAGCCGAGTCAGAGACCCTTGGGTGGTATAAAAACTCTGACACCAGCAAGCAAGCATCGATACCCAAAGAAGAAGGAGAAGAATCAAACATACATACATCAGAGGTGTACACATTAGTACACCCACATTTCGCCAGTTATGTTTAAGTCCCATGTAATAGAGAGCTAGCCTATTGCCATCGACTGGTCACAAATTCAGACTTTGTGGCTGCTACTGAGAAATTCGTGATAGAAAAATCCAATAACAGTTTGCCTGACCTAGGAATCGAATCCAGGACCTCATTGCTCAGCAGTTGCGCTTGCGCCCACTCGACCAACGAGGTAGTCAAACGATACTAAACGAAAGTTTCAATTTCATTCGCTATAGACGTAAGTATCCATGACGTGTTCTGTCAGTCTTTATGTAAATTGTTTCTCGAAGTATAAACATGGATCCGAAGAGGCTGTCCAGATGTCACTAAACGCACGAGCGAACGCACGATGAACTGGAAACTTCGAACGTAATACATTCTACCCACGTATATATGAAACGCGCGCCTACGCAAATTATCGGTGGGTTTCAGTGCATATACGCGCGTATGAAAGTGGTAATGTATGAAACAACTTACAAGAATAAAATGACGCTAAATTGACATGTTACTACATTTTATTTTGATTTCGTAGGAACAAATGCAAGCGATTCGATCTTTAGGTCCAGCTGCGCTTGCCTAGGTTCGTTCGTGGATGGGTGACCACCCATTATATAATGAATTTCCTCCGTGCCTGGGAAAACACCTTAAGCCGTTGCCCCGGCGGTCATTTGTAGATTTTTGACAGTCGTTACAGGTAGTCAGTGGCCCGAAAGTCTGACAACCAGTCTATCCAGTAGTAACTGGGTTGTGGATTTCAGATAGGGTGTCACACCATGTAAGATACTGGTATTCAGCTGCATCCGGTTAGACTGGAAGTCGATCCCAACATAGTTGAGAAAAGGCTAGGCAGATGGCGATAGCAAACTTACATAAGGCTCTAAGATGAAGAATAATATTTTTAAAGAGATCATTTAAAAACTCATTATGAGCCAATTAACTGCTGAGTGATGTTTCGATTTACTTTCAGAAAAAGTTTATGACTGCAGCCCAGCCAGTGAATTGCGTTCATATCATATTTTGAGGTCATTTTTTTGTCTTTCCAGAACTTCGCATTCAGGATAAGTTAATAATCTTCCTGTAGCTCAATAATCTTCACTACGATCGTCTATGAAATGGTTGTTGATTAAAATCCAGTCACAGTCCTCATAAAACTCAAAATCCTAATTAAAAAGTTGCGAAAAGAGCACCCAAAATGGCATTAAAACCTCTTTTGCTCCGGCTCTTTTCTAAGCCTAGCTAATTTTAAGGTAGTGGCACACTAGCGCGGCCTGCTAATGACGTCGGCGGATGTGTCGGGGCTACGGTGGGGTGCTTGTTACAAGCGGTAACGTATTTATGAGGTACAAAGAGGCCTCGTTTGTCTCGGTGGTCAGAGACGCTATTGTTGAAGATAAGTTCTTGGGTTTGATTCCGTGGTCGGGAATCGTGTTATGGGGTTTTTATTTAGGAATTTCTCATTAGCAACAGAGGGTCTGGGTTTACTTGATGGCAATAGATTCGTCCCTTACTAAATGAGATGGGACTTAAACATAACTGAAGAAATGTGGGTGCCCTAGATAAACAAGAGATGAATCTAATAGTACACTCACATTTTGACAGTTATGTTAAAGCGAGTCTATTGGCATCATCATTAATATTTCAGAAGTATATTTGTTGAAAAATCGCTTTTCTTTCAAAACTTGGATCACTATGCCGTCGCGAAGTTACGAAAGTCTAAAATTCACAATTCCATTTACGTTTTTGTATCGGTTGATATTTAAAAAAAAAAACTTTTTTTGCAAAAAAAAACCGACTTCCAAAAAAAACACTAAAAAAGTGGAAAATAACTTTACTTTCGGAAGTCGGTGACTATTGTTTGTTTCATTGACTTTTTTGCCACCGACTTTCGAAAGTAAAGTTATTTTCCACTTTTTAGTGTTTTTTTTGGAAGTCGGTTTTTTTTTGCAAAAAAGTTTTTATTTTACCTTTTTTAGTTATCGTATCACACACAAATCCTTGTCAAGTACCAATTTCGCAATTTCTTTTACTTGGATGACATTTTTTCCAGTTATTTTGATTTCAAAACCAAACTGCTGAACCGATTTTGATGAAATTTCTATGGGACCAATCGGGAAGTAAATCCATTCAGATAAAAGAAGAATTTTTCAAATCGGTTCATAAATGACGGAGATATGAGGTAACAAACACAAAAAAAAAAAAAAAAACATACAACCGAATTGAGAACCTCCTCCTTTTTTTGAAGTCGGTTAAAAAACTAGTATAAATAAATATCGTATTTGATTTAGGTTTTACTATTTTGCTCTTTGTTAAGTAATCTGCTTTTGGTTTTTAGAAAAACATCTCGAATTGGTAGTAGTAGCTAGTATGCTTGAAGTTAGCATGCTTGCAATAGGTAATTAGTACTCTGATTATAATAAACAAATAGTAAATCTTACCCGTTAAAAGAACCTTTATAAATAAATAAGGAACCAATAGGAATAAGACGTGTATTTAGTCAACCTCTGCTACGTAGGATGTGCACAGTGTAGAAATTTTCCACGATTTGCTGTTCATTTGTTTGCAAGCCACGCGTTCGTGCGTAGCCTGGCCGTGAGTTGCAATGTGGTGACTAAAGACAGAGGGAAGCTAAGTAGCGTGCGTAGCTATGTCGTGGGCTGCTGTGGAGCGACGCCTTTAGTAAATCATCCTAGTTGAGGATTTAAATGATTTTTAATGTGAAACATTTATTGGCGGGCCTTGGCGACTCGTATGCCGTGGCGGAAAATGGCATGACGCTGTCATACAGTGATGCCCCCTATAGAGTTTTTTTTTGTATATCTATTATACTTCATAATATTTCAATGATGAATTCTAATATTAACATAAATGTTTCATATCTGGCTTCCTGTGATGGTCAACTTTTTTCTTCTAATTCATATCGCTGGCATGACATTGTTTTTTGCTCTGATGTTGTTCTTGGTAGCGCAGAGGTAATTTTACGTGCATGTTTTGCACTTGGGTACGGAGACCGTTCAAAGACTCTGTGCTCTGATATTATTTAGCCTAGGACTCAACACCTATAGGTAAGACTGAAATCCCTGTACTGCTAAAACTAGAGAGACAATCTTTCAAAAATACACATTGCACAGTTTATCCACATCTCCGTAACATCGTAGCTCCTTGTAGTTATCGCATCGTGTTGTTTTCAACGCAGCCAAAGACTGCAAGTTTGACGTGAACGCGATACATGTAGTGTGCGGCGTCAAAACCATTCTGTGAAGCCAGCGTAGCCGCAGAACACTAAACGTGAAATCTGAACCTTTCATGCTGCACAGGAAATAGAAGGCTATCTATAGAACTAGCGTGGGTTTAGTTTAGCTGTAATAGTAGGTATAGTACGCGACTGTTAGTAATTCTGATCGAGGTTTTCACACATTTAAATGTAGACACAAAGCGTAATAAATTTATTCTGTTATAGACTTTATGTGCCGTTTCAACTGCCGGATACAGTGGGTTTACGTTAGCATGCTGAATTCGATTCGAAGAACTCACTCGTTCATAAAAAGTTTTCATATATAATATTAAATTATAGGTATATCTTATTTAAAATTTGTAGTACCTAAATATACATTAAATTCTTTATGGTGCGTTATTTAGCTAAATGATAGTTTATCCTCACATCTGTACATAATAAAACTTATCCAACCATCATAAAGATCGAAATACCATAATTTAGAACACCGTATTTAATCTTGCCTCAATCTCAATAGGTACTTAATAGTACCCATGGGAAATTTGAGCCAAAGACAGTTCTGATTACACAATCGTTGCCCGAGGGCAAAGCTGGTTCATCATATTTCTTCTCAGATCAATATTTGGGGTCCAAACCCCCGTATCAATTACTGTCAATACGATTTTCCTTTACGAAGCAAGGAAAGCATTGTAGCGTCATCATAGGCCTTCATATAAGTCAAAGGCTTCGGTCGATTCGGAGAATGATTTTATTTTTGTTATGTCAATTTATTATTTCTTTTTATTTAAGTATTTAATTAGTAAATCACGACGATTTTTGAATCTAAAATACAATTACCCTATAGCACTTTAGTTTAATTGTTTGCAACAAGCACAATCAGTAACATCCATACATATAAATAAACGAATACATTCTTAAAATTATGAAAATATTATGTGTGAAACGGGTATTTTTAATTTAAAATCGACTTACTTATTTACGTTCCGTTTACACCGCGCGCTCGTGTCCCTGGTTATTGTATAGTATACTAGCTTATGCCAGCGGCTTCGCCCGCGTGGAGTTCGGTAATTGACCCACGGGATGAAAAGGAACCTATGTGCTATTCCAAACTATAATCTATCTCTGTGACAAAATTTCATCCAGATCCGTTCAGCCGTTCTGGCGTGATTGAGTATCAAACATCCATCCAAACTTTCGCATTTATAATATTAGTCTAAATGATTTCCTGGTAGCAGTTAAAGTTATTTATCGGAAGTGGAAGATCTACCAGTGTTCCATTTTAGCCCTGAAATAACTAGAAGTCATGGGGATGGGACCTTCCCAAGCGGTGGGATTATTCAGACTTACAGTAACATTAAGACCTACTAGTATTAGAAAAATGGGTCTTATTCTAGCGTGTTAACGTACGAAACAATAAAAATCGAATTGTAATAAAATTAAATGTAGGTATATTTACATACAAGGTAGGTCTCTTATACATACATACATACAATATTCGCAAAAATTAAGCCATAGGCTTGTAGTCGTCCTGAAAAACAAAATTAATTAATTAATTAATATTACTTTGAGTTTTAATATAAGTATTTTCAGGAGTTATTTAGAGATTTATAATTGGCTAGATTTTAATTCATTATACTGGTAGGAACCGTGGCACTTTGATATTTTCCAAGTGTTTAGGAAGTTCTGTAAATAATGACTACATTGACTTAAAAAAATACCAGAGTTCGTTAAACGCCACACAAAAGTGGCATAGAGTATTTATCAGAAAAGTCAAGGACTTTGTGGTGCATCCTCTAATTTTTTCATACCTTCGTGCCTGTTTCATTCATTAACATAAATTGTACACTACACTCTTGAAATACAGAAGTACCTGATTATATCTTTCTTTTTCGTGTGGTTAATGCCTAGCCTGGTGTCAAAGTTTTTAAGCCACCCGTGGGCCTCTGACTTGGCTTTATATGCAGTCGAGAAATATCTTTCAGGCATGTTTGGTTTCCTCACGATGGTTTTACTTCACCGAAGCTAGTGATAATTGAATATATTTTGAATATATTGTTATTTTAGTACCTGATTGAAGTACCACCACTTTCTACCAAAGAACAGTTCGGGACCAGAGGGTCCTAAGCTTCCAAACTTAGGTCCGAAGGGATTGATGTTCATATGGTCGCCATCCATCTTAAAAATATCACAAAAAATATCTTCAGTTTCAAAATCATTTCAAAATCATTCATGTTTCAGTACAAACATAATTTAATAAAATGTAAATAAATACAACTTCTTCAGTGACATGTTTTTTATTTAAAACATTTTTTTTGTAATATATGGAGGAACTGAGATCGCTTTGCCCAACGTCCTTTAAAAAAATATTTTTGACATTTCAGGCAAGGGGCCTTGACAGTTGTCAATCGCATTTGTTTCGTATTTATAACTACGATTTCAACAGGATTTGCATAAGTATTTCGATAACTTATGTCACATTTCTACGATCATTGTCGCTAATTGAATGTAATAATAATTTTAAAAAAATACTCTAAACTATAGTAGATCATGTAAAATTAGTCTCTAAAGTATAAACTTACAAAATGATTGTAAGGCCAGTTTTGTTTATATTTATTCTTGTGCACTGTGAACGGGTTGCCCGGGTTCCTTTCATAGTCCGAGCTCCCCGATTCTGAGCTGCTATCAGTATTGATGGAATCTTTTTTACTGCCAATGTCAGGGTCGTTCTTTCTTCTCGTATTGTAGAGATTTTGCGAGTCCTGTAAAACGTTTAAAAATGCTCGATCGCGTAAAAGCAAACTTCAATATCTTCTACATCAATGATTCACATAGTTATTAAATTAAATTTGTTTCGACCAGAACTCAGCCTCATCGACGGCGTTGGTAGCTGCTTCGGAGGGGTATCTTAAAGTGCAGGTGGAGTTGCGCAAAGAGCTGGTCAGGAGGTGGGCCTTGGTTTGTGATGAGACTCCACAGCCGCACTCTACTTTATAGGTACCTCCACCGGAGCAAGTTGTACCTGCAGCGTTCCACCTGGCTTCGAAGTCAGTTTAGAATCTCCCAGATGGGCTATGGCAGTTGGTGACCCGATGGGAGTTTTTCTGCAGGCTCAACATAATGAGCCGTAGGGGGAAAATGTATTGAAAAAATGTGTTCTTAACTAAACACAATGAAAATTGAAAATTCATTTTCTCAGCGGTAGTACACGAATGGTTACATAAAAATGTTTCACATTTTCAATTAAGTTTCAGTACCAAATTCAAGTTTTACGTTAACGCTATAGAAAAAGTATTAAGACTCACACGAAACCCTCTGTTATTTGCCATCAAACTATACATAAAAATGTACTCATCAAGAGTATTTTAATGGATGTTAGTAATTGCGTATAGTTGGACAGCGATTTTAGGAACGTGAATGGTCGTTTTTAGTAACACACAGGGGGAGACTTATGTAAATAAAAAAACATATTTATAGTACTGCTGGAATTTTAACTGAAATGAGCGCCTTTTTTTAGGTATCGCTTAGTATAGTAGTAATTCTTAGCTAACTTCTTAATCTTCTGCTGATCACAAAATACACGAATTGAAAAGTGTCAGGGACAATATGCTGTGAAACATTTCTGTAGGTAACTGCTTAGCTTTTCAAAACTCTTTAGCAATAAGACGTAAGCAAAGCGGTTTTTTTAAGTATGGAAAATTATGTATGTCAACAAATCTGTATACTTACAGAGCTGCTATAGTCTTCATCACTAGAAATACAGTTCAAACAGTTAAATTTTCGGACTACAAATTTAAGTGGTAAAATATTATTGTGTTGAAATAATTACGTGTACATACGAAGTTTCTTCCTGGGCATTATTTTCAACTTCATAATCCTGAAAAGTAAAAAAAAATCTTAGGTCGCGTCCTAACCTAAGCGATCTTTGGACAGACATGCTACCGCCGATTTGGGTCGGCGTATCGTCTAATTCCGAATAAATAAACGTAACGATCGGAATATATTGTTACGATCGATTTTTTGGTAAGGACACGGACCATACCCATTACACATTTATTATTTGTCTACTCATTATGAAAAATGTACCATGGGTCACAATTTATAAATAAAAATAAATACATTTTATTAAAAAATGATGATAATGACATTATGATACAATGATGATGATATTATATTATGATAGAATGATTATGATATTATATATTTAGACGATTAATATTATTATAATCCATACTAATGTTTGTATGCTACCTTTTCACAACTAAACGGCTGATCGGATCGTAATTAAAATTAGCAAGGAAATAGATTATAAGATAAATATTGATAGATAGTCCTGGGAAAGGACATAGGCTACATTTTTTCTCACACATACACATCCAAAATTTCCTCGAAGTCGCGGGCAATAGTTGTATGTTATAAATTCTTTAAATCCAACGTCACACTTACGTCATTGTCAAATGATGCGGGTGAGCTGTGTGAAATAGAGAAGAACAGAGTATTTATTTTCTTGAAATTTAATTATATTCAGATGACGAAATACCTATATTTAGTTAACGTTTGCACACACAGCTTTTAACACACAACAGCTTTTAAATTATTGTTTTTTTAAAACACAATCATCTTAATATAACTTACATTATTACCATTGACGGGTGCAAGTCTCTGTAATTAAATTTTTAAAGTATTAAATAAAACTAAAGCTAAATTATTTGAAGAGCGAAAACCCAATCATTTGAACATAATTATTGAAATAAAGATACGCGTAGCCGGCGTAGGTCTGCTTCGTAGCATTAGCCACGGCGTAGCTACAGTAAGCTTATTAAACTTTTATCAGGTTATGCTAGACCCTATTACAGTTTGGTTGACCACTGTTGTGTACCTGCACTACTTAATTCCAATGTAAATTCAACCTTATTAACGCCACTCGATTTCCTACTCGTACGCTATTTTTTCTGACTTATTTTGTGGCGGGATCCAAGCCAGTTAAATTGATTCTTTGGGACTTCATAGAGCTTCATTGTCTCGACAGTTATCTGACAGTCACCACTGTTGATTCTGGCTTTCAGGAGGTGCAATGGTTTCGGAATAGTTTGGCGGGCTTGAGTCAACAAAAAAAACCCACTCGATGTAAAATGCACCCTCACAATTTAACAAGGGCAGTGTTCTCAAACAATTTCTGCTAATGATTAGATTTAATGTATATAATAGATACGAAAAACTACTTACGTTTCACTCTCACGTCCCGGATCATTATATTGAATAGCATTCAAAATATTTCCCTGTAAAAATACATATTCTTCATATTAGGCATGAAATTGTACTACCTACACACGGACAATCAAAACATTCAGATCATATTATAAGAAGTTATAAGATTCATGTATTTTGCAGAGGTATTCCTTTCTGCACACAAATGAATTGCGCACAATGAACTGCATGCAAAAAGTATTTCATATTGCGCAGATACGGTTACAATAGTGGTTAGATATTTCTAAGCAATTTTAATTGAAAGCAATTTTTAAGTGAGCAGGATGGAATACCTCAATTTGCAGACACCTATACAAGGTGAAAACGGACCCTTCCCGTACCGACAGCCAAGCATTCTGTACATTAAACTAAGTAACCCTACGCAAAAATGATTTCTGGGAAACGACTTTTTTTAGACGAATAACCACGTTTAACGGTAAAGCACTCAAAACATTGTGCTAATTGATGCATTGAATATTAAACGGGTCATGGAGGTATTTAAAGTAAACCTTCAAATAGTATTAAAAAAAGTGCTGTTGAAAAAGTTGAAAATTTGTCATCCACTATCTCCGTAACTAGTCTCAAACTATAACAAATACTTGACAAGTCTGCACACACAGTTATGCCAAGTAGGTGCATGCTTGTATACTTTGCAGTTTGGCCCGTACCTGCACATAATTGAAATTACAGTGCATATTAATTAATTGGAATTTGCCGGGAACAATATAATGTGGCTGATATGCGGTTTAGAACATGTTATTGCTTCATTTTAATAATGTTTAATCTGGCAAAGGTTAAAAACATTTATGTGATATTAATGTTTAGCTGTGGGCCCGAATATCACAAGACTGGAGCCCTGAGGCAACTAAACGGGGTCGCGGCAGACCGAGGAGAAGATGGCGGGACGCCTTGGATGGCTTCCTCGCGAATTGTTGAGAAGAAGCACACCACCGTGAGGAGTGGAAGGAATGGGGGAAACCTTTGCCCAGAAGTGGGACAATACGGGTTAACTAAAAAAAAATGTTAAGGGGGCCGGTATACCCACAGTATTTTTTTCTGATGTCACAAATTGTGCAAAGATTTTTTTAATTTTATCCTCATTCTCCTGCCCTTGTACCAATTTATTCGAGATCGGCGCAGCATGTCTTCTTCTTCCATACTTCTCTATTACTCGTCATCTCAGCAGTCACCTCCTTTCTAGCCATATCATCCTTCACACAGTCCATTCAATATGTATAGAAATTCGTTCGATTTTAAATTTTATTGCACAATATTTTCACACCATGTAAGGTCTGAATCGCGCAATATTCTAGTAAATTCTAGCCAAGGAGCCTAGTCAAGTGGTTCCTATTGAAGCTCCTAGCCGTATGGTTATAACGTACCAATAATTCTTCTTTACTCTGACTTTCTTCTTCTGTTTTAGCATATCTGTAACTAATAATAAAGGCTATTTTCTATTTGTCATGTAGTTTGACAGCTTGAGTAATGATATTATTATGAAACCATCTAATTTATCATTCGGATTCAAATTGAGCTTAGTCAACTAGATATCGGAAGAGGTAGAATATATTTGCCTAAACTTTAAGGAAGTTATTACATGTGGATAACACCTCTTTTTAACCGACTCCAAAAAAAGTAGGAGGTTCTCAATTCGGTTTTTTGTGTTTGTTACCTCATATCTTTGTCATTTATGAAATACATTCTTTTATTTGAAATAATATACTTCCCGATTGGTCGCATAGAAATTTCATCAAAATCGGTTCAGTAGTTTGGTTTTTAAATCAAAATAGCTGGAAAAAATATGTCATCCAAGTAAAAGAAAATGCGAAATTGATACTCGACAAGGATTTGTGTGTGATACGATAACTAATAAAAAGGGCAAAATAACCGACTTCAAAAAAACACAAAACAGTGGAAAATAACTTTAGTCTCGGAAGTCCGTGGCAAAAAAGTCAATGAAACAAACAATAGTCACCGACTTCCGCAAGAAAAAGTTATTTTCCACTTATTATTAGTGTTTTTTTGTGGAAGTCGGTTATTTTTTTTTTCAAAAAAGATTTTAAAAATCCCGGAATACTTTTAAGTTCCGTAATTCAACTGTTAAATTGGAGGAAAGTATTATCCTCATGTAACTTCCCTGAAGTTTAGCTTTACCCATTCTGATCTGTTTAAATTACTTACGCATGCTGTACACTTTCTCGATTGGGCTGATTGTTTATATTCCCATTTAAAATCTTCTTCTGCAACAACACAGTATAAAACAAAGATTACTTACTTTAAATATTTATTTTTTTACTGACTGTCTCTTGGTCTAGAGTGACGCGCGACTGCTGAGGTCCTGCATGAGGTCCTCGGTTCAGTTTCCGGGTCGGGCAAAGTGTTATTGGGTTTTTCTATCTGGCATTTTTCAGTAGCACCCCCAGAGTCTGGATCTGTGCCCGGTTGATGGCCCCCTATTACCTGGGACTTTAACGTAACTGGCGAAATGTGAGTGTACTATTGCGTACACCTCTGCTTAACCCTTCGTGGATAACAGTCGTGATGTTATGTAATGAAAACCGCTTACCAGTAGTTCACCAAGTGTTTTAACATTCTTGGCGCCAGTTTTTGTTTTCGGTTTCTTATTTCTATAAAAAAAATTGAGCTTTCTTAGCTTAATATACCGAACGATTAATAATGATCTGTCATGAAATATACTTTAATAACTTACTTATCCCCTCCTTTGTAATATATGCCACTATTCATTCCTTCAAATACTCGGCCCTGTAGTTTGAAGACAACATAAATAGAAAGTTAGTTCATTCACTAAAACGAGTATTTTAAATATACACGTATAATAACGCCCGTATTCACAAAGTAACACTTAAATTGATGCCAACAAAACTGAGTCAAGCGTTAAAACAGCAGCAGTGAAGTTTATTGAAGCAATCATTTAATTGTTTGCGATGCATTATTATTCTATTCAGCCTAAAAATTATCAAACACATGGAATACAAACATTTCTGGCGAAATGTGAGTGTACTTCTGTGTTAAAATGTTAATCATTAATATAAATTAATGTGGCCCAAAAGTCTGACAACTAGTCTTACCAAGGGGTATCGTATTATGCAGTACTAATTGGGTTGTGGAGGTCAGATAGGCAGTGGCTCCAAGTAAAATACTCGTATTCAGCTGCATCCGGTTAGACTGGAAGCCGACCCCAAAATATTTGGGAAAAGGCTGGGCAGATGAGGATACACTGAAGTGATTGGTACCTTTGTACAAAACAAAGTAATGTACAAATACCTATATTAATTACAAATACTAAAACGTTCTTACCAAAAGCTTTTTAACTGGGTCTTTTTTAGCATTTTCTGAGTCAATATGTCGTGCTTTAAATTTTTTGCCGCTCATCGGTCTGAAATGTATGAATTATTATTTTGATAGGTGCAGTTTTAACGAAATAAATCTTAGGTTTGACAAACCATACTTACGTCAGATCATCATCACACTCATGATACGTCTGAATTTTGTCAAATTTTTCGTGGACGTTTCTAAAAATATAGTATATTTTTTTTATATGAAGTCATGATCAGCCTCCAGTACTCCAGTGTTGAACATAGCCTCTCCAATTGCACACCACTCAGCTTGATCCTCGTAAAATTTCATCCAGCAGCTACCACCCAAACCCGCGAAGAACGTTGCTCCACCGAGTCCGAGTGCGTCCCACCTTACGCTTGTTTATTCGAGATCTCGGCTCAGAAACGTCAATCTCAACAGTTTTACGGTTAGTATGACCGACCATGCCAATACAGCTTGCTGCAGGATCACCTCATTTCCGATTGGATTTGAAAAACGACGCGGTTGGTACTCAATAAATCCTTACTGATATCATAAATGCAAAACAGTAAGACTGTCTGCATGTCTTTCCTTTCTTTTCACTGAAAAGATGTAACGCCTTGATGCCTGCCCTAGGACATAGGATACTTTTATCCGACTAGTAAATTCCCATGGGAAAATTTAAAACACACACGCGGGCGAAGCCGCTGACAAAAGTGAAACCAAAATGATAGACTGATTATGATTACCAGATAACTGTTAAGGCACAAATAGACTCCAAAAAATCAATTATTGTTAGTACTAATAAGTTACCAACAAACCGATTGTCTTACGTTTGGCTAGCTCGATATTTTTTGAGATCTTCTACCGCTTTTAATAATTTTCCCTGCAATCATAGAATAAAATGCATACTTAATACTGGGTTGAAAGGACATCGACGCATAAACTGTTACCACGTGTTCAGTACATCGTACCGAACCTGCTCTGGCTACACGCGTGTCAAATAAGCGTGTAACATGTGGCCAAGCGGTTGTAACGGTGTGTAAAAAAAAAACCACCTGTAGATATTCATCTTCCGAAGTCTTGATTTCAGTGTTCACGTTTACTTTTGGTTTGTTACGCCTGTAAAGATAAAGGAAATTAAGGGCTCAGTCCAGCAAACTTGACCGCCCGTCGAAATATTTGCGCAGGTTTACAATGTTTTTATGACGAAAAAATTAAATAATGGCCATTTTATTTTTAGTGTCACATAATACTTTATGCTTAGTAACAACGTATTTTTTTCAAATTTCTTATACGGGCATTTCACTTTCAGCGAAAGATGCCGGCCGAATGAAAGGTAACATTTAGGAAAAGTATATCGTCTGATATCGGTTTGACCAATGAAACGTCAATAGGATTATAATAATAATTACACTTACTCCCTTTCTTCCTTATTAAGAATGGCATAAATATCATCAGGCCAAGCCTTAGGGTTTTTAAACAAAGTTTTGGACAAATCTTTTGGCTTCTCCAAGTAAAATCCAGGTAAGATGGGTATCATTTCATCTGGATCGCTAGTTTCAACATGGTTTGAAAAACCAGATTTTCTGGGTTTATCCTGTGGTTGAAAAACTTCATGTTAGTATATCGGTAATGATGTGGAATTTAGTGAAGCGATGAGTCTTGAACCGTGTTTGAATCTAAGGGTCACATGAATATGAGATCTTTGCATTCGAATGTCATTAATATGTTTGAAAAACTAAAACCGTTCAAAAAACAATATCACGACTGCGTCAGGTTCGGTCTTACTTTAAAGAATGAAGAATTTTATAAAGTTATAATGAATTTGCTTAGCTCTAGGAGGGTTTCTTATTAGTTTAAACGTAGTTAGGCCTTAACATTGCATTGTGTCCTACATGCTCCTGTTATCATCACTTTACAGGAACTGATGAACGTTACTGAATAAAGCGCTTCGTGGCCAAATTCTGGACGATGAATGACGATCAATGTGGATTGCCATCAACCCGCTTAGGGGTATAATGCTAAAATCTCACTGTCATTTACAAATTAAATACTGATTAAATTATAAACTCTAGCCTTTTTAAGTCGAGACAAGCTTGTTTTAAAAAGTTTTTTGTTTTGAAAAAGCAATATACGTATAATATGTGCGCGCCATTAATTAAGAAGAGTACGTTTAAAGTTTCGTATATTTAAACAAGTCGGGACTTCAGAGACAACATTATGAAACAAACAGACTTCACTGCCAAAAACTTTTGACACGCCAAACTCAGTGCGATAGAGTTTCAACTGGCGAGCATAATAAAGTAAACACAGAAAGTTTTATTATTTTAACAAATTGTTTGATTATTATTCTAGTTGCTGCTTCATAATGACTATATTACATTGTCGTGCTTTTTTCCGGATTCTGCAGTTTTGGAGAATCTCTCCTCTTAAATATTACTAAAATCTTAGTTTTATTAATGTATGAAAAAATACTGGTGAGGTAGCCCCGTATATTGAAATTATTCTCTACCAATGGTAGATTATACTAAAACGGAAGATAGCAATCTAGGAAACTTGACTTATTGAAAGATCTTCTCTCATTTAATCCCATAACATCTCATTTCATCAAAAGTCGGTAAGTAAACACATCAATCAAGTCATTCCTCCACAAGAAATTAGTTGCGTAAGGAAAAAAAATCTTCCCCGAAGTGTTTTTCACGAAAAATAAATAGGACTTAACTTTGTTTTTATCGTTCATTAGCGTCAGAATAAAATTTATGTCCAGTATAATTTTATTGCCATAAAAAAACGATGGTTTGTTTTTAATCGCACCGTTATTGCTGACTTTGAGCCATAATAACGCATTTATTAATGAAATATTCCAAGAAATTGAGAAAATGTAGTTGAAATATCATACTTTTGTGCCAAAATAAAAATCCTCTGTTGTAGCAATTATTGCGGGAGTTGTATAGCTCTAACAAGTTTTGTCTAATGCTGACAACGACACTTACACAGAATAAATACCTGAACGTATTAAACTGTCTTCTTATAATCCAAACGAATAATAATACGTTCTTATTCTTGTAATACATAATCTTTATTTATGAATTCTATCTGACACAGGATTACCATGGGGTATACTGTCCCAGTAAAAAAAAACTCGTAAACACTTATAAAGAAAACTTCAGACACATTTACAAAACGGTCGAATTCCACGCCACTTAATCAACCTTTAATTTTCACATTACCAAATTCTAAACAAACAAAACAAACTGTGCACCTAATCGTGGCCAACAGTGTACCAGTCATTTGTTCTACACATAAAAGGATCTAACGCTCCTACACGGACTTTCACTCTGACGCTTTCAGATGCAGTCTAACACCCGTATCTATAGTCAACCTAAGTAATTACTTGAGCTTAAGTAACTACCTGCAATTTTTTTTATGAAGTAGACAAGAATTCAAAAGAAGTAAGAACCGTCAAAGAAAGCAAAGCTAAGAATTCTAACTTTTACAGTTCTAACTTCGATTCTAAACTACATAATAAAAATCGTATCTTAAAAAATGACATTTACTCAAGTAAACACTTTGACTTGTTTATAGATACAGGGGTTAGTGTTCGTACGGAAATTTTGAGATCAACAAAAAGGAGGTAGTATATTGGTACTGTATATTTTAATTTATTTTAGACGCATTTTTAATTAAATAAATTGGGATTCAGTGTGCGTTTTAGCTCACTGAATTCGGTCTTTACAAAATGTCTTAACTCCCCGACCACGCCCTGAGGTGACACGCGATTTGCGGCTATTTGTGAATAAAACCGTGTTATAGGTTATATATAGGTGCTCAATTCAGTGCTTAAAGTTGAAATTCCAGCAATACAGTAATATTTAAGTATCAATAATGGTGTAAGTGAAAACGGGTAAAAGTTAATCGCACTGTTTTGTTTTCTTTTGTTTACCAATATCGAAGTTTCCTACAGCAAAACTAAACAAGGCTGAATTTTGAAATAAGAATAAAAATGAATTTTTTGAAATATAAAACTATAATGCTGTGAATTAACTTTTTCTCAACATAAAGCAGGCGCCAGCAATGTTTCCGAGAATCGTCTCTGGCATACATAGTACGCCATTTTCTCCCTTAAATTCTATATAAACATGAAAATTACCAACAAACTACTACTGAATCTAAGAAAATATACACTGAAAACATTCTATAAAAGTCGAAGAAGAAAATTCCTTTGCAAACTAAATCAAACCATGTTTAAAAAGAAGTAAAGTTGAAAATACTCGAGCAGGTTATTCCGTGGTAATTTCTGTGTAAATTGATACATTGGTGGTCTGACGTCAGAGCGGATTGCTTGATATAGTAGTAGTTTGAGCAGTGAAGGATCTTATTATTTTTATAGTGTTTTCTTCAAAAACGTTTGTGGTATTTTTGTAACACAAAAGGTCAAAACACAGAAGTTATTATTTTCAGTCTTTTCCCTATTATTGCTTTCATAGTTGCTTTTAAATCATACAAATGTGTGAGTCGAATAATTGTTTTATAAGTTTTTTTTTGTATTATTTATGTAAGCAACATATCTACTAAAAGTACTAACTACTTTATATAAACGGTTTTATTCGGTACAGCCTGTTCACACGTCACCGATTCTTTTTTTTTTTTGACGTATCGTCTGTTTTTACGATCCGTCATTTTTTTGACGGCGGCAATGATTTTTAAATGCCCGTGTTCACACGCGTCACGAATCGAATAAATGACGGACACGTCTTAAATCACGTATCGTCTTTTAAAAATCACATACGTCAAAAAACACGAATCGTGATTTTTTTGTGACGGATTCCCGAAAAATCACGAAACTAATATTACGCAATTCGTTTTTTTTTTGCCGCATCGTGATAAAACACGATTCCGTATGCAATTAGAACGTCCATCCGTCTTGACGGATCGTCAATGATGGAAGCTGTGTGTATGAGCCCGTAGATAAATAAGTAAGTAGATACCCAAATTTCAGCAGTCACGCCACACATGCCACTGGAAACCTTTCAGGATTATGGTCAGAATGTTATGGTATGTTATAAAGAAAGAAAAGATAATGATGTAACGTTATTTTAAATAAATTAGTTAAGGTATGCTTTGAGCACTAATTCCCAACACGTCATGTTAAAAAGTTTTCCAGCAAAGAAACTACTGCACTGGTAAAACATGTATGCAATTAAAATTAATCAAATAAGAGCTACGGAATGCAAGTTTAATTACTAAGGGGAAGAACCAAGCGGAATAATATTCTCAAAGACATCCCTCAGATAACTTTCTCTTGCATTCTGGCTTCCAAGTTAACTCTATGTTTATCTATAGTAACTTGGCTGAAATAACTTACAAGTCAGCCGTCGTGAAATGACGGCACGGAGTAATGAGTAAATGGAATACTGAAATACGCAACTAAGTTTTTATTTAGCACTTTCGTATGATGAGGCTCGTGGCTAAATAATAACAACAGCAGCGTAAAGCCGCGCTTGCCTTAACCGTTCCTCGGAAAGCCGATGGTCCCAAGTGTCATTTGTAGATCTTTCTTTGACAGTCGTTACAGGCAGTGAGTGGCCCGAAAGCCAACCCTACTACCGACCCAACCCAACTATGATGTTAATGCTACGAAATAGCCACCTGTAGTTGGTAGATCGAAAGGAATGATTGTAGTACCTACTACGTGCATTACAGGAGTTTTTACATCAGCAATGTTGGGTGAAATTGAATAAACGATAAATGGACTGTGAAAGACGATAACATTCCGGAAAGGTACCAGTAACCTGAGAAGACGTCGAATAGAAAAATACTGAAGAAGCAGACATGTTGTGCAGATCTCAAATAAATTGGTAAAATAGCAAGAGACTGAGAGATATCAAACACAATTATAATAAACTGAATCGGTATGAAGTCAAAAAACCGTATGACGTAATTACAGGATTGTATCTCTGTTAACACTTGGATGTTTTGAACGTATTAAATAACTTTGAAAAAAATTAAAAACCAACCAACACTTTTTGTACTTATTTTGCAAAGTTGTTATGTGCGTTTTTAATATGTACTAAAAGAGAAAGACATGGTTTTTCTCTGTATAGTACGCCTTATATCATCGAGTATATTGATATAGACTCTATATCAAATGGAATGAAACACGCTCGTAATACCCCAATCTAAACTTAAATTACACAGTACTAGCCCTCGCGTTACATCAATAGAAATCTATAACAAAATCCCCAATGACAAACGAATGGTAGAAAATGACAAAATATTTATAAAACGAATCAGAAAACTATTAATTGACAAAATATGTTATTACACGTTAAATTATTTTTTTTAACTGACATAATGTATTTGATTGTCATTTCATTGACATAATGTATTTGATTCTTATTTCATTGACATAATGTATTTGATTCTTATTTTATTCGACTTGATATTTTTATTTAATTTTTTACCTGTGGTATTGATTACTTATAAATGAATTGAATTTTACCTAATTATTATGAATTACTTAATTTTACTTTAAGTTATTTTGAATGCTACTATTTTTTTTTTTAATTGGTGTGCCCGACAGGGTCCACGTGAACTATAATTGTACCTAAGATCTTGAAAAACACACGTGATATGCAATAAAGAATTGAATTGAATATCAAAACGGTGTCGTTCAATATTAAGAGTGAAATAGTTTGTATTTCATTTCCTACTATTCCGTTACTATAAAATAGTGTGCTGAATTTATAACACGTCAACATTGACGTCGATATTCCTGTACGGGAAATTTGAAATCTGAAAATACTCGCTGATATTGGCGTGAATGGAAAATGTCATAGTCTGGAATGTCTGGAAGGATGTTGTTGTTAGCGTTTATAGGTCATCATCATCATCATCATCAGCCTACACCAGTCCACTGCTGGACATAGGCCTGCTCAATCGCACACTACTCAACTAGATTTTCGGCAAGACTCATCCAGTTGCTACCAGCCACCCTGGTAAGATCGTCGCTCCACTGAGCCTGATGGCATCCCACCTTACGCTTACTGATTCGTGGTCTGCACTCAAGAACATGTCAACCCCAACAGTCATCGGTTCTACTGTTAATATGGCTGGCCCTTTGCCACTTCAGCTTACTTATTCTGTGAGCTATGTACATATGTCAACAACTCTGGTTCGGGTTGGTTGTAGGTAATTTAATGTTATTATAACATTTTCCATTGGTAATTGCTACAACCAAGTCTATGAACGTGGACGTAGCCAAAGGAGTATGTAAGGATCGTAACAGGTGGCGTAGGAAAAAGGCGTATTTTTTGTAAAATCTATAAAACTAATCAACTTTGAAAATCTACACAAACTTTTCATAATAAATCTACCAAGAACACACACAGCAGCGCATGTTGCAAATGAAATTCATCGTGTATATACGTACAACCGGGTACAAGCTGTGTGGCTATGTGTACTTAATTTCTCATTTATGTAGGGGAGAGAGCTCGTAACAAGTTTATTGAAGGTGAACGCACCGATTAGCGGCTTGGATTAAAGTTTTATTATTTTTGTTTTATGAAGATGAATGAAGACGTGATTACTGCTATAAGAATGAAAATCCTGCAATGTTGCTTAATTGGTTGCTTATTGGAGTAGCGTTTGAAAAAATAGATTCCCAGTTTGACACATGATAGAAAAAAAACATCGGTTCTGTTGTTTTGAATGTCCAGAAGTTTATATTTAGGCTATGCTAGTTAATTATACACTGGCGACTAGCTCTGCTTCGCTTATGAAGTCCAAAACTATCTTATCTTTCAAGCTGAAACAACCATACAAATTCACAAAATTTCATTGAAATCGGTGGGTTGGTTTCGGAGATCAGCATGTACAAACATTAACGGTGTGATGTGAAGATTTGAATATAGCTAGTAAAGGAAACTATAGAAACATTTAGACGTAATGAATTAATTTATAAATTAAAACTTGTTTTTTTTTAATTCATAAAATAATGAAACAAAATATAAATATACATATAATTATATAAGCTGTAGTTTTGCTTTTTTAGTATTAGATAAGCCGCGTTTTAATACGGGTGGTGTACACTTATCGATTTCCGATATTAAGAACAAAATATTAAAAAAAATAACCTACCCATTTTATTATTGATTCGGGTCGAGAATCATTAGCATAGTTACCTCTTTGAATTTGACGAGGATGCAAAGCAACACCTTGTATATACATATATAACTATAACATATTTTTTATAATTCATTCGCTTTAAAGTATTTCTAACACCTAAGGAGCCGCAAACAGCTAAACTCACCCTATTATAAAATCGATTTTGACGCTAACACTACCTTGGAACCTTGGATCCGTAGCTTTGTTTGTCTCAGCATTATGCTGGTAACGTGTCTAACGAAATTTCTAGAACACACACTGTCTTGTGCACATAGAAGGTAGACTTTTCTGCAAACAGCAGCTGCTGTTTGTTGTATTATTATAAATCATAGTAGATTCAAGTTTTACGAGATGGATTTAGATCATGGTTTAGCTGTTACGAGTCATCAGAAGACAGGAAGTCTAAGTGAAAACGAGTAAGGAGTATCGTGTTACACGTAGACTGGGTTGTGGAAGTCAGATAGGCAGCTGCCCCGTGTAAAACACTGGTATGCAGCTGTATCAGGTTAGACTGGAAGCCGACCACAACATGAAAAAGGATGGTACTAGTTTGTAGTTACAAATTCGAACAGACGAATGCAAATCCGAATTGTCTTCAAAATTACGGCTGGTTTCTGGAATGCAAATCTACACAGTTAATATATTCTCAAGCTCACGTAAACTGCTATTACGCAAACTGCAATTATGCTGAAACGCATATAAAAAGTGATGGATATTAATGTTGATGGATGGAGAGGGAGAGGAAGACCATAGAAAATATGGATGGATTGTGTGAGGAATGATATGAAAGAGAATGGAGTAAATGATGCCGTGACGTCTGACAGGGGAGTATGGAAGAAGAAAACATGTTGTACCGACCTCAAGTAGAATGGGACAAGGGCAGAAGACGATGATGACGTAAGCTGCTGTGATTCGTCGAATTAAAATAAACAGCCAATCACTTTGCTTGCGTTTAATTTTGATGCACAGATGATATTCTTCATTCTAGAGAGACTTAACGACTAAACGAGTAACGCGTAATAAACACGTAAGGGCTCATTCAAACGGCTTTCGTCAGTGACGATTCGTCATAAAACATGATACGTCATGACGGATGGACGTACACATTGCATACGGAATCGTGTTTTATCACGATTCGACAAAAAAACGAATTGATGTACATATTCGTAATTTTTTTACTAACGTACGTGATTTAAGACGTGTCCGTAATTTTTCACAATTCGTGATGCGTATGAACATGGGCATTTAAAAAGCATTGCCGCCGTTAAAAAAATGACGAATCGTGAAAAAAGACGATTCATCAAAAAAAACAAATCGTCCTCGTGTGAATGAGCCGTAAGAAAATTAATGTACACAGTATGCTAGACATGTGACGTCACATTAATTAAATGAATCGTGTGGCATGTAAGGGAAGGTTTTTCTTCAAGATTGATGCGAACCGTCAGGATGCGGGTATGTAAAAATGGCTTTAGTTTTTATCTGAAGCTAGGGAAAAAAATATACCTTAGTTGGCAAGAAAAGGTACATGTTAAACTGTTCAAAGAAAAAAAAATGCGTGGCAGAGGAAAATGTTGAAAACATAAAGTTAGGTAAGCAAGAGGCTGTAAAGAAGAATTAAGATCGTGGTCTGTTTAACAGTAAGTGTAAACCTATTGTTGTCAATCGTTTTTGAGGTAATGCATGATATTTTTGGTTAGTACTGCAAGAATACAATTTTTTTTTTGACAAATCTGAAGTACAAAATGATTTTTGCAGCCAGTAAATGATCATTCATCTCGTCCACGGAACTCATAATTGAGACTTGTCCAACACGCACTTGGCCGATTTTTGGTAAGAATAATAATAACCTGTTGAAATTTTAAAAATAATGTGCGTTCGGTCTCATAAATCTTGGGTATTTTAGACCCTTTTCACCAACCCAAACTATTATTAACAATGTTGTTTATATTCATAGATCACAAGAATAAACTCGTTATCGTTATCTTTAAGTTATCGACACCCTTCAGTAATTGGGTAACAGGTTAGAAGTCATCTATATTAAGCAGCATGTTAGTTGATTGAAGACTGATGGGACACAGATCGGGAACTGGCCTTTATTATAACATAGTCAGCTTTAGAGTGAAGAGCTCGTGGCGTGTTCAATTTTCAGGTTAAGCTGCGCCTGCCTAGGTTGATCCATGGATGGGTGCCCATCCATTACATACCGAGTTTCCTCCGTGCCTCGGAAAGCACGTTAAGCCGTTGGTCCCGGCTGTATTTAATTTGTAGATATTTGACAGTCGTTGCAAGTACTCAGTGGCCCGAAAGTCGGATAACTAGTCTAGTGTCAGTACCAACTGGGTTGTTGAGGTCAGACATGCAGTCGCTTCATGTCAAATACTCGTATTCTCCAAAACACCCCAACATAGTTGGGAGGGTAGGCGGTTGATGATGATTCAGCTTTAGTAAGTGACTGACAAAGAGGTATTTATTAGTGGCCGTCATTTTAATAAAAAACTAAAGTTTTAAAACTTGATTCCAGATAGCCAGACTCATACTGTGGTACCTGCGGTAGGTGATAAGTTTAACTGTAAAGGGTACATACACAGACCATCAAACTAAACAACTTTCTCCATGTGACCAAAATCGTCATCGCGAAAAAGTAATAAGCTGACTCGTACATTTGGATCGAGGAAGTACTTTTGTGTATAACCTTTAAATATGACCACACCTTTCTGGTACATGCTGTATAAAGATAATCATCAGGTTTGCAGAGTTTCACCAGCTAATCTAATCGCTAAAAATCAACGAAACAAACTCAGATGTCACAGTTTCCTATTATGACTGATATTGTCCAGTTCAGACCATTTGAAGACCATGTGTCTGAGATGGTGTTTTTGAGGAACGAATCACACAGAATTGAGAAGACCTGTTCAGTTAGTGCACACAGTACACACATACACACAGTTACACACATACACACAGTTACACACATACACACACACACACACACAACACACACACTTACAGTGTGCAGGTAGTGTGTTTCAGTAATCATGTAACTCAATTGCGAATGACTATAACACACATGGTCATATAGACGGCCTAACTAGTTCTATGTATATGAAATGAATACCGTCTAAATTGAAACCTAATAAAAGCCTTATAGCTGAAAAGCTAAAAATAAACCCTCAACGCTACATTACCGGCCATCACTCAAATAATAAATATCAGCCGCAAATATACAGAAATACGAAAATAAAATATACCCTCGTCTAAAATATTAAAAGGGTCCTAATATAAAACCCGCTGCCTTTTGAACTTGATGCATGCAAATATTATTGATAAAATATTTTGGTCGTATCTCGGATTTGCGCGTCAAAGGCTAATCTGGGATGAAACGGATCATCCGTATCTACATCCTGACATCCGTTCTTCCCTCATAAATAAAAATGGTTGACATTAAAATCTTGCGAGAGCAAAGGATCAGAAAAGCCGGTGGGTCAAACTGGGAGGGTCGCGACTCCGGTCACAGACACTATCTGATGCATCAACTTCTGAAAGTATTTGTATGTTGTTAAGGTAGGGGTGTCAACTGTTTTTTTTTTTTATTCTGAATAGTTCCGACAATTCGTATTTGATAATAAAAAATCGAACCTACTATTAGTCCTCTACTGCCGTTCAAAGAATGTTCCACTGCTAAGCAAAGGCCTCCCCATATCTTTCCAGGTACTAGAAACGTTGACCACGTCGAACCAGCCATCGCAGTGTGCGTCCAGGCCATCTCGCCACCTCTTTATAAACATAAGTCTCCATACATTGACGCTCCACCCTAATGGAGGTGTCCATCCAGAGCCTCGTCCGCAACATAACCTTATCAGATTGACCGATGTTTAACAATCGTATCCTGAATTTTGTTACTCAATTTTGCAGACGAAATATTACTTATACAAAATAGCATTTTGTACTCTGCAACTTAATGACGTTTATGAAAAACTAAGAAATCAAAAACTCGAGATTATGACTACTGAAGAATGTACGGGATAAATAACTCATTTATCCATTGTATTCAGAGCTTAATCGGACAAAATTCAAGACAGTTCAAGCTTAAACGCGAACGTTAACGTTAGGAACGTCTACTAAATCAAAGCGTCACATAAAACCAGAGAAACTTGTCAAGCTAAACATGCAAATAGGATAATCCTTCGAGATTCATACATTTTCCTAATCCCTTAGCCGCTGGTAGTACGAAATGGGAAATTCCCAGGACTAAAGGAAAGTTTTCTCACGTCCGAAGTTAGGTCGCTCCATCACTTATAACTACCCCATATAAACGATAATAGGCAAGCAACTTGGGATATATGAGAAAAATACGTGGACCCAACGCAATGGTGGAAAACTATTTTGGGGTTCTATTTTTGGGAGCTGGCAATGAAGGTGAATACTATATTATGAAATATGGTATTTAATATTATACACAGAATTAAACGGCAGCCGGGTGTGATTGTGGAGCTGTGTCGCAAACTATGCTCCAATTTCGATTTCCAATTTCCTTAGTTCAGAAACGTGACCTCTGCGCTGCCACTGATGACGCGGTGGAAGTGGCGAAGTTCTGGGCTAACAAAATATAAAAATTGTCGTGCCAGTGACACGACGAAGAATAATAATGTACAGTTCTTTTTTGAAAAAAAATTTCGACTTCATCAGAATCTAGTCCCAATTACATCTTAACTACTATCACTGAAAAATGACTGACTGACTGGGTCTGTCTTTGGTAAAATCAGCCCTAAGTGGCCGCATAATTATGAGTATCATCTTAAATGCCATGAACAATGTTTTATGAAGTTGCGGCTCAATTCATTCATGATCTAGACGGTGGAAAGGATTACTGTATCACCAAATCAGACCTTCAAACTACGGAAGATATTCTCAAACACAACCAGTCGATGTGTTAACATCATCATTATACCAACAGTTTCTAATAACTTAAACATAAACCAAGAACAAACATAACAAACAAAAAAATAACAAAAACAGACATGGTGTTGTAAATATTAATGTAATTTTAACTACAATACAGATTATAGTTAAAATAACACCTCCCATACGTAATCTACAAATAGAAGCGTTTCCGAACCGTCAAACGACGCACCGCGAGATTAGTTTCGGATTTCGGATGTATGTACATATATCCGCACTCCGCATTCGGATACGAATTGCGGCATCACTAGCTAATTCGTTCAATCTGTTAGCTTTCCATTTGACGTCTGATTTATCAAAATTAATTTCTTTGTTTCAGGTTATTTGAGTGTGATGAGCAGTCATTTTGTAAATAAAGGCTATGTCCTACGTCCTCTGCAGGAATTTCTTAGTAGCGGCTTCAATTCAGGATTTGAAAGTCAAAGTATTTATTAGTGTGATTTTTGGTGATACAGTAGGTCTTATAGTTAGGTTGTGACCACTCAAAAACTACTCATTAAGGCCATACACTATTTAACAATATAAGAATTTAAAATCGGTATTACTTACAAATTAACAAAAATTTCAATATTTAGAACACAGTTGATTTTTGCCCAGTTGATGGCAATAGGCGCACCCTCACTACCTGGGACTTAAACCTAGCTAGGGATGTACCTGTTATAATTAGCGGTACACCTCTGCCTATACCTTCATGTGTATTACTGACGTGATGTTATGTTATGGTTACTACAGTAATCAGTCTGCATTATATAACTTTTTTTGGTACTTACCTTATATTGCTTGAATGTAAGAAGTGGTCAGAAAATATGGGTTGTAGTGGTACAAAATACCTTTTTCTAGTTTTCTTACCTTTAATATTTTCAAAATGGTTTCAAAATTAATGTTATGTCCAGCAATCACAAGGGTTAAAAGATTCTGAAATCAAAAACACCTTATTTTAACTTTCTTCAAAGAAAAGGTTCTCAATAGCATGCCCTTTTTTTTTTTTCCGGATGGGAAATCATCAAATGACTTCTCCCGCTCTGGGCTGAGCGGGAGGGAGTGTCAGACTTTTACTGACTAAAACCCACCCATGTTCCTTCATCGCCCTTTGTGTTCCGGGGCCGCGGTATCTCTTTCGAACAACCCGCAGCACCCGGCAGTCAATAGCATGCCCTGTATTTAAATTTTACAACAAAAAATATGTAGAATCTAATTTCTAATCATCTCACCTTTTGTTCGGCCCTTGAATCGAACCTAGTACCAAATATTTTATACTCCGTTGTGAGAATTGAACTCAATCATGCGGTACTAACTAACGAGACGATTATGCTTATCCTTTGAAAACTTAAATTCACCATTTCCCGAAGATTTGACTCATGTTTTCCTTGCAGAACAAAATGTCCTTCTCACCTAATAATATGAGCGCTGATATCAACCATTCCTAGTTCTACCTACGTGGTGATCAGTATAGATCATAGAATAGAATAGAATATACTTTATTACACACCAAAATCATACGTTTAAGTTTTTTTGTCGGCGACGTATTGAGCTAAGTTCGGGTGTCGTGTAGCCTTCCGCGAAAACGCTGATACTTCATAAAAGTCTCGAGATGGTGAGTGTGTCTCGTGACCCGTGTGAGTCGAGACCCGCACCACAAAATCAGATACACAGGGATTATGATCCTTCTATAAATTTCCCACTTCTGAGACACAGGGGGCCCTGTGTCTCAGAAGTGAGAAATTTATTTTCATTTCTTTCTGCGAGAGCGAGGTTCTAATGGCCTCTCTTCGAATGCGCAGACATTGGAAAATTTATGCCTAATTGCCTAGACGACCCTTAAGGCATCCAAAAACCTGCAGTGAACCGTTCTAAAACAAAAAACCTACCACACAGACGACAACAATAAAAATATTCATATTGCTTCACATCAGTTCTTTAATTCACAGTTGAAAAATGTTCACATCACACACAGTACATAACCTAACAGTAATAAAACTTTCTTCATCAAATAAGCCACAAGAACAATATTAAATGCATACCGTGAAATGGGGTGGGTACTTCGTTCAATATATGTACATACATCGTTTGGAAAGGGCTATCTCATGCCCCCGGCTTCGCTCGCGTGGAGTTCGGTAACTGTCCCACGGGATCGTACTACCTGGCTAAAAAGTCCTAAGTGTTAATCCAGGTTATAAACTATCTGTGTGCCAAATTTAATTCAAATCTGTTCAGCAGTTCTTGCGTGAAAGAGTAACAAACATCCATCTATCCATATTTACAAATATCTCTAATAGTAGTAGTTAAGAATTGTGTAGGTAATAATAATAGTTTTCGATTTTTCTTTTTAAATGTCAATCAAGTTGTTATTGTTATGAGCGTTGCTAAGAAGTTGGGAATAAACTTTCCGTCCAATATAATGCTAAAAGCAAAACGTCTCGTGGATAGAACTATACATAATATAATTTCACACCTGTTATTCCGGAAGGGTTAGGTTAGGTTAGACCAGACTTAATAGTACATCCACATGTCGCCAGTTATGTTTAAGCGCCATGCAATAGAGCGCGAGCCTATTGCCATCAACCGGGCACACACCAGGCTCCGTGGCTGCTACTGAGAAATTCCTGATAGAAAACCCAATAACATTTTGCCCGACCTGGGAATCAAATCCAGGACCCCATATTCAGTAGCCACGCTTGCGACAAAAAAACAGACGAGGCATTCAATAGAATAGGATAGAATTACAGATAGTTTTAAATATCTCTTGGCAATTTATTTTATACATCATATTTCGTTCGCATAACTTTTCATAAACCAAATCCACTAATTTTGTCACACAATACTGAACATAAAATCTCTAAAATTTCTTTAAAAAAAGACAGCAATAATATTAAAAATAAAACATCATTGAATGTGCTGTAAATCTATTTCGCCAAGCAAAATGGTTCTACAAAAAATCATGAGCCTACTAAGTGACTACTCTCAACTCTGAACCACGCTTTTCAAAACTAATGATATAAAATTCCAACGAGGCATCGAGCACCACACTACCAAATACAAAATAAAAAAAAAACAAAATCAACTTTAAAAACTTCAGCATAAGGTTCAAGATCCCAGTGGCAGTAATTTAACAAATTTTAGTAGTAAAGTGTGCTTGAAGTACCCTTGCAACGATTCATGCTTTATCTACATCTATTTTGCCGGCAAGTCCTCTCGAAGCGCAGTGCTGAAGGCCGATATGAAGCACCTTTCATATTTTAACCTTTTCACGGCCAATATTTCGACGATTTAGCATTTAGTAGAGAACCACCGCGTCTATTTTAGGGTTAATAAATAATCGAATGTCTTGTTCTGTGTAACAAAGGGTTCGTGACCCCTGGTGTCTATCAACATTGTATTCGAACAAGTGTTTTGGAAATCCATGAATAAGTTATCTTTCATTAAGATCTACTTCAAAGCTCTAAATATCTAATTCTCATGCATTTTGGCTTGGTCCGATAGAGTAGTTAGGTAAAGTTTAGAAGAGATATATATAGGAAGAAGATAAGATTTGAGAAAGAGAAAATTACTTCATCATCTGCCAAGCCTTTTCTCGACTTTTTTGGGGTCGGCTTCAGACTAGCAGCCGACCCCAATAAAGTCTACTACTACTAAGTCTACTACGTAGGACTGCAGCTGAATATCAGCAGTTTACATGGAGCGATTGCCTATCTGATCTCCACAACCCAGTTAGTACTGAGTAATGCGGTACCCCTTTGTAAGGCTGTAAAGATCCTAAGACTACACTACTAAAGACGGTGTAATTTGTAAAATTCGGTCTGCTAAAAAATCAACCATTTTACAAAAATTTGGAGGCCTATGTCTGAGCACAGTGGGAGCAAATAGGTTGATTACTCAATGGGATATTTTACATTTAATATTTTTTAGTAAGAAGCTTAAATACAATATCATTATACTTGGTAACGTTTCAAGTTTTCAGTTAGTCTTATACTAATTAATTGAATAATTTAATACTGTAACAGCCCGTTCACACGACGACGTATCGTTTTTTTTGACGTATCGTCTTTCTATGTCTATTTTTTGACGGTGGCAATGCTTTTTAAATGCCCGTGTTCACCCGCATCACGAATCGTGAAAAATGATGGAAAGGTGTTAAATCACGTAACGTCTTTTAAAAATCAGGTACGTCAAAAAACACGGATCGTGATTTTTTTTTTGTGACGGATTCGCCGATACGTTCGCTCCCGAAAAACACGAAACGAATGTGAACACCAATTCGACTTTTTTTGGCGGATCGGGATAAAACACTATTCCGTATGCAATGTTAACGTCCGTCCGTCATCACGTATCGTGTTTTATGACGGATCGGCAATGACGGAAGCCGTGTGAACGGGCTGTAAACATGTTATTACTGTAAACAATGAAAAATCTGACTTGAAATTGACTTTTATATTTTCAAAATCATTTGTAAAACTTTTAGTTCTTATTACAAAGTTCAAATTGGGTAATAAAATACAAAAAGTAAAGTAATAACTATAATTAAATAGGTCTTACATGCAATAATAAATAAATAGAGGTTTGTTGTTCGTAAAAATAATGGAAAAATATACAGGTCGCAAGGGACATTGACATGCAAACTTATTTATAAAGACCTACGAATACACTAGTCACTATGTACTCGTATATATTATATTATAATTATGTAGTATGACACTAGTGTAGAAATTACAGTCCAGTGTAGCACACTGTTCTGCATTCATGGTAACAGATTGTGCGTCACTGTCCCTTGTGTGTAATAAAATTAACTTAGCCTAAATTCTATGGAATGTTTCTTTGGCTGTGTAAATTAATTAAGGTGTTCAAAAACTCAATTAATCGGAGGCTTTACTTTGTTCGCGAAACTTCCGATCACGTTTCCTGGAGGGTTATAATACGCAACGACGTAGACGTGACCCTCTTTAGACTTCGCAACGCCCACTCCAAGCTCCTTAGTGTCCTCCCAGACAACTTGTGAAAAATGTCCAGACTTCAAGTCTGAGGGCTCTTTACCGAACTTGTGGTGGTTCACCTCACTGTACCATTTGTCTACAGGATCCCTCCCTGTTACTGCAAAGTTTGGATCAGTAGACCAAGCTGAGAATATATTCTCTCCGTATTCGTTCTGGTCTTTGTGGTCTGTTTTGCCTTTCTTTGCTATTGTCTTTGCCCAGTCGTCGGCTAACTTACAAAGTTTCTTGTTCATTTCTAAGGGTTGTGCCCCATGGTTCTTTCTGTATTCGTTGTGAGCTTGCAGGAACTCCTCATCGAATTTGTCACCACCAGATATCGAAGATGATCGGAATTTGTTGACCAATTCGGAAGCGATGTCGCTTAAGTTTTTACTGTTTCTTTGATTCGGTGATGGTGGCGCTAAACTGTTGTAAGATTCTCTTGGAGAGTTATTGTTGTAGCTTCTGAATTGGTTTGCACCCGGAGGGTGAACGTTTTTGACAAATTGGCCGCTGTAGTTACCTGGTGGGTAGTAGTTGGCTACGACGTAAAGCTTCCCAGATTTACTCTTTGCGCTTCCAACTCCTAGTTCCCTGGTACCTTTCCAGACGATCTGTGTGAAATGTCCACAAGTTAGGAGATCAGGTTCTTTTCCAAAGGAGAAGTTGTTGATTTCACTGTACCATTTTTCGACACAGTCTCTGGCTTTGATTTTCGTTTGGGGATCAGATGACCAACCGCAGTATACATTCTCTCCGTAGTTTTGGTTGAGACTGTAAGCCATGGCATCTTTCTTGGCCAAATCTTCGGCCCATTTTTGGCTGTATTTGGTGATTTCTTTGCTGAGTACTAGCGGTGGGACTCCATGTTCGCTCCTGAACTCGTTGTGGACCTCCAAGGCTTCGAGCTCGAATCCGCTGGACTTCGAGGTGAAGAGTTTAGTCTGGAAAAGATGAATGAATGGATTAGTTATCACCGTGGCATGGTTTTGAGTAGATAGGCAGTGTGACGTCAGAGATATTTACAATTACTAAGTGTTATCTTATTAAGATTAAATTCTTCTACTAATTTGTAATTTACAAGTGATTTTAAATTAATCGTGGGGACGTAGTATTGGTAAAATATTATGTTCTAGGATAAAATATTAAGAAAGTGTTAGACGGAAGCTATATTTTAAACAGTATTTAATTATTAATGTTGCAATGCACTCATATTTTACGATTGGTACTCAATATGATTCACACTTATCCATGCTCATTCATAACATCACGCCTGGAACCTTGACGGGTTAGGTAGACATAGGTGTACTTATAGTTCGTCCACCCATGCTTACTCATGCACATTAAAACTTTCAAGGTTTATTTCCTTTAGTTTCCGCCATTAACCGTAGTTTGACTCATTCTTCACACAATCATACCCTAATCACTTAATCTTTCTTCTAACTTTAAGTAGGTTTCACTGAAAACAAGAATTTTACAATCTGATAAAAATATTATTATTTCCTCTACAGTCATTTGAATGTTTAAACTTAGTGATAAATACTGTTTAGTCATATCAATAAACGTAATATAATATGACATACTCCAATCACATTGCATATTTAACTAGAAATCTGATAGCATGGAAAAATCATTGGAAATACATTTGAACTGATGATGAATTAAACTTTTGTTAGAAATTGGAACATTTATTATTAAATCATCAAAATATTTACCTTATTTACAAACTAATATTAGATCTAAAATAAGAATAAAAATATGTACAATTACGGGGCGTCAAAAAATTCGTCCACATCGCTGTCAACAGGAAAAGTGCCCAGAAGGCTGGCAGCATTGTCACGTTGGATGGCAATGCTGATTCTTTGGCCAAAAAAAAACGCCAGCCCTCTGGTCACGTGAAGAGTCGACCAGCCACTTGGCGATATTCCGAAATAATAGGTGGGCACTCGGACCCCATGGCCCTAACATTTCAACCCCAAACGGCTCAAACACATAATTACCAATTAAGTTATTGTATTTGCGCCGTTTGACGTTTTCAGCCCCAGCAGCAGCCACCCGAACGCAACCCGTGCTAGGAAGATGGGATGGTGCAAGGGTGTCGACGCAAGTTACTTCAGCATGCATGCAGCATGTCTTCTTCTGCAACACTTCTCTATTACGTATCATCTCAGCAGTCACCTCCTTTCTAGCCATATCATCCTTCACACAGTCCATACATCGTTTCTTTGGTCTTCCGCAACTCTTATAGCCATCTACATTCATACTCTAAACTTTCAACATACTAAAGAATAACATACACATTTCCTTGGATGAAGATGATTGATTAATTGAACCTTACGATTATATTAATTCATGTTGCAATTGACGATCATCATAGTGTATCAATTAAAATCGAATCGGTTGGCATCGAACGGGGCCTATATTCAATAAAAACGACAGATGTCACAACATTCCTACATTTTGTCAATTTTACAACTTTAATTTCATACATTATTATAGGGTCCGTACATTAGAATACAATTCGGAATCCCTAATAGATTCACATGTATTTTAGTACCTATGTCTGTCTGTACAGCCAATTTGCTCTGAACCAACTTGACTGATTGAGTTGTAATTTCGCTGTATCAAACAGCACAAACCGAGAAAATGTGTTTTTTTTTGACAAATATGCTATGTTGCCTATTAAATTAAATAGAACTCAAAATTCGTGAATCACAGAAGCAGATAAGATCAACCTCATCCGTACACTTACGTTAATCAAAGTGCAAACAGGCTAATCAATGACTTATTGTGTCAACGAATTTTCATGGTCAAGAAGCAAACACTGCTTTCTTATCTTTGGTAACATTATTACCATGAGGATATTAGCAAGGTGTCCATTGATACCCCGGAAACCAACTTGAAGGCTACTTTTAACCATGGAAAAATGAAACTACAAATAATAAGGAATCAGGAAAAGGTTTTCCTAATAGCACACTCATATTTTGCCAGTTATTTTTAAGCCCTATGAGCATCATCATAAAGCCTATTGCCATCATCCTGGCATAAATCTAAGCTTAGTAGCTGCTACTAAGGGGCTGCCATATGTCCCGGTACACCGGAACATAACCGGGATAAGCAACAGTGATAACCCAGCAGTGTGACCGTCAGACTGCCAAGTCATAGATCTCAAGTTCGAACCCAAGACACGCACCTCTGATTTTTTGGATTCATGTGCGTATTGTATAATTATCACTAACTTAGGTGAAGGAAAACATCGTGAGGAAACCAGCATGCCTGTGAGATATTTGTCGACGGCATGTGAAGCCAAGTCAGAAGCCCAGAGGCGGCATAAAAACTCTGACACCAGGTTACTTACTAACCACACGATAAAAAAAAAACGAAAAAATTTAAAATAACTTTACTTTCGGAAGTTATTTTAAATTTTTTAGGTTTTTTTTTTTTGGAAATCGGTTATTTTTTTGCAAAAAAGTTTTTATTTTCTTCTTTTTAGTTAGTTATCGTATCACACACAAAGCTTTGTCAACTATCAATTTTGCAATTTCTTTTACTTTAATAACATATTTTTACTAGTTATTTTGATTTAAAAACCAAACTGCTAAATCGATTTTGATAAAATTTCAATGGGACCAATCGAGAAGTATTTCCTTTCAGACAAAAGAAGAAGTTTTCAAATCGGTTCATAAATTACGAAGATATGAGATCACAAACACATAAAAAGACCGGGACATGTCCTGGTTTGGAACGTTGTGTCCCAATCAATAAGTCAGTGGTCCCGGTGCTCTTAGTTGGCCTATCAGTACAGAATCGTGATATTTTGAGCTCGCCACGTTGCTTCCGTATGTGTATCGAGAAATATCTTAATCGCTTTTAACGCAATTGAAAACGAGCCCTAGGCTCACTCTGTTCCCCCCCAACCCCCATATTCAAAGCAAGTACAAAACTGAATCTTTCTTTGGCAACAGATTAAACACAAAATATCTTGATTTATCTTACAATCACTGATAAACTTAATGCATGTTTAACATTAGTTTCTTATCATCATACATCTCTTGCAGTGATAAGCCAAGGATATAATTTCAGTAACGATGACACTAACAGAAAATTAATCAGCTATTTACGTACTTTTAGGTGTTAGTGTACAGACATGAGTGGTTCAATAAGTGTTTCTTTATTAATTATACATACATAACATTACATCACGCCTGCAATCCACGAAGGGTTAGGCAGAGGTGTACCTGATAGTACACCCACATTTAGCTAGTTATGTTTAAGTCGCATGTAATAGGGGGCGAGCCTATTGCCTTTAACCGGGCACAAAGCCAGTTTCAGTGGCTACTACTAAGAAGTTCCTCATGGAAAAATCAACAACAATTTGCCCGACCCGGGAGTCGAATCCAGCACCTTATGCTCAGCAGTCGCGATCGCAACCACTAGACCAACGAATTATTAATTAAAATGAAGTAAATTTAATTTAGTAATAATGGGTATCACTTTAGCTAGCGCCCCTGCTTCGCACGGGTGCAATATCGACATGTGAAATCAATATTTCATAATTTTGCAACACCTACAAGCCGGTGGGAATTTCCATAGGCAGAAATTACGAACTCGCAAATAAATCCCCTATGTAGTTTATAAATTTTCATATCAGTTTCGTTACATAAGAAGCGCATGAATTAAATTTCAAGCTACTAGACCCAGCCGTTAAAGCTAATTAACCTACCAAGCGTTAATTTCAAACGGAAGGAGGACTTTGTAAAAATATACTAGGTAAACACTCAAACTGTTCTTAAAAAAACGGATTAAAGATATCGCATACTTTTCACAATCTTTATTGCGCTCAAAGGTAATTCCTGAAAACCTTATCATAGAAAAATAGTACTTAGTATAAAAAGATAATAAATACGAGTGCTATTAACTAAAAACTTGTATTTACATACGAACATCCTGTTGTTTGTTATCTAAATATTACGTAGGTACGTATACAAGGCGTAGTTTTGCAACCTCGTCAAAATTCAGGACGTTGTCATAGAAGATGTAAATAATCAATATAAATTACGGTACCTGGTGAATAATAATAAACGCTGCTTTTTTAGTTGTTTTAATTTTACACTATTTCATAATGAAGCCCTTTTCAAAAGAGGAGAATCACCCGTTTATCGAATAAACGTCTGCGTTTGTTTGTGTGTGTGAAAGCGCGGTTACAGGGCTAGTATTAGACGGGCCGCGTTTTAATACGGGTGGTGTACACTTATAGATTTTCGGTATTAAGAAAAAAATATAAAAATTACCTACCCATTTTATTATTGATTCGGGTCGAGAATCATTAGCATAGTTACCTCCTTGAATTTGACGAGAATGCAAAGCAACACCTTGTATACGTCGATACGTAACATGACCCCAACATAGTTGGGAAAAGGCTAGGGAGATGATGATGACTCTGGACCCCCCTCCATAAAAATCTTCCATCGGTAATTTAAAAAAAGAGCTGTTGTATATTTTGACCGTGTAGGTATTGCAGTTTTGTAGAAAACAGCTGCTTTTGTTTTTCAAACCGACGAAAAGTTTTTTTTGCCGGATCGTGATGAAACAAGATTCCGTATGCAACGTGAACGTCCATCCGTCATGACAAAACTTGTTTTATGACGGATCGTCAATGACAGAAGCCGTGTGAATGAACCCAGTACTTAATGAGTTCAAAAATAATGTGTTTGTTTTAACATAAAATTATAATCAATACTGTACGACAAAATCACTTTTAGAAGTTGATAAGTGTATTTATCACATTAGTGTTTCTGCCTGAAATTGTATAGCATTAGGTTCTTATCTCTCTTTAGGAATTCTAATATTATGTTAATCCACTGAGTGTATAAAAAATAGATTTAAAACTACTACGCGTGTAAGATATGTACTTTATCTACAGCTGAGTGCGTAATTTTACGCACAAGGAAAAATTCTCTTGAAAACATTGTGAGAGGCAAAACAAGAAATTAAACTTATTGTATACATAGTAAAAGTATTTTCAATTTTAAGTAAAAGTATAATTTATCATCTTCCTATTTTTTAAAGACATCTTTAAGATCGTTTCAAATATTCTGTACGTGTATTGTTTGTTGTTCATCTGTATTGTCAAAACCAAATGTGTGGGAAAATTAAATGATATAAGATTTTTTTTTCCAACTTTTTCGAGGTCGGCTACCAGTCTAACCGGATGCAGCTGAAAACCAGTGTTTTACATTGAGGGACTGTCTTCCTGACCTTCACACACCCAGTTCCTAGGTAATATGATATACCCCTTTGTAAGACGGGTTGTCGGCTGGGCTATTTCTGTCTAGCTATAGCGACTGAAAAAGATCTACAAACGAAATGTCTTCGAATGGACCAACGGCTTAACGTGCTTTCCGAGGCACTGAGGAAATTTGGTATGTAATGATGGTCCCCATTTACAGACCGACCTTAGAAAGCGCCGCCTTGAAGATTGACTTGTGCGGCTGTTATTATTAACCTTTTGACCGCCACGGTCGGCTATAGCCGACAGATGAAAACTACTTGAAAAATGACGTTTTCTTGTCGGCTAGAGCCTGCGGTGACGTGTTGGGCACTTTTTCATTTGTCGGCTATAGCCGACCGTGGCGGTCAAAAGGTTAACCACCAAAACCTACTCGACACAAAATGAGAAAACAGATTTGTTTCGTGATTTTGGTATTCCACATCCTTAAATTTACGTGACCGCAACTTTCTGCTACATGCAGTATGAGATCAAGGGACCTTGAACCTTCAGTGCGCAGTGGGACAGTAAAGGTCAGTACATACACGTACCATAGTTAACATAAACTAGTTTACATATCGTGGTCGCTCATCCGTGCTATTACAGCCAATTGAGGATGTGGAGTGTACCCGGTGTCAATTTGCAGTGGACTCACTTGTCAATAGGTCTTATGTGGGAGGCCTTTGACCCCGTTTTTGTATTATCGTTTTTTAGAGGAAACTCGATACATTGTACTCTGGGTTGGTATTGACAAACTGGAGTTTATAATTACTGTCTTAGTTATATTTTACCAGCTGTTGCTTGCAACTTCGTTCGTGTGGAAATTTTGATGTTTAAGTGTGAGAAAAAAAAGTGTCTAATGTGCTATTCCAGACCATAATCTTTTTCTGTGCCAAATTTCATCCAGACCCGTTCAGCCGTTCTGGCGTGATTGAGTAACAAACATTCATCCATCCTAACTTTCGCATTTATAATATTATTATTATATTAGTTATAGATTAATCGCTGTTCGTAAAGTATCTATATGGGTATGCAGAAAATGTCGTGAAAAGGAATTATACTATTCGAGTAAGACCAACGAAACGACTGATGAACTGTGTGAATGATGCTTTTATGGCAAGAAAGGAGGTGACTGCTGAGATGTCAAGTAATAAAGAAGTGTTGAAGAAGAAGAAATTGGGACATGGGCAGGTGAGTGATGAAAAAATCTAATGAAAAGGTAAACAAATAGATCCGAACATTTTGTTACATTTATTTTAACGTGTGGGTGCCAATTTACAGTGCAATTTACCAATTGAGTGCTTTGATTTCATTATTTCGACTCGAAATTCTGATTTTACATCACTCTACATAAGTTTTGTTGACAATAATTGAAAGTAACCTCATTCATTTGGTTTTCAACCTCAGCTTTCATCGATGAATTTTAATTAGGTACAATTTTATTTAATAATGTCACTTTAAACAATAATGGTTGGAAAAAGTGGTGAGATGTAAAGTTGAAAAGTTTTTATTATTTCTTATCATCATCATATTATTTCTTATTTATTATCCTGTCTTTTTAATAGTTCATAATGTTTTACCAATTATTTTTGTGTATTTGAGTAAATGCGTGCGAATTCAACTTAATACAGCGTTTGTTTACAATTTCATCAGTTCATTTTAGAACAGTCTAGCTATTCATACACGAAATCTCTTATGGGGACATTGTACTCATCATTATGAACAACTTTTACTATATGACCAACCCTAAACTAAAATATCGAAAAAGAATCAGCTGGTCCATACATTTTGACAAGTAATGCGAACATAATTGTAGGGAACAGCTGATTTTTTTTTAGATTAAGCTTTGGTCGCTTAGTAAAAGTTGTTCATAATGATGAGTACAGTGACCCCTTAAGAGATTTATTATATGAACAGATATACCTTTTATACAGGGTGGTAGGGACACCGACGCAAAAACTTTTCGTCGGTTATAAAAAAAACAGTTGGTCAAAATGTATGGAACAGATCGATGAAAAGTTTCTATGTGGAGGGTTCAGAACGATGTTCTGAATACGTGGTAACCGTTTTAGAGTCGGTGTTACTTCCACCTTGTATATTTATTAAAGACTAGCTGACCAACTCAACTTCGTCTGCGTTACATTTTTGATTAATGCTCCGCTCCTATTGGTCGCAGCGTGATGTTTTATAGCCTATAACCTTCCTCGATAAATGGGCTATCCATCATTAAAAGAATTTTTCAATTCGAACCAGCAGTTCCTGAGATTAGCGCGTTCAACCAAACAAACATACAAACTCTTCAGCTTTATAATATTAGTATAGATGTAAACTTCAAATATTTGTATTCACACATAAATTCACGCGTTTTCTCAGGGTAGGCAGAAGCAGAAGAATACGACCTGCTACGATCGTTTCATTCTCCTTATTATTTTTTATTAAGTATTTGCCTTAGTAAATAAAAATATTGACATATTCGTTTACATAAGAAATATAATAGTATGTTCCCGTACGCTATGTTGAAGTTATTATCATGTTGATTTTCACAACAATTTAACGGTTACCTTTGTTTTAAATCCACACGAATAACGGTAACGCGAGCACGTTATAAAAGGTGTTTCCGGACTGCGAGCCGGTTCATTATAAAGGGTGTTCTCATATTTATTATGAATAAAAACATTAAAAGAATCCCTATGAATATAAAGTGAAATGTTATTCTTTCATAACGTATAACGTTACTTTTGCTAGAGGTATTTTTAAATGAGTTTGTCTGAATCAGACCTAATTGAGCCTTAACTCGGTACTTTTTGCGACTGTTTCTTATTTTGCTAGACCCCTATTAACAAACAAAAAATTGACAATTTCATACACAGTTAAGCCTTTAGAGTTATGGCCCACTGATGTTAATATTTTGCTCTTCTTCTTTTAAATGACCATGTCATTTAGGATTTGTTTACTTGCGAATCAAAATTAATGGTATTTATTACCTACTCTAGAGGTTTTCCAATCCTACTTTTTATTACCGTTATAAATGTGAAGTTTCTGAGGATGGATGAATGTTTGTTAATCTTTCACGCAAAAACTACTGAACGGATATTGGTAAAATTTGGCACACACAGACTTTTTATCCCGGAACTAAGCCTCTTGGCACAATTTCTGACATAACTGCAATTCATTAATAAATTAATAAAAAAAAAAATGTAATGGGAACCTTCAAATTATTACTGTTTAAAATAGGTATTATAATTCAGTTGATAAATAATAAAAAAGACGGTAATTTTCCGATTCGCAGCTACTAATGTTATTTTTAGATACAAGTTAATTTCCCCCCGAAAATTAATGTTCACTAATATGCTGAACAACACGCTTCATTGGACAGGAAAAATAGATAATTCTTTTAATTGCATTCTTTTGACAAACACAGGTAATTATGTTGGTGCAGTGATCCGGATAACGTACCAACATTCAAATAATACCCGTCTGTGATTGTCCAATTGCAAGGCCAGGCTCCTTTTCATGTATTGCAAGCTTGCTCATAACGGATTAATGGTTTCAGACTCATCTACTACGAGTGCCTCGTTGTTCGAATGGTCACAAGCGCGACCGCTGCGCATGAGATCCTGGGTTCGAATTCCGGGTCGGGCAAAGTGTTATTGGGGTCTTCCATCAGGAATATCTCAGTAGCAGCCACGGAGTCTCGATTTGTGCCCCGTTGCTGGGAATAGGCTCGCACCCTATTACATGGGACTTAAAACATAACTGTCGGAATTTGGGTGTACTATTAAGTACATCTCTGCCTAACCCTTCGGGGATTACAGGGGTGATTTTATGCTACTACGACTTCAGAGGGATTAAACAAGAGACAGTCGCAATCATAGCGTGTAGTTTTCCTACATCGGCTTTCAAGAGACATTCTAACCCGGTAGCATAAATCAACCCAATACTTTTTCGATCTTTACAACTGATAGACTGTCATTATATTTGTCTAAGCCTTCAGATTTACACAAATTTTTAGGTACGATACACTGAAAATTTTCTTTGGAACACATTTCTTATAACCACTGTGACCAATTTAATTCGATTCCATCACATTCACTTTTCACAAAACAAAACAAAACATTAAAAAAAAGAAAAATATTTACCATTATCTCGTACACTTATATGGCCAAAAACAATGAATTAAATAAAACAAGCACACGTCCCCTCCTCAGTAACTCACGAGATATCCTGAGCAATTGCCATGAGCACTGAATAGTCTATCCTTACGAATGTAACTCTTATCGCGATAAGCACTTTCGACTAACGACGAATATAATATCGAGTTCCGCATTCGATTGAGATAAAAATCGAGTAGTTTTTTTTTGTGACGAATCGGAACGGTATAAGGGGTAACGGCCGAGGTGATTTTTTTGTAAGAATGTGGTACAAATAGGTTTGGGGTTACGGTTTCTTTGAGAAGGCGACGAAAATTTTATAAATAAGACTTTTCTTTGGTAACGGAAAAAAAGGAACTATGGTCAATTAAGACTTTCAGTAACTCCACACAATATAATTCCGCAAATACGTTGTTTTTTTTTCAAGTAAATTAGTAGGTACTTATTTGTTTCTATTGAGTGTTTTTGTGGGAAATCGAACGATGTTAAGGGAGGTTATTTTTATAAGAATAAAGAACAAATAGAGTTGGGGATAGTTTGTTTTATAAGTCAATTTATCAATAATTTGACAGTACCTACTGTAGTTATAGATTATGTTGTATTGAAAAGTTTATTATACAATAAATACGGTGTTTCCATTATATACGGTATTTTTTCAAGGAAATTATACATTATTATCACAACGATCATTAACTACCGAATATTGAAAGAAATATAAGTTACCTCGCAACCATCCTCCATTATTTCAAACATCGAATCAGTATCCAAACAAATCGATTCCATTTCCGATTACACAAAAATCGATTAAAACACAATTTTCATTAGTGTATTTTCGATTTATCAACGTAATATCGCGTTTGATAAAGACTTCTGATGATAAACCGCGCGAGCGTGACTAAGGCAGCGTACTTTGTACGTTTCTTATAAAGTAATGGAAACCGCGATTTCGCAATTATGTAAAAACATAATTAGGACGTAAAAACGGAATGAATTATTAGTGCATACCGACCAAACGTTCAAATGGTTGATAATGAATATTTATCTAGGTAGGAAACGTTTCTAAATGACCTATGCAATTTCCTTGAATATTATGTTTTTGGATGTCGATAGATGGCGTTCTAAGATTTATTGAATTAAGTACGTACGGTCGAACAAGCTACTTGGTATACAGTTAAAAAATTTCATATTTCTATTCTGCCAACATCAATTATTTTTACTATTTGCACAATAACTTTTTAATCATACAAACATGGTTAAAAAGTGATGTTGGCAGTGTAATAGAAATATGAAAATTTTTAACTGTAGGTATGCCTCTTAGATTGTCCGACCTTATATTATTTACAATCTTCAAATAGATCTTAAATAACACTAAAATATGTATAAGTATCAAGATATGAAAAGAATTACAGGGCGTCAAAAATTCATCCACATCGTTGTCAATAGGAAAAGTGCCCAAAAGCCTGGCAGCATTACCACGTTGGATGGCAATGTTAATTCTTTGGCCAAAATAAGCCCAGCCCTCTGGTCACATGAAGAGTCGACCAACCCCTTGGCGATACTTCGAAATACTAGGTGGGCACTCGGACCCTATGGCCCTAGAGTTTCAACCCCAAACGGCTCAAACACATGACTACCAATTAAGTTATTGTATTTGCACCGTTTGAGGTTTTTAGACTATTCTTAAAAGTTAATTGAAACGGCTATTTGGCAGTTAGGTAGGTAACGCATAATTAGAAGGCAAAAACTTAATAAATTGAAGCTGAAACTTAACAAGTGTTTAATCGGACTTAGAACATTTATCTTGTCAAACGTTTATAAATCACCTATGTAATTTCCTTCTAAATTCATTTGTTATCCGATAGATGGCGTAAAAGTACGCAACAATAGCTATTATTTTGATAATGAGTAGGTGCAGTATGCAATAGCACTCGAGCATTACAATCATAGCTGTTTCTTACTGCAAAGGTCGTATAATTATCTCGAATGCGCGAAGTAAACGTAACATAAATTGAACGATTTTTGAGTGGAAAGTAAATGATTCTACAGCATACCTATGCGGTAAGCACAATAATTGCCACCCATAGATATTAATAAAGTTCTAAAACTTAATAAATATCAAAGTAAAAATAAATGTCAAAGGAGTATAGGAATTAAAAACAATAACAGCGATTGGATGATAGAGATGTTACAAATATTGGAGGTACAAAGGTTTGTGGGAGTCTGGAACGCAAATTGTGATAATCTGTGCTGATGGACTCCTGGCCATTTGAATCAATTTTGAAACCATTCGTATTCATGTTTACTCTGCGCACTGTACCATGCTTTCCAAACAATAATTGTTGTATAGCCCGTATGAAAAACAGAGGCCACGTAAAAAAAAAACTAAATCAACGTTTCGACATCAACTTGATGGAATAATAATACTCTATAGACGCACACTTTCCATTACACGCAATGCAATAAAAAAAATAAAAAGTTGACCTACTAAGTTCATTGTTCAAAAACAATAACGCTTCTCACTTCCGCAAATATATCAACACAAGTACACAAAACGTCACTTTATGTCCGTATTCCACCAAGCGTCAAAAACAACTGACGTTAGCCCATCACAATCTGTCAAACTAATAACGAATCACAGTCGGACAAAAAAGGCAATTGTAACCAAATAAGTACAAAAAAAGTCACGCAAATTATTTCGTAGATAGAACACGTAGACGTTAGTTGGTGAATGACCAAAATTCTGGCAGCTCGGATCGCTTTGTTTTTTTTCTTTTGTTTTTTATTCTGATATCCAACTCCTTACACAAAAAAGCGATTTACACATTATTAATTTTAGTAGATTATAGTATCGAATGTGAAATAATTGCATGCCAGTCCTCATTTAAAGAGGAAAAAAAGGTTTAGTCATGATTCTCAGTAAGGTTGCTGGTGGCCGTCAGACTATCTACGTCAAATATCGTCACTGGAATTTCCGGGTTTTTGTTGACAATGAAAGTACTTTTTACCAGTACCTATCTTCTTTAGGCGTTTCTTATTTTCCTCTAATAAAATCTTAGGCTGAGATCTATAAACGACGATTAGCGCGTGCCATATAGTGTTAGCGCGTGCCATATGGTGTTTATATGGAAGTTCGTCATTTTTGCAGACTGCAAACCCGATCATGCAGCTTGCTCATTATACATTAAAAGAAAAAAATGGAATGCAAAAGTCATGTCTTGTTCAAAATATCAAACACTATGCCGCATAAAATGAAGATACTTAAACTAAATTCAGTTGAACATGCAAGCGGCCTAAGTCACTTGGTCGTGAAGTTAATTGAAACGTCATATTTTGGTCGTTAACCCTAATAATTGTGAGAATGGTAGCAGCGATCGCGCAATAGGAGGGTTATGGACTTATCTCGTTTGTGAATTTATAGAAACTGCTGTTTTATTGGAGTTATTGGTCTAGCCTAGTCTAAAGAAGTAGACCATTTTATGTTGTGTGTTTGTGCCTAACCCCATCTCCAGGAAAAAGGCGTGAGTTTATGTATGTATGCTATTCATTAAGGTCACATTAAGCTTGTGTGTCGTTTTCTTTCAACACTTTTGGATTGGAAGAAGAAGCATTTTAAGACTAGCTGACTGGCGCAACTTTGTCTGCGTAACATTTTTTTTATTAATGCTCGCCTCCTATTGGTCGCAGCGTGATGTTTTATAGCCTATTATAGCCTATAGTCTTCCTCGATAAATGGGTTTTCCAATACTAAAATTATTTTTCAATTCGAACCAGTAGTTCCTGAGATTAGCGCGTTCAACCAAACAAACAAATTCTTCAGCTTTATAATATTAGTATAGATCATCATTCTCCTTCCCTTAACCTAATTTATTTGGGGTCGTCGCATCATGGCTTCTTCCATACTTCTCTATTACTCAAGAAGAATCGTAAGACAGGATCTTTAAAACCAAAAAAAAACATTAAACGCGCTAAAAAAATATAATAACGTCTTTGTTATCTTCAAACGACACACAGAAACGGCACGATGTTTTAAATTCGTTTACCACTAAACGAAACGAAGTGATTTGTGGTGCATGCGGGTCCGAGGATGTTTTTGATACATTAAAACGGTATTTTATAAAGAATATAGGGCACACAGTGAATTTCAATCACTTTTTTTGTCAGAACCAATTTAGTCAGTCTAATTTAAATTTGTTCTTAAGTTTACTTTTTTTATCTAATCTTGTTTTATTTTATTGTTAATTTAACCATTTTGTTTTGTCCAGTGCGAGACTAGTAAATATTTTTTCTTTCTTTTTTGTTATACTGGCAAGTTTACAAGATACCCTTAAACTAGTTTTTGTCCACGGAATCGCCCGCGAGTTATTCGGAAGTCATTGCACGAGAACATAATACAATGATGAAAGTTTTATTTAAAAAAAAATAAGAAATAACTACATCCGATTCAAATAGTGAAGAAATATTTTTGTAATACTTTCACGCACATAATATGATACTAGTAGTTATAGGTTATGATTCCTAGAATACGATTAATCAAAACTCAAGAGGTTAATATTATCAGTGCAATGACAAGATTCTGTTTATATTATTTCTTTGATTTACTGTCTCGGAACACCCACGTCAAGATAATACAATAACTATATTGGCAGGCAAACCACTAAATGAGTCATTCATTATTTACGATTAATTAAACATTTATAATTAATTAAATTTAATGATAGTTTAATTTCCCGGGCCAAGGATAAAATTGCAGTGGTTAAATGATTGCCTTTAATTGAACTATGGATTTTACCTTCTAGTTTGATTAACCCACACGTATTCAAAGTTAAACACTCGATAAATATTGAAAAAACTATAAATAAAAAAGATATAACATAAAACATCTGCTTGTTTTCACCTACACCAGTTGTCACCTATATTATTGATCAAACTAAATCACACTGTTGCATTTTGTTGAAGAACATAATCATCATCTGCCTAGTCTTGTCGGCTTCCAGTCTAACCGGATGCAGCTGAATACCAGTACTTTACATAGAGGGACTGCGTATCTAACGTCCACAACCTAGTTAGTACTGGGTAATACGATACCCTTTGGGAATACTGGTTGTCAGACTTTCAGGCTACTGATAACCTGTAACGACTGTCGAAGATCTACAATTGAAAGCCGGGACCAACGGCTTAACGTGGTTTCCGAGGCACGGAGGGATCTCGGTATGTGGTCACCCATCCACTAACCAACCTAGACAAGCGCGGCTTAACTTGCAGATGGATCTGAGCGGCTGTTAGTATTTAGCAACGAGCTCATATGAAGCATGTAAAATACTGGTATTCAGCTGCCACCCGGTTAGAATGCAAGCCGATCCCAACATAGTTCGGAAAAGGCTAGGCAAATGATGAATCAAAGATTGCTTAAAATTTAAAACGAAAGACACTTGCATTTTCATAAAACTTCTTATCACGCGTTACGAAGGTTGCTACAACTCTACTGCACTTGGCTAACAGCTAATCAGATAACAAACGATTACGCTAGACGCAAATTAGACTTAGCTGGTAGAAATCTTAGTAATACTAATTTCATCACGCTTGTAATCCCCGGAGAGTAAGGCAGGAGTGTAACATTATAGTTCACTCACATTTTGCTGAACACCAGTACTTTACACGGAGCGACTGCCTATCTGACTTCCACAACCCAATTAGTACTGGGTTATGTGGGATACGATACCCCTTGGTAAGACTGGTTGTCAGACTTTCGGGCCACTGACTACCTGTAACGACTGTCAAAAGTCTACAAATGACAGCCAGGACCAATGGCTTAGCGTGCTTCTCGAGGCACGGAGGAGACTCGGTACGTTATGATGGTCACTCATGCACGGCCCAACTTAGGCAAGGACCACCTACGTACCGAGGCTTAACCTTGAAGATCGATCTGTGCGGCTGTTAATATTTAGTCACGAGCTCCGCGTCTGAATTATCTTTTAAAGAAAAAAAAAACAGGGGAATATTATAGAAAACAATATTTCGTCTTTCGTTTTTTGCAAGCGCGTCCTTGCGAAATGAATAAAAGTTTTCTCAGAATACATTTTAATTAGTTACCCAGTATTTTTAAACTAATGCTAGTTTTTGCCTTCAAAAGCAGAAGACGAGACGAGCTTGTGCAAATAGTAATCTTAGCCCTGTTCTAATTAATATCATAAATGCGTTCGGAAGTTTATTCCGCCGACATTTTACGAGATGACTGCTTCGTTTGTCTAGCGACTAGTGCGACTGCTGAGCATGAGAACCTGGGTTCCATTCCCCGGTGGACCAAAGTGGTATCGGGTTTTTCCACCAGGAATTTCACATTAGCAGCCACGGAGTTTGGATTTGTACCCGGTTGCTGGCAATAGGCTCGCCCCCTAGCACATGGGACTGCAAACATAACTGGTGAAAAGTGGGTGTACCATAAGGTACACCTCTGTCTAACCCTCCGGAGATTGCAGGCGTGATGATGTGTGTTATTTTGTGAGATATTCTAGAGGTGGTCGAGTTTACTAACAATGTTCTGTATCTATGAATTTGGAAAGATGAATTTATTAACGTCTGTGGGCTTAGCACGAACTCGCGAATTAAACGTAACGTTAACTCGAACAAGTCTAGCATTGAAAATACAGTCTCCCCCAGTTATTTTGCCTGGGACAGAAGTAACCTTACTTCAGTAACTAGATTAAAGGACACTGTTATCAACCATCAAAATTATTGTAAACAGAATAAGAACCACTGTGATTTTCACTGAAAAATATCTGGAAAAAAAACTGTACTCATTTCGAATTCTATAAATTCTATTTAGTTTTAAAACTTTATTAATATGTATAACGTATTCTATACTATCAAATGACCAATATCATGTTCCCGAAAACGGCTCTAACGAATTCGATGACAGTTGCAGTGTACCAGTTACGGGAGCGGTAAATCGATCTAGCTAGGTTCATATCTGGGAAAACTTGGTTTTACTATTTTCACCCGAACAGAGTTCAGTCGCTTGTTGTGTATTAGACCAATATATTATAGATTACGTTTTAGGCGACCAATATATTATAGATTACGTTTTAGGCTAAAAATCGTTTGAAGTTATTTTATGTGTTTATTTAGTGTTGTTTTCTTTTTATTAAGTTTGTGTAATGGTTTTGTCCTGTGCGAGTTTAATAAATAATTGTTTTTTCTTCCTTACATTTGCTCTGAGCGTTTGTGCTAGGCTATCTGTGTACTTGATTAAATCCAGATTCTTTCAGCCCCAAAATAGTTTCGGTTCTACGAACTTGTTTTGGATTTCACCTATGAATACATTTATTGAATGAAAGAGAATCTATAATGTTAATATTAAAATGACTGAACACTTGAAAAGGGCAATTGTTTTCATGAATAACAATATTTTTAATAATGAAAAAAAAAACAATGAAATAAAAATGAAATAATGATTTAAAAAAAAAGAAAATGTTGAAAATATGTTAATGATTTTTTTAATTTTTTTTTGTTTGTTTTGTTGAGTATTTTTGTTTGTTTTAAGAACTGAATGAATGAAATGAACAGAATGAAATGAAAAAAAAAATGAGATTGCGCATTAAAATCGCGTAAAACAATCTGCTGTAAGGTTTTTGTATGTGAGTGACTAACTTGTATGTTTTCAATCCACTTAATTGAAAAATTCTATCTATATCTATTTATAAATTCTATCTATATACATATCTAAAAATCTTTTTTAGATTAATTTGTAAAAATTAGTTTTCAATACGAACTCGATATTTTGTAATGAATTAAAGTATTCAGGCTTATCGCTAATAATAATAAAACCTTCTTAGTTTATCTACAGTTAGTTATTGATATATAATAGATTTAACGATTTATTATAATATTAAGATGAGATTTAATCACGGTTTATACAGCATGTAACCTTGTGTCCATTTGTACGGATGTGTTTTAAAAGGCTTCAAAATGAACTAATTTCTCTCTGGGACATTTTAGATAAGAAATTAGCTGTCCTGTACAAAATTTCAATAACTACACGACCCAAATGTATGGGATAGATGATAATTTTTTTCGCGATTACATTGTTGGTCCCATACAGAAAGTTGTTCAATTTGATGGTTTATATACAGGCGTTTGGTGTATCTTTGTCAAATCGAATAGGCCGAACGAAGGGGTCATTTGCTGTCTTTTCAGACCCAAAAACTCACGCTTGGCCCTCTGGTTTTTTTCTTGTTAAATTTTGAAAGAAATATAGTATAACCTCAACTTAAAATTAAATATGACCACACCTTTCTGATACATCCTGTATAACACAATGATTCATGATCATTAAATAGTCGTTTTGTCCACAAATCATGCCTCGGTCAATGACCCTATTCTAAATTGTTAGGCGATTGTTTCTTTTGCTTCCGACACACGGTCATTACATGATACGTGTTTAATGATGTTCTTGTTACACTCAGAGCAGGATAACTTACAATACGGATCTTGGTTATATCTATGAGTAATACCTTTCTACGAATAGTTACTTTCTACAGATATATCAATACATGCCTCACATCTCTATAAAAAACATACAACATTTTCTAGGCCAACATTTGTAAGACATAATTTTTTCTTTTTTTTTACTGTAGGTAACTGTAAACTCCAGCCACCGTAGGCGCGGGCTTGCGGACGGCGAGCAATGGGCAGGTCGCCGTCCGGTAAGGACCAGGCCCGGATCGATGGCGCGTTGTGTTCCACGCGCGCCTCAAAGAGATGTCAGCACAAACTGACGAGGTCCACTAGGACCGATGCCTAAAGAATTACCTTGGCCCTTGGCACAGGCAACTGAAGGAACTCGTGTGGGTTTTAGTCAGTAAGAGTCTGACACGCAGCTCTCCACCCAGAGCGGGAGAGGTCATTTGATGATTTCCAAAAAAAAAAGTAATTGTAAACCTTTTTCATCCCACTGTCTGGCGAAGATCAAGGCTGGCTTGGCAAGACTTCAGGGCTTTTCCGCAGCTATGTGTGGACCCTGGACGTTTGTTTTGTCCAGCTCACCTAACTGTCTTCTACGAGGTTTGCCGCGACACCTTCTGGCTGTATCAGAGCTCCTCTCAAAGGTGTGTTTAAAAATGATAATTATTAGTGCTTGTCTTCGCTTCGTTACGATTTTAACCTTGTTTTCCTCTTGCGAGAGATTTGGTATATTTTAATGTCTTAAAGATGAGCGGTAACTCAATTATTTGAACGATGACAATAATACACACATCAAAAGTGTCTAGGGATCAAGCATTTTTATGCGGATTTCTTGAGATTGAGATGTGGCTTTGTAATAAATTTATGATTTTATAAATTTATATGGATCCTTTTTGGTGCATTTCATAATTTGAATCAGGAACTCTCAATCAAATTCGAGTAAAAGATGAAAATAAGCTGTCAATATTTTCCCTATAAAAACATACAACGCATTGAAGACATTATTAGTGCTACTGTTTCCCTACTACTGATTAAAACCAACGTTATTATGGAGCGGCGACGTCATTTAAGCAGGGAAGAAATGCTCAGAGCCGTGGGAATGATAGAAGCTGGTTCCCGGCAACGTACTGTGGCTTTAGCTCTGAATACAAGTCAGAGTGTTATCAGTCGACTTTGGACACGTTACCGAAGCACTAGTACCGTGGCTGAGCGCCATGGAGGACGGTATCGCTGCACCACACGGAGACAAGACCGATACATTCAAATCTTAACTCGAAGAGCTCCAACAATAACCGCCATGATGTTAGCCGTGAGGCTTCATCACTCTTCAGGGAACTTAATTAGCGACCAAACAGTCAGAAACCGCTTGCATGAAGTGAACCTTCATTCCCGAAGACCGCTACGGTTACCACCTATAGCAATGCACAATCGTAGGATTCGATATCAATGGGCTCTTGAACACAGAAATTGGGCAGAAGAACAATGGCGTTTCGTGTGCTTTTCTGATGAGTCTCGTTTTGGTATGAGACCGGATACAAGACGTATACGACACTGGAGAACCCCTGGACGCCAACAGCAATTAAAATCCTGCCAGGAAGTCCATCCTTATAGTGGTGGAACCATCATGGTATGGGCGGGTATTTGGATCGGCGGAAGAACTGAGTCGATTTGGATCAGAGGCAACCTCAACGCTCAAATTTATGCTGAGACGATTGTATCAGACGTCATCGTTCCTCTACAAGTGCAAATCGGTCCCTTATTTCAGTTAATGCATGATAATGCACGACCGCACACCGCAAGAGTTGTAAGACAGACTCTCGCCGCAGCTAACATCAATGTCCTGCCCTGGCCTGCTCAGTCGCCAGACTTGAACCCGATTGAGCATGCATGGGATATGCTACAGAGAAGAGCTCTGCCGAATATGGAGGGTATCCAGTCGCAAGAAGACCTTTTTTTGTTGTTGCAACGAACATGGGCGGCCATTCCACAGCGTGATTTGGATGAACTCATTTTGAGTATGCCAAACCGATGTTCTTGTGTTGTTAGTGTTCGCGGTAGAAACACGGATTATTAATTGTTTAAGTTACCCAATAAAATTTTAAAGAAAACTGTTATTTCAGTCTTTTTTTCGAACTTTAATGTTAGTGGTTCAAATGTCAAAAATCCCTTTATTAGGAAAATGGCAAATTTCTTTATTAATGCAAAGGTGACTTGGTTTATCGTTACTGTGACAAACGAAAACACTTTATTTGATGAATCCTTAAAGAAAATTTTAATTAATATCAATCAGGAGAAAAGTTATTGCAAAAATATATGTTGATCCCTAGATACTTTTGATGTGTGTACATTTATGTACATCATGCTCTAATGTAAACAACATTATTCCCATTTTCAGTAACGCTAACCAGCACCAAATTGCTGCTAAAATATTATTGTTGGAGAACAAAGTCTGCGCTGATCTGAACGTTGAAATCCATTGGGGACTGCTTTTATTAAGGCATTAATTTAGATGTCATTTAGATAACATCACGCCTGGAACTCCCGAAGGGTTAGGCAGGGGTGTACCCAATAGTACACCCACATTTCACCAGTTATGTTACGTCCCATGTTATAGGGGGCCTATTGCCATCAAACGGGCACGAATCCAGACTCTGGGGTTACTACCAAGAAATTTCTGATGGAAATCCGAATAATATATCCCGACATGGGAATGGAACCCAGGACCTCATTCTCAGGAGTTGCGCTTGCGCCCACTAGACCAACAAAGAATTCAAAGGTTAAACAGAAGTACTAAGAAATAAATCTCTCACTCGTACACTAACAGCCTCAGTGACCGTATTATGCGCAGACGCAGCTGTAGTGATAGCGCAGTTATCTTATCTGTCGCTACGATCACGATGACCCATTTATGCTTGAGATAAATTTGAAAGTTTACCATGTCAATGATGTATGATATCATGCACGTATTTTTTTTTACTGTTTGGGAATTACCATGGAGGCGTTCAAACTGAGAATTAATGTTGGTTTTTCTGAATTGTTTGCATGTTAGCATGTACGAGTATGTTGTTAAAATGAAATTTTAATAATAATATTAACTTATTTGGTTTTCTGGATGACTTGTCTTTGTATATGTTATCATCTGCCTAGCCTTTTCCCAACTATGTTGGGGTCGGCTTCTAGTTTGACTGGATGCAGCTGAATATCAGTACTTTACATGGAGCGACTGCCTACCTGATCTGGACAACCCAGTCAGTACTGAGTAATACGAGACCCCTTGGTAAGACTAGTTCTCAAGCTTTTGTGACACTGACTACCTGTAACGACTGTCAAAAATCTACAAATGACAGCTGGTACCAACGGCTTAACGTGCGTTCCGAGGCACGGAGTAAACTCGGTATGTAATGAGTGGTCACCCATTCTCGGACCAACCTTGACCTTGACCTTTAATTGTTGTTAAATAAATAAATAAATAAACCTTGGTATGCACGGTTTAACCTGAAAATCGATCCATACGGCTATTATTATTTATTTAGCCACGAGCACCTTGTATAAGTACTATATTAATAGATGCTATGAATGTTTTTTTTTCATATTTTGTTTGTCAAAATAACAACAAAACCTTTGAGATTTCTTCCAATATGAATTAGATCAAACTGAATTAGAAAGAAAATTGTGTTAACTGGCATTATAAAAAACAGAAACATCTTAAAATTAAACAAAATAAATAAATAAAACTAAAAAAGAAAATTAAATAAAGAAAGAAAGAAAAAAAAGTATTTATTAGTCTCGCACTGGACAAAACAAAATGGTAACTTGACAATAAAACAAGATTTAAAAAAAAGTAAACTTAAGAACAAATTTAAATAAAACTAATTAAACTGGTCCTGTACGAGGCCAAAAAGCCCCTCAGCATGGTGCTAATTGAGCATAGTTTTTAAATTTTGAGTAATTATATTTTGTCGGCAGCTATGTATTTCACTGATTTTATCTGGTAAACAGTGGCTGTATCTGGCAGATAATCAGTGATGATGTATATCTTTCAGATGTAGGCAGTGATAGGTGATACTAGAATTTTGCCATGTCCAGCAGTTTCAGTATTTTATGTAAACAGGTTGATGTGATAAAAAAATAGGCCCCAACATTTTATTGAAATCGTCTTTTATTTGTAACCTGTCAATATCTACATACTACCAGCGATTGATATGAAAACTACACAAAACAAAATGTACCATAATTATTTATTTTAAAGCAATTGCATTTACCTATTTTTGACATAATTTACATTGTCAAGCAATATTTTTACAGTTGTTGTAGCATAAAACACATTTCAATGAAACGTTGTGTTGATATAAATACAATTTTTAAAACATTTATGTAGAGGTTAAATCTGCACAATATTAATTTAAATTATTAATTTATTCAATCATTGTTTTAGATCTTTACGATTATTATACTTGTAAATACCACTTTCTATACAGAAATTATAATATTTCCTATCATTCACTATCAAGCACTTTAATAACAGACACTCATACAATAATAACCTTTTAGAGTTCTCATTACACACAATAATTATTGTTTCACATACTCAACATTTTATAGTTATAAAACATTGCTCTCTAAAACGATTAATAACTTCAAATAACCTAAAATTAAAAATAACTGATCACTAAAAAGATTATAAAACAAAAACTCACGATTTTTGAACATCCAGGGAAAACACAAGGCGTCTTCATTATAACACAAAATTATACGCTTTTGCTAAACTGTTTGTCTGTTTATGCCTCTCACATCGAAAATTTATGGCTCCTTTTTTATAAAAATTACACTGAACTACATCCCGCGTCTGCGAGGATAGTGTGCGATATTGTATTTGGAGATAAGTGACGCGTGTCTGTTGGTGTAACAGAAAAACGATTAGCGGGTTGCCATGAGCGGAAGCGGGTGTGTATTTTGTTGAAGATATTTTGTTTCTTATTTCGTGAAAAATATACATGCAAATGCATAGGTATCTACTTTTGTAGCAATTTTATATTTGAAAGAAAAAATACTGACGATTTTGTTTTATCCTGAAGACTTAAGAAACGTTTCAAATAATTGATAAAATTACATTGACATGTTTATGATGATTTCAAGTGCGTATGCAGCGTCTCCCCACAGGAAAATGGCCCACCACACAATTTGCACCACATGGCTGTCACCTGCGCACTTGATGAACTTTTACTGCATCAGTGAGCGGAGTCTGCGCAGTTGAATTTTGGGTCAAATATTTTTGGATATACTGTCATTGACACGCTAAGAAGAAGAAAATGAAACATGCTGCAGTCAACATCAACACTTAATAATTATATTTTTGGCATTGGTGAGCCCTGAGGCTCGTCTTTTTTAAAATCGCTTACTCTTACGACTTGCAATACTTTCTTATCATCAACACCTATAAATACGTAGGTAAGAACGTTTACACTTCCTCGGGATTTACATAATATACGCGATATCTTGTTTATATCGCCCTAGTAGACATACCTCGATGAAGTCATAGTATCAACAATATGAAGAAATTAATATGGAATGAACTCTCAATTACTATAGGATGTTTTGGTAATATAATTTTTCCACGGATGCCTTTTGTTTTTAATAGTTTGTAACAGCTGTATTTGTACCTACATATTTGAACCAATCAAGCGATGGTCTGTCCAAGTAAGAGCTCCACGGATTTAACAATTATTTTTTATTTTAGTTTCAAGTATATTTTCCTTATTGTATTATCGTCTGTTCATTTGATATTTGTCCAATTAATAATAACACCTCAAAAGTAATGTGTTTCTATTAGTGTTTTGAGTTTGAACTCGCTAGACAGTGCCCATAAAATTTAATTTACCTGTAATTTGAAAACCACTGATCAGCAACTTTTTTTTTGCTGAAATCTTCCACGATTGGTTTTAATACTATATTGTTGAAAGAAGAAATTAATGAAGAAATCCTTTTATCGATATTACAGCGCGATTCAAACAATAACAAATTATTGTTAGAAACAAAATATTTTACATTAGATTTAAACCGACATGGGCACTTATGAAACGTTAAAGCATAGGTATTGGGTATACGGTTCGGCTTAGTCGTTTCCTAAGGACAAGAACCGGCAAAGAAACTTCATGGTTACTCTTTTTTTTTTAATTTATATTACATTTAGTTTATTCCAGTTACACAATATAATAAATTAATATGAACGAAGACGGATTAAAGATAGCAGAAAATTGAAATGAGAAAACATACACTGCTTCACTGTTGCCAAAATAATATACCTTACATTACCCGCAAATTTACTTATTGAAGAAACTTCTTAGCTTATTGAGAAAATATCATAACATAACATCACGCCTGTAATCCCCGAAGGGTTAGGCAGACGTGTAAGTACCTAATAATACACCCACATTTCGCCAGTTATGTTAAAGGCCCATGTAATAGGGGGCGAGCCGATTGCCATCAACCGGGCACAAATCCGGACTCCGTCGCTGTTACTGAGAAATTCCTGATGGAAAAACCCAATAACACTTTACCCGACACGGGAATCGAACCTAGCACCCCGCGCTCAGCAGTCGTGCTTGCGACTGATAGACCAACAAAGCAGTCAAAATAATTATATCGGTTATTGCTTATCGATAGTTTGCAGAACAGGAAAACTTGTACCAAATTCAAACATTCTGAGAAGTGGTTCCAAGAATAGCTTCAGGACCGAACCGTTCCTTCCAATGCTCGTGATGGTTTACTCACTAATGTATCCCGTTGTATTGCATTTTCAACGCTCGGCTTAGCACTGAAAGTTAAAAGTCCTCCAAAGAATAGCTTCAGGACCGAACCGTTCCTGCTCGTGATGGTTCACTCACACTCACTAATGTATCCCGTTGTATTGCATTTTCAACGCTCGGCTTAGCACTGAAAGTTTAAAGTCCTCCAAAGGATAGCTACAGGACCGAACCGTTCCTTCGAATGCTTTTGATGTTTAACTCACTAATTCATCGCGCTGTATTGGATTTTAAACGCTCGGCTCAGCTCTGAAAGTTAAAAGCCCAACTGCGTAGCGTGCTATTGGCTTAAGTTATTTGTGAATTCGATTACTTATTTACTTAATCTATACATTTAATCCATTCATTTGATTGTCGCCTACTGTATCCAAGTGAAAACCGACATTAAAGTTGTACAATGGTGCACTAAAGTGTGTTTTTTTTTCAAAATCAACGGCTTCGGCTACTGTCTAGGAATATTAAATTTTCAAACATATAATGATGCAGTTTTAATGTTCATCAAAATCGAGTCCAAGATTTCGTTGGGTATGTTTCGCTATTCCTCATAGTTTTGGAATTAGCCATCCAAACCCTCTTGAAAAATTCACCTTATACAAGGTGTTGCTTTGCATTCTCGTCAAATTCAAGGAGGTAACTATGCTAATGATTCTCGACCCGAATCAATAATAAAATGGGTAGGTTATTTTTACATTTTTTTCTTAATATCGGAAATCTATAAGTGTACACCACCCGTATTAAAACGCGGCACGTCTAATACTAGCCCTATAACCGCGCTTTCACAAACACAAACAAACGCATACGTTTATTCGATAAACGGGTGATTCTCCTCTTTTGAAAAGGGCTTCATTCTGAAATAGTGTCAAATTAAAACAACTAAAAAAAGCAGCGTTTATTATTATTGACCAGGTACCGTAATTTATATTGATTATTTACGTCTTCTATGACAACCTCCTGAATTTTGACGAGGATGCAAAACTACACCTTGTATTTTGATTTGAGAATTTTATTGCCACTTACCAGGTTTTACCCCACCGCCTTGTATTGTAGAAGTATTTTAGATCTCTTTACGAGTACGTAAACATCTACCTACGCAATGTTTACCCGGCATCATTCTTGACCTGAAAACAAAAGATAATCAAGATAATAAACAACTCCCCTCTCTTTGGGCAATGAAGCTAAAACGAAGATAAGAATGAAGTCATCAGTCTACAATTCAATTGAATACTTTATTCCTTGCAGCGCCCGTTCATCGCAGATAAGCCTTATGAAGATTTTTACTGCAAATAAATTCACGTTTTTGTAATAGATACCTAATACCGAGCGAGCTCCTTAAACCATTCTACCGTCAGACGTCAAAGATAAAACTGTTATTTATGCTGTTGTCTCTTTCTTTCTCTTGTCGAAGTAGACTGGTCTCGCTCCCTCATGGCGTGACAAAAGATCGTTGTAGTAAGTTACCGGGAGTTTTGTGATTGAACAAATTTCATGAGTATACTAAGTTGCGAAATGGGGTATTTTATGCGAATTCCCTGACTCCTTTTCATTTTGTTTGCTACTCGTAATAGTCGGCCATTTTATTAAACTTACATACGGATTCTCAAAAGGCACATAACGACGTCTGATACTAGATAATGAAGCACTGAAAATATAGTTTAGTTTCAGAACTAGGTCTTGATTTTTAGGGTTCCGTACCTCAAAAGGAAAAAACGGAACCCTTATAAGATCACTTTGTTGTCCGTCCGTCCGTCCGTCCGTCCGTCTGTCAAGACCGTTTTTCTCAGGAACGCGTGGAGGTATCAAACTGAAATTTCTATATGATACTTAGTTCTACTGTCCCTGGAAGCTGTAGAAAAATCAACCTTCTAAGTCAACGCAATCAAAAGATACAGCCACTTAGGCCGCAAATTTCCGCAAATTTTCGAAACTCGCTCGGGAATCAAAACCTACAGGGTACTTCCCGTGAACTTAGAATCTTGAAATTTTGTACGAAGTCACGTCTTATAGTACAGATATAGGAAAAATTACGAAAACCGTAAATTTTTAGTTTCGTCATATAAAAAAAAGTTATATACCCACAGGTTTGTACGGAACCCTCGGTGCGCGAGTCCAACTCGCACTTGACCGGTTTTTTTATAGATTGTTTAAAAGTAATAAACAAGTACTTGAATCTGATAACAGATTTCACAAAAAAAAGGCGTTTGTTTATGGCAAAGAGCTGTCAAATATGACTAGCATTATTTATCGATATTATATTAACCCTCAAATTAATTCTTTCAAAAACAATTGACTAATATAGATAAATGTGACAGCTATTTACGATCTTACTAACTTTTAGAATACACGCTCTTTACGTCATAACATATGTATGACTGTTTCAGGGGCTTTGAAAGTCGGGCAATATTACATTATGCAGCCATTAAAAATGGCACAGTCAGTGACATATTCCTTCACCAAAGGAAAAACGACTGCAGAAATAAGACAAATTATCAAAATCCAATCAGACAACTTTCATTATTTTTTAAAAGAAAGCTCTAATATCTTTAATGCTGTTCTTTTGACTACCTCTGTAAAAATTTAAGGAAGCACCTTCAATATTTTTACCTGTAGATTTGTATGAAGTTAAATGAATTCACGAAATCGCATATTTCATTGAGTTCAAGTTCACTGGCACCCTCGCAATCGATACGAACACCATTATCTCTGCTTCACGTCCAGGAATAAGATTGTGGTCATTAAATCGGCGATGATTACAGCTCATTCATTTTTAATAGAAAATGGCTATTGGTAAAATGACAGCCACACATTTTCTGTCATATTGATAGATTTTTAAGGTCAAGTTACCATTTTGTTTTGTGTAGTGCGAGACTAATAAATACTTTTTCATCCCACCATCTCGGAAAGAGTATTTTTAATCTTCAATATCTGAGTGGAAAAGCCGTTTTTATTCTCTAGAGGATAAAGTAAATTGAATTTAGAACATCGTGTGCACTAAGTTTGTGAATTAAAAAAAACATTAAACCTATTTACTGCTACCTCTATGGTGCCGAATATATCATACAACTTTTTTTTAATTTGTTAAAAACTCAGACTCGGAACCTTCTTGGTGTTCTTTTTTCAATTTGCTTTGTACGCGGTTCTTTACGCGGCATTTTTTCACGTCATTGTTAAACCTTATATTAAAAACAAGAAACTTGAAAACAAATGAAAAAACTAAAATGAGTGATTCTAGCGACGAGTTAGTTTGCTTGACGCCAACAGAATTGACTGAAACTGTTAATAATGCGCAAATGAGCTTTCTCCCTCAACAATCACGCGAGAAGTATTTAAAACAGTACGATATGTTCAACACGTGGCGACTAGCAAAAGGAGCCAAAACTTTCTCGAAAACGTTTTGCTGGCATATTTTATAGAATTATCCGAGAACAAGAAAGCAAGCACTCTATGGAGTACGTATTCGATGCTAAAAGCAACAATAAAGATGAAAAAAGACAAACATATCGATACCTATCCTAAATTAGTGGCATTTTTAAAAAGAGCCTCATCTGGTCATCAACCAAAAAAATCGAAGGTTTTCACAGTATCTGATATTGAAAAGTTTCTTAACGAAGCACCCGATTCCGTATATTTGGCGGCAAAAGTAAGTCAGTTGCACATTCAGTATCTACTTAAGTATATTAATCTCAATTAAATAGTATACTTAGTAGATGTTGATAGGCATAATTATGCGTTCATATCAATTTTATTCATTTATCTACTACAATACTCTTTACGTTACAGGTTGTTCTTATTATTGGAATAAACGGAGCATGTCGAACTAATGAACTAACACAACTTAATGTCAAAAACATTGAGAAACATTCAGATGACTTACTATTAATTAATTTACCTAATACAAAGACAAAAAGAGACCGCAACTTCGTCATTCGCAAGGAATACGTAACGATTGTTGAGAAATATCAAGCCTTACGCCCGCCTAACACTCCAATCAATCGATTTTTTCTACAGTATCGCAATGGAAAGTGTGTTAGACAGCCTATGGGTACTAATAAAATTGGCAGTATCCCACGAGAAATAGCAACATTTCTTGAACTTCCAGAACCCCTGTTGTACACGGGTCATTGTTTCCGACGAACTTCAGCCACACTTTTGGCTGATTCCGGAGCTGATCTCCTGTCCCTTAAGCGCCACGGAGGCTGGAAGTCCAATGCAGTTGTAGAGGGATACATAGAGGATTCCATCCAAAATAAGTCTAAAATATGTGAAGGCATCGTAAGAGCCATTACACTGAAAGAGCCTCAATCGGATCCTTGGACTGGCCCTTCTACATCAAAAATAAGCCGTTATGAAACACCTAACCATCTCCCTCTCTCTCCAACATTCACGCCAAGGGAATCCGATGAATCGGTACAACTATTAAGTATGACAGATAGTTTACCGAAAAACAGTACACAAGTGACTAACACCAATATTACAGTACCAAACAAAAATATTACACTCAATTTAAATAACTGTAGCAACGTTACTTTAAAATTTTCTTAATTATACCTTAGTATTATTTTGTTATAATTTAAAGATTATTCTGTAATACTTACCTGTCATAATGTAGTAATTAATACCTAAACTGAAATAAAAGTGTACCTATCTTGTGATTATAAACGTTTTTTTTTTTGCATTTAGTCATTTCCTCGCTGAGGTGGAATGAAAAGTTACGTGTTGCACTCGAGTGCAAAGATTTTTCACCTCGTGCTCTTTTGATTCCCTCGCTAACGCTCAGGATTCTAATTTTGAATCACTCGCTGCGCTCGTGATTCAATTTTAGAATCCTTCGCTTGCTCGGTCATCAAAATTGAACACGCGGTTAAAAAGCAACTTTGCACTCTTGTATAACAAATAACTATTCTTTTCTTTATTTATTTATTTCTTTCTTTCACAGTTACACCAATTTATCTGTGCACGCGGGAAAACACAGAACTAAAATTCAAGTTCAAGGTGGTGTTGCTTGACAAGCAACACCACCTTGAACTGCATCCTCAAAGTGGTCATACTATACATAGTTTCCATCTGATTGGGCATAACTGTCATAAAGACAGTTATATCTTTATAATCATGTAAGATACATAAGTTTTTTAAATAACAGTCGTCCTTATTTTTATTAAAATATGGTTGTTGTTGGATTGGTGCTATCAAACGTAAACTAGCTGTCAAAGAATTGTACCACAAAAATGGTAGAAGCAAAACAAATGCCAAATATTCATATTCATTTTCTTCATCTCTTCTAATCGCTTCTGTAGTGGTTGCACACAGTAATGTCGTTTCGAATAGATTATCCATTGCCAGCTATTACGATCCATTGAAAACGAGAAGATTTTTGGAAATTACTAGGACTCGATCCAATATTTAGCAAAGGAAATTTATCTCAAAGAATGAAGTAGATCACAGAACCTTAAAGTGGAAGCGCCATTGTAGCCCCGAAATTCAATTTGCCGGTCACTGCCAGGCTGTATGTTGAGCAAAATATAATTTGCGGCCGTAATACGCTCGTTATTAAAATCGTCAATAACAACCCTCTATGTTAATTTAATCCCATTGAATAACTTTTTCATGAAATAGTCGTTCAAATGGATAAAATGAATTTAAATGAGTAGTATTTGTAATTTTGATGATTATAACTCTGTTAAGCCATTTTGGCTCGGCCGCGAATAATATTTTAATCAACATATAACCTGCTAATTTCAAAAAACGTAAAAAACCAAGATAATTTGAATTTCGCGGGCTACCCTGTCGTTTCTCCTTCAATGTTTAAGATCGATTACACTCATATTCGATACACATCGATCTCAATCCTTCGATCCACTAACACTCATCACAAAATCAAAATCAAAGCATTTATTTCAAGTAGGCCAATTACAGGCACTTTTGAATTGTAGAAACAAAGACAGCAATAAAAAATGAAGCTACAATCCCAGTCACAAGACATAATAACTGTGAAAGTACTGTAGTTGCCCATTCCAAAGCGTAGATCTCTATGGAGAAGAATGGGCAAGAAACTCCTTGGACACTCTTTTAAATCATAATGTTTTTACAAAAAATCTTGGATACATCATTCTTGTAGAGATGGTACATTACACACACACACATACACACATCGCTACACACACTCCCTCTCCCTTCTCACACACATACTCATACCTCGACACACACATATTAACGATTAATACTAATATAACCCTTAAATTGACAGTGTATGCTACAATATACACGATATTGAATTAAATATATTTTAATATGCATTTTAATTGGTACATCGACACACTTTCACTCTTATAAACTTCAGTTTTATTAAATTCCAATTTTGGCCGATCACTGTCTCTTAAGATACAGGTCTCCTAGTTCAAGAGACGGAGTTCATAATTTTTTGTATGCATAGACTTCTGTCTATGCAGACAAAAAATTATGAACTCTGAACACAAAAAGTTTATATTGATATGCTTATTGTATCTTTGTCACTTTGCTTTGCACTGTGTCTTTGAGTATTATTTAGATAAATAAACAATTTTATTATTATTTTATTTATCGGATTAAGAAATAACTTCTGCCATATCCCTGTATAATAAGTAAAGTTATGGTGAATGTTTCAAAAGCATCATTACAATTGACTAGCAAACATGGCTAGAAATCGCACAACATGGAGAGGTTTGGGAGGAAATAGGGTAGGACCTTCCCCAGCAGTGGGACACAAGATAGGCTTTAAAAAAAGGAAACTCGGTAACTTCTGAAACGAAATTCAGTAACTTAGAAGTCGGTAATCAAGTAGCAGGCATCCGTATACATAATTGTATTATGGATTTAAAAACGCCTATAAAAAAATATTCCTCATAAAAAATCCAGTATTTCGCAATTCCTCACCTTTCCTAATATTACAGTTTGTTTGGTTGAACGCGCTAATCTCAGGAACTACTGGTTCGAATTGAAAAATTATATTAGTGTTGGATAGCCCATTTATCGAGGAAGACTATAGGCTAAAACATCACGCTGCGACCAATAACAGCGGAGCATTAATAAAAAATGCTACGCAGACGAAGTTGCGCCGGTCAGCTGGTTAATAAATAAAACGCCTTCTTATCTTATTTTTAAAATGAGTTAGTTTAAGTAATAAAGTTAGTTAGTTTAGAATAGTGATTGTGTAATAGGAACCCCCCACCCCCTGAAGATGAAGACCTCTTTCAAAGATTTTCATTTTCCACGGACATTAACTATAAATTGTCATTTTGAGCCACTCTCTCATTACCTTCATTTTTGCTTATAATTTGACACGATGTCACTTCCTACTCATTTTCCACACTTATTTCTGAAACTAATGAACACTGTTTACAAAAATAACCCTCGCTTTTCACCCCTAAATAAATCAGGGTGAGCAATTTCACCCCCATTACGGTGTCGTAATCGCCATCACGAATGTTCACGGATACATACGATAGGCAACTTATTGCTCTTAATGTGTGACAGTGGGTCCAGTTAGAGCGAGAACGAACCAACCCACTTCACAATTTTCCCCATTTTGAGAAGTAATTTTAATGATTTTGGACGTTTATTTCATAACTTTGACGAATAAACCGTATTATTGAGAGATGGGGTAAGAAGGGCTCCTGGCTGATTAATAACATCCGCATAGATCGATCTTCGAGATTAACATACATAATCCATATTTTTTTCAGGTTCAAACACCCATAGATAAATATTTTAACCTAAATATACACACTAAAACATTAGTAAACAACAAAAACAACACACAACAACAACTACTATAACATTAGAATTTGGTTAAGCAGTGCTAGCCGGTCGGTCCTTAGATGGGAAAGGACGTGAAGCCGCTGGTCTCAGCTGTCATTTGTATATCTATGACAGTCGTTACGGATAGTCAGAAGTTTGACAGTCTGACAATCAGTCTTACCAAAGGGTATCGTATTACCCAGTCAGTCGCCTAAAGTAAAATAGTAGTACTCAGCTGCATCCAGTTAGACTGGAGGCCGACCCCGACATATTATCGGGAAAGGAAGATGATTGAGATGATTGATTTTGGGGGTTGGTTCATTTTTGCAGGCATACTCTCAAATAAATGAAATATAAAAATAGGACGGTTTAAAAATACTAAATATATCTTCAAAGCGTACCTTATTAAATGGCCATTTAATTTACCGCCTGCAAAAGAGGTTCTCCGCAATTTGCATTTCTGCAATAATGTTCTGCGTCTGAGTTTATTTGAGCAGGCGGACGGTTTGAAAATAATCAAAATTAAAAATGTTACAGGTAAGTACTTTAGTTAGGGCACGTTACTAGTTGACAACGAATTAGATTAGTTTGGATATCTAAGAGATTTTTCTGTTTATAAGGATTTTTTATTCACATAAATACTTTTTCTCAGAACCAACCAATCACCAACCAGAACGCTGCGCAATAAAATGCTTAAAATAGAACAAATATAACCCTAGTAAATAAACTACCCCAGTCAAATAAGTATATTACCCGATATTGTCTTCCTGTTCCCCTCCGTAGGAATTTATTGGTTTTCTCAAGGAAGTTGTAAAACTCGGCCATAAAGTTATCGGAATCAACATTTTATTGCTTTACGTCGACGCGTTTCGCTATTCTCTACGATATTATGTAACCTGTGGGATAATTGCGTAACACACAATGGCAATTGCTTTCATTTGAACAATTCATGGGTTTTCCATCAAGAATTTCTCAGTAGCAAAGAAAGAAAGAAAAAACGTCTATTGGCACACGCCACAAGTACACAATAAAAAATATAAAAAAAGCAAATATAAAATTTATAAAACTAACCAAGAAATATTGTGTGACTCACGGCTGCGCCAAATAGGCCCAGTTCAGCAAAATGCCGGACTACTAGTGCCCGACGCTGGTTTTCAACTGAACCTTTATGGTGAGTGTGCGGATGTCAATAGGTTATAGCAAGCACGGAATCTGGATTTGAGCCTGGTGATGGCGATAGACTCGCCCCCTGTTACATGGGATGTGGGAATGAGATTTAAAAGAGTTATAGAACGGACATTGGGAATATTAACCCGTAACAAAGTAGATGACATGACATGACATGATGACATGATGATGTGACATGTGGAAGCTTGTAAATAGCAAATTTCCCTACTTATGCATGATATTTACGAATGTTATTAGTATGTAAGCTTTCTTTAAAATTAAATAAATAAATATAAATGATATCATTCAAAAATTTTCATCTCGAACATTTTCGATTTTGACACACGAATGCTACCTGACATGCGGGCGTATGACACTAGACAGAACGATTTGTTACTAAGTAGTAACAAGTATTAGATTACGATTTTCTTTGTCTTGTCCCGTCTAACACTCGTACCGTACTCGTATTTGAATGTGGGTATTATATTAGGTACCTCTACCTCTATACAACCTGTTGGAGATTTCAGACGTGATAATGTTTTGTGAACAATTCAACAACATACATCGCATTATTCACGTTTTTGTGCAGACGTTTTTCAAACATATAAATCAATGGATTAGAATCTTCTTTCAAAATCCTTCGGAATGCGATAGAAATAGTGTTACGCAATTTGGGTGGGGTGCTGTTTCATTTTAGGGGTGATTCGGATTGCTGTTTTAATGGGGTTATGTTGAAGGTGATAATTTGGGATAAGAATAAAAATATGATAGGCTCTATCCTGTTCGATAACGGACAGAAATGTTTACTATTGACTGTCGTAATAAACTTATTTTATTAAGGCAATATTTAAATCGTTTGACTGCTTCGTTTTTCTAGTGGCCGATATTAACAAACATCCATACGCAGCATGTCTTCTTCTTCCATACTTCTAGATTACTTGTCATCTCATCAGACACCGCAACAATTTGAATTGAAAAATAAATATGAGAGTTCATCATTTTGGCCGATGAGACTTACTATTGGTCACATGGCTTCTCTTTGGTAAAACGTTAGCAACAAAAACCGAATAGCCCAAACGAGTCTTTATTTTCATGAATATATAAAGCATTCTAAAATGAGTAGCATTATAGTCCGACTATCGCTATTCCTCGGTAAATACAAACGCTTTCAACAAAAAATTACGTCATCACCTTTTGAAAGAACCAGAAATTACTTCAAATGAAAAAATAAAGATAATGTTGAAAGCCCACCTTTTACCCACGTAAAAGAATCTTAATGTAATTTTTATTTTAACACCGTTTTACAGAACATAACTCTTCTTTTGAGTCGAGGCATTGAAAAGGGAACAATGTACAAAGTTTGGAGGAAAATGTATAAATAAAAGTAATTTTTACGGTAAATAAAGACGTTTAAACGTACAATGTTTCGGGTATTGGTACAAAAAGGTGATTGATCGCTTTGTTTATTGGTGTCAGCACTAGAATTTTATCTGGATTTGCCTGGTTTAGAATTGGATAGAAAGAAATTCTAAGTTTAATTATTGTTCACGCGCGAACGCATGGGCCACGGCGTACGACAGCAGGGAGGGTAAGCCGCCAGCGGCCCGCCCGTATCCGTTAAGATCTCACAAGCGAGCGAGCATAATATTATTCTGTGTTTCCGACCTATGCAGTACTTACCTGATTATAACATCATTTTAATACAATTCACTTAGTTTCATTGAAGAGCCAAACAATGACAGCCCAGACAATGATAAAGAAAATAAATGTACTACATGCTTAATGCTCACCATTTTTGGCATTTCACCCCCCGTAATCTTACTCACGGCCTGACTAACGCACTAGTAAGTTGTGAGTTGATTCCAAGTAAGCATTTTAATTTGTTTCTTCTCCATAACCCAGTTAATAAATACGATACCCTTTGGTAAGACTGGCTGTCAGATTTTCAAGCCACTGACTACCTGTAACGACTGTCAAAGATCTACAAATGACAGCCGGCACCAACAGCTCAACGTGCTTTTCGAGGCACGGCGGAAACTTGGTATGTAATGGGTGGTCACCCATCCACAGACCAACCTAGGTAAGCGCGACTTACCCTAAAGATCGATCCGAGCGACTGTTATTATTTAACCATGAACTTCGACTTTCGATTTATTATTAGTAAAAGTCCCTAACAAAACAGCTTTGATTGATAATGTTTCACTTTGTTTACGTTTTTCTACGAGCTCAAAGTTTTTCATTGTCAAAAATCTTTTTAGACAAGCGATCTTTTACTGTTTTTCAAAAGTTTCTTGTTTTTGTTTACAACTTTGGTTTGTGTTTGGATAAACTTTTCTTTGTTTAAAAGTATTAAATTAACATACATGTTAAGATCTATTAAATTATGTGTATTTTTGTTTAAAAGAAGAAACTGGGGCGCTTTAGTCACCCGACAAAATGGAAACGTCGAAACTGCGGTGAGGTGGTGTCCCAGTTGAAATATTGACAGATGTAGCCAGCCCACTGACACTTGAGCTAGCTGACTTTGCAACATAGCTAGGTTACTCCAGTTAAATCCCGGATAAATGTCACTGCGGTTTTTTTACACCAAAACTACTATTAACATGGTTCATGATGTTATTTAAAAAAGATTTAAAAACTATAGAGTCTATCAGAACAACTGTCATAGACAAAATTGTGATACCGTACTATATCTCAGCGACGGCGACGCCTTGAATTAAAACGACATAATTACCAGTGTGATATGTTACTATAGTAAGCGAAAGATAAACGTGGAATAAAGTTCATTGCCCTTTCCTTAATTTCCCTGCGTAGGTACGCGGACAATAAATTATGAAACGTTTTTCATTACTAAAAGAAGGAAAGGATCACGATAGATGTCGATTCAAGACAGCTTTGTGTCATTAATATTTTTTTCGGAATTAAGCATGTCAATAAATGTGTATGGGTCAATGACCGTTATTCCACGCTTATCTGGCGCTTATTATAAAACAATAACGAGAAGACTACCTACAATGTTATTCATGTTGTCACATGTAGCGTAGGTACTACCGAGTTCATTGACGGTCGAGCGCTTTTAACCTTATTACTCAGGGTATAAGGGTGAAAAGGGGCAGATCGTCAGTGAACTCAGGTACGTTCTAATGACTTTGTGGATTTTTTATTGAATTTGTGTGAAAAACTTTGAAACAATTTAAATACGTATCATAACATAACATCATGCCTGGTAACTGGAAGGGTAACCATTACTATTCCCAAATTGCGGCAGTTATGTTTAAGTTCAATGTAACAGGGGCGAGCCTATTGCCATCAACTGAGCACAAATCCAGACTCCGTGACGGCTACTAAGAAATTCCTGATAGAAAAACCTAATAACACTTTGGCATAAAGTGTTGTCGCAGTTAAAAAGGTACATTTATTAAAAATACACAGACAAACAAAACACCGCTGTTCATATCGCTCCATTTTCTCTAAGTCTCAAAACCCTTGCAAAACACACGGGGGTAATTTGTGCCGCGCTGCCCATTTTCCCGTGCATACAGCACGGAACAATAAAAGATCGTTAGAAAGGCTGTAATGGTAGGAAATTACCTGTACCATGATTTATAACCCGGTGCTTTGTTGGGCCTCACAATGTGGACCGTTGACCCCAATAGATAAAGGTTTAATCTTTTTCAGAAGCGACCGCCGCGAATGTGTTTTGAGCACGAAAAGGAAACCTTGTTGTGATTGATTTTTGGTGCAGCGTTTTAGGGTTAGTTCGAACAGTAAGGGTAGTAGGTAACTTTAGTAGGAAATGAATAAATGACATGAAACCTGAAAATATTTGCTACAGCCTCTAAATTTACTCACAGTGTAAGGGAGAAAGAAACTTCATGACCGCCAATTTTAGCGTCGACAATTTTTCTTCAAATAACTGCCTCATCAGCCGCAAAATGTCGCTTGAATGAGGTCCTGAGTTCACAGCTCCTTATTTGGGGACCGATCTTCAAGGTCCTAGGGTAAAGTGTTTTTGGGTTTTTCAATTATTAACTAAGTTGCCCGGAGTTTAGATTTTTGCCCTTTATACTTATAGACTGTGTTTAGACCAACAATGCCTTCCGTGTCATAATAGCAACACTAGCGTCATCATTTTAGCTAAGCGTAATAATAAAGGCGTTTCTTTATTACCAATATTGACTAGCCGAGTGCAATTAGCAAAAAAAACTCAAGAGGTGGAACGGAGTTTATAGTGGTCGGATTTTTATGGGATTTTTTTATGGAGTTCCTAGAGGTGTGGAGAAGCAAGTTAAAAAAAAAAATATCCTCTCGTGACTTTTTTCTTTTAAACTTTCTTTTGATTTTTTTTTTTCGTTTATGAATAACATTGAAATTTGCGGATTTTACATTGTGTGATAGTGTGGCCGGTGTGCATCCATTAAACGCCAATTTGGTCTGGCCTTATTTGTTTATTGTTGTCAATGAAATTCATATTTTATAATACCGAATTTTTACATTAAGAAAACATAACAATAATCAAGAAAACCAAATTTTAATTATTTGTTTCGGTTAGCCAACAATTGTTTACACTAAACTATTCCTTATTAATACTTTTATAAGTGAACAATCACTTACAGGCTAACACGACACGCGCCATAGGTTTGACATAATAATATTGTTTAGATAAAATCTTTATAAAATTGATATTTAAATTTCTAAGAATTAAAATAAAATTACGTTTAAACACACATTCATGAGTGTAGTGTCTAAAAATGAATTCGGAAATATCAGAAAATCGTCTTTTTTTTTACCAGCACAACGCAACTCGCATAAAAAGATACACTATAACTCTGCTTGCTCAATTAAATAGATTTGGATATAATATTTCTCTGGTAGACTAATTTCAGAAGAAGCTCCAACCGTTAATTACAAAACAACTTCCTTTCAGTAAAATAAACAAGGATTAACGTTAAACTGTTTATTTGCTTCGAATTTCACAGAAACTGTGAAATCGCTTCCCTACTGAAATGGTGTTAATCACAGGCGCTGAAAACCACAATGTTTACGTTACACGGTAATATTACCCATCTAGTTGCGGTTATATCTGATTGTAAGGATTTAAGAATTTATTTGCTGTTGTATCTTCAAATAGTGTTATTTGAGATTAATGTACTTCCGATCCGCCCCTACCTTGCACGGTTTCTTAAGAGCGTATACGCGGTCCGTGCGCTGTTTGGCTAAAAAACGTGATTTTTCAAACCAGATTGTCCATCAACCACTTATCTTACAAACATAACAATTACTAGAAACCATCGCATTTTTCTTATTAAGAAACTACCAATAGATCTAAAATAATAATAAAAATATGTACAAGTATTAAAATGGAAACAATTACGGGGCGTCCAAAAATAAGTCCACATCGTTGTCAATAGGAAAAGTGCTCCAGAAGGCTGGCAGCATTAATAATGCAATAAAAATGCTGATTATTTGGCCAAAAAAAAGGCAAGCCCTCCGGTCATATGAAGAGCCGACCAACCCTTTGGCGAAATCCCGAAATAATAAGTGGGCACTCGGACTCCATGGCCCTAGTGTTTCAACCCCAAACGGCTCAAACACATAACTACCAATTAGGTTATTGTATTTGCGCCGTTTGAGGTATGACTGATGTGGTATACACATACACTTTCTGGAATATATTTTCTAAATGTTCGTGACAACCGCATTAAAATGAATCGCACAGTTCAGAAAAAAAACAACGAGGGACACAGACAGACTTGAAAATGGACTTTCATTTATGAATTGTATGACATTTTACATAGATATTGGTACTTAGCAGTTCCATGAGATACAAAGTTGACCATTTATAACCAGATATGTACAATCAAAGACAAATAAGTTATTTTTAGTTGTGAATTCCTAATACAATAATAATCTTCAAAGTATTTTCATCTTCAATCGTTGTTTCCTCTCCAAGTTTTCATTCATGACATCTCATCTGAAACTTAGCGTAGTGTTTGTACTTTTGTCGTTGAATTTACTTTGTTACTATTTTATTTCAGTAAAACGCCCACAACTTACAATGAATCGCAGCGTTTCTTCTAAGAATATTTAAATTATTAACTAATAACGCCATCTAGTTTCATAATGGCACGTTAGCACGTTAAACCAATAAACTAATCTATACTAATATTATAAAGCTAAAGAGTTTGTTTGTTTGTTTGGTTGAACGCGCTAATCTCAAGAACTACTGGTTCGAATTGAAAAAATATTTTAGTGTTGGACAGCCCATTTATCGAGGAAGGTTAGAAAATGCTGCGACCAATAGGAGCGGAGCATTAAGAGCGTTTACGTCTATCGCGCGAAGTCAAGTTTAGGTAATTCAATGCATTTTTTACGCACACAAAAGCGCGCGTGCCTGTGTGCATAGCGCTGGCGCGCTCTCTTGCGCTATAGTCAAACTAACACACTATGATCCGTTCGAGTGCAATTGTTGTAGTAAAATTCAATTTGAATTTGAATTTGAACGTACACGGATTACTAAAGTACGAGTGCATAAAATAAGTATTCAATAATATATTGCAAGTATAGCTATAATTATGATTAATATTAAAGTCGTTTTTTAGTTATTCAAACATGAATTTGTTGATCTAAACTTTAGAAAGAAACCGAACTTCGTTAATTATTATTGATTTGTGACTGATTAATAAATATTTCTTATTCTATTCAAATAAATCACTTTATACGGATTTACTTACGTTTATTTTATATTATATTTTAACCTGACGCGATGTTCCTCTTAGTGACACCTCTTATGAGGGAAATACAATAGGTTGGCGTTAACTTTAAAAACAATTTATGTTCTTATTTACAAAAAAATAAGTAAAAGTTTTAATAAATAAAATTCGTAGGTAAAAAAATAGGGTAGATATTGGTTGTCACTAAAAATATTGTCAGTCATCAAAAATAATAATAAAAAAATTTAATCATCAAAGTACCAAGATTTTTTAATCACACTATAAACGTCCGCTATCCTTCCAAGTACGACTAAGGTCAACTCGGGTCAGGCAGAGCGCCGAGCGACATGTCCTCTCTCTAGAAAGCCTCGCGGCGGTCTGATTTGAAATTGCTCGCGCGCAGTGATTTATAGTAGTTTTCAAGTATTTATAGAAAAATAATCCCTGTAAATTATTTGAAATTTTAAATTGGATGTTTTAAATCATATGTTCTTCTATTATATTATGCTATTATTATATTAAATCAAGTAAGATATATCGGTGAAAAAATCATTTTAATTCCTTAAATTATTTCACATTGTTTGAACTTTAATTTCTTATATAAAGAAACCTAAATCAAAAAATTTTCTTCTCCAACTATATTCCTTAGGATCTTAGCAATAGGTAAAAAAAACAATCTAATTAGGTTTGCCAGTGGTTTCCTATAATTAGAGCGTCGAAACTGACGCTAAAAGGGAAATTAAGGAAACCTCTGTTGAGTTATCTTGATACAATTTACCAATACTCTATTAATTGAAATATTTTTCTCTCCAACTATTGAGACAACGAAATTTCCAAAAGTTATTAGTAATTATCATTTTTGTAAAATAAAGGGTTGATGGTATTAAAGGGTTTGAAAAGTACTGTTTTGGAGTCAAACAGCGCATGGACGGCGTAAACGCTCTTAATCAAAAATGTTACGCAGACGAAGTTGCGTCGATCAGCTAGTTAAATATAAATACCAGTATTATAAATGAAGATTTCTCATTAATAATATGACTGCCTCGTTGGTCTGATGAGGTCTTGGGTCCGATTCCCAGGTCGGACAAAGGGTTATTGGGTTTTACCATCACGAATTTCTCAGTAGCAGCCACGGAGTCTGGATTTGTGTCCGGTTGATGGTAGTAGGCTTGCGCTCTATTACATGAAACTTAAACATAACTGACGAAAAGTGGGTGTACTATTAGGTACAAGTCTGCATAACCCGTCGGGTATTTCAGGCGTGATGTTATGTTACGTTGCTTGTTGAGCTTGGTGGTAAATTTCAAGTCCCCAGCGGTCCGTGGTTGGAAAACTCAAAAGTTTTTAAGCTGGGTATTCTGAAACTTGGCAACGTCGCAAGTTGCTGTCAAATATTTTGCTGTTCTGATTTACCAAACAATAACACTGAGTGAAATGATCAAATATAGCTCTCAAGAGTTGATCATGCGCTAGGGCTGGGCTAAGATTGGTGTAGTAACAGTTTTAGATGCAATAAAAACATCTAGCTCGCCGTCCCTCCGTCTTAGGACGATAGGCCGTGTCGACGGCGCGTTCGTGTTCCACGCGCGCCTCAAAGAGATGTCAGCATAGGGAAGGGGCCCGCAAGGGCCGATGCCTGCCGGGTGCTGCGGGTTGTTCGAAAGAGATACCGCGGCCCCGGAACACAAAGGGCGATGAAGGAACATGGGTGGGTTTTAGTCAGTAAAAGTCTGACACTCCCTCCCGCTCAGCCCAGAGCGGGAGAAGTCATTTGATGATTTCCCATCCGGAAAAAAAAAATGCAATAAAAACATTTTAAGATTCTCGATTACTTTTTATACCTAAAACTAAATTTTCACTAACACCGCATTTGTTATTTACGATATTTCTCAATTAAATTTATTTTTATCAAACCACCCACCTAGGCCGCATCATCGCTTCACATCCGGCGAGTTGCGGCTAAACACAAGCCTATTTAGTATATAAAAAAAAATGAATTAATCAAATCATTGGAATATTTGACAGCTGTTTAGCGTAGGTACTCACTTCTTATCATTCCATTATATTGTGTTTCTGATTACAGCACCTCTATAATTTATTTCTTTGTAAAAGTAAGTTGTGCTTCTTTTTAGTTTAAATCGTTTCCTGCTTTAAACACAATGATATACCTCATAAGTCAGGTCTAAGTATGAGTGACTTACGAGGCACGTTCAGTGGCAACTTGAGGTTACCGGTTAACATCACGTGGGCAAAATGCCAGTTCGTGCACCAATACTTAAATATACCTACAACACGAAACTGTGTCTATGGTGTTCGAATCCCATGTCTAAAGTGTTATTGGGTTTTTCCATCAAGATTTACTCCGTAGCAGCCACGGGGCCAATATTTGGGATTTTCCCTATTACACCCACATTTCGCCAGTTATGTTTTAAAAGTTAGTACAACACTTTTGCAAAATTGTGTTACGGTTAATTTTGACCGCTTTTAAACCCATTGAAACAGAAGTTTCTAATTATCTTTTTTTTAAATAAGATATCCTGCTTATGTGTGTGAAGTTTCATTAAAATCGGTTTAGTCGTTTCGTTTTAAAAATAACTACTAGATAATTTGTATGAAATGCCGTACGGCGTACACGCTCTTAAATACATAAATAAACTGTCATTATTTGACAGTTGTATGAAATGATTCCAACACTGCAAATTGAAGTACTGTATCAATTTGTTCACCAATTGATTTCAAAGACATTGCACCCGTGCGGAGCAGAGGTAAGTCGCTGGTTCAGAAATTTTTTCTCAAGTAATTCAATAACCTGTTTCAATATTTCAAGTCTTATAAAGATAAATCCAGTTTTATCCAAATAAATAAATTCTCATGTTCAAAACAGCCACGTAGACAGCGCAGGTTTAAATAAAAATAACATTATTCCCGGACAGTGCAGTGTTGTAGCTTTGCGGACGACAGCCGGACAGCTGGTGTCCGGATTCGGAATGTAACGTGAATAGAGGCGGTTTTATTGTTAGCGCATTAATTTATTTTAGGTAGAGGTAGGTGGAATGTCTGAGGCTACCTTTTGTGACGTGATTAATGTGGAAATTTAGAGGGAATAAAGCAATGCGAATTTAACAAATAGTAGATATGGAGCAAAATGGAAACTCGTTTTAAAAATGTCGTTATATAGTGCAAAACCAGCGCTTACACATGAGCGTCTGCCTATCTGACCTCCACAACCCAGTTAGTACTGGGTAATACGATATGCCTGGGTAAGACAGGTTGTTAGAGTTTCGTGCCACTGAAACCTGTAACGACTGTCCATGTCCAAGATCTACAATGAATGACAGCCGGGCTCAACGGCTTAACGTGCTTTCCGAGGTACGCAGGGAGCTTGGTATGTAATGGGTGGTGACCCATCTACGGACCAACCTAGGCAAGTGAGGCTTAACGTGAAGATCGACTCGAGCGGCTGTTATTGTTTAGCCACGAGCTCGTTCATATTATGATAATATGCAGGTTATTTATTGCAGGTATACCACATCCGAACAACATTAGATTGTTCGCAGTTCTCGCTCACATATTTCCGACGGGCAGCCCTCATTTAATCCTCCACTGTTTTCTGTTTTATATCGAAGAGGGTTTGTGAAAATTATTGACGATACATTTATGTCATTTATCGGATAAACATCACCATGCTTGTAACCCACGTAGGATTAGGCAGAGGTATACCTAATAGTACACCCACATTTCGCCAGTTATGTTTTTTAAGTCAAATTTAATTTGGGGGGGGGATGCCACCAAACGGGCACAAATCCAGACTCCGTGTATGCTACTGAGAAATTCCTGATGAAAAAACCCAATAACACCCGACGCCCGATTGCCCGACCCGGGAATTGAACCCAGGACCCTATGATCAGCAGTCTCGCTTCTCACTACTATATCTATCTTTATTTCCTTACTAATATTATAAACGCGAAAGTTTGTATGTATGGATGTTTGTTACCCTTTCACGCAAAAACTACTGAACGGATTTGGATGAAATTTGGTACATAGATAGTTTATTACCTGGATTAACATATTGGATACTTTTTATCCCTGTAGTGCGATCCCGTGGGACAATCACCGAACTCCATGCGGGCGAAGCCGCTGGCATAAGCTAGTAAAAAATATAATTACTCGTATAAGTCACTTTTTGTATGTTTGTGTAACCGCATTGTTCTTCTACTATAACTATACAGATTTTGATGCGGTTTCTACCATCATTTCGAGAATTTATTACTGCTATTTAACTTAAATATAATAAGGAAGTCTCCATGTTTTTTCAAATCGTTAAATCTGTGTGACATAGAGGTAGGATGTTTATTTTTCTGAATGAATGGAAGTGAATGGGAAAATGTAAGTACTCTGTACAGTTCAATTTGCATACTAGATTGACGAACAAAGAAAAAAGCTTGAATGCTTCAGTCTAGTCCGTGAAATTCATGTGTGGCTGGGAATACTCGTAGAAAAGCTTGAATAATTGTGGTAGTTGTTTTATATTGTTTTCTATTTACTACGCTTGTTTTCGGAAGAAGCAAAGAAAAACCACTAACACTCCTTCAAACTAAGAATACAGTGCTATAACTGGTTGCTGTGTCTGCTGGTAGAAACAAAATTATTTTTGATTTGAAACATCTATTGGTGCGCCGTGGCAGTAAAATAAACTTGTAGGCCGTGACGGCAAATGGCATGACGCTGTGATGCCGTGATGCCCCCTCTACGCCACCGTTCGCGACTCCCTTGTCTGTGCGCGCGCATACCAAACACTTTGTTGCTTCTCTGTGTATGCTGCGTAATCTTCTTATCCACAGAACAGAAAAAAAAACAAAAAAAACGACTGAAAATCCAAGATGGTGCCGACAAAAATTGGCGGTTTTTTTTCATGAGACGCCCACCAGTAAACACTTTATTTTTAAACTAATTCTTCCTTTTTTATTTGAAGTTTGATAGCTTCGGGCTATAAGCTATTACTGTATTAGTTTTGTGTTTTTCATTACCAATGTTAAGTCTACAAAAATACTGAAATTTGGCTACATTTTTGGAGTGGGATATCTGTCAGGTTAAACGAACTTTAGACAATGCGAAGCTGACCTCTCCCTACAGATTTCACAAACAAAAAATTATAACTTGTGTTAGGCAGCAATCTTATTATGTTTGTTCGATAAAATTGCCATCAACGGTCACTAGATACACAATTTTATGACACAACTTCGGTTCAAAACTATGAATACAGCCATAAAACGAAACAGTCTGGGCTATAAATATAAATGGCTACTGACACATGTCTAGACGAGTTTTTCAGTACAAATACAAAATATTCATGGGCTAAGCACACCTAGGTACATATATTGCTGTTTATTTATTTATCACTTCATTAATAGGCAGTTTTCTTTTTCATGCTTTATGTATAATGTTGATTTAGTTGCCGTGTTGGGCTTCGATAGATTTTTTTGGTACCTGGTAGAATGTCTATTTTATTTATTGATTTCGTCGATGGCCGATGGAAAAAAGTACTGGAGATGAAACTGCATAGTGCAAGCGTATAATATATAGGCTCGCCACCTATATTACACGGAACTTAAACATAACTGATGAAATGTGGACGAACTGTTAGGTATACATCCGATTTCGCTTCCGGTTGTGGTTCAATCCAAGGTGGGAAGCGAAAACGCGTGGAATGCTGTCTCCTCTTTTTGCGAGCAGGTGATGCATGCAAAGGAGGCAGCGGAGAAGAAAAGACAGCATGCCTCTCACTCTACCCGCACCAGAAGCGCAGCCGGGCGCTCAACGATCTCTGGCCACCATAAGGAGGGGCCTGCGGGCGGCAAACTGAGGGCTGACTCGTCGCCCAACCAGCCAGGCCCAAAGAAGTTGTATGCAGTGGCTCCTGTGCGCTTTTATGGAGAACGTGCGGTCACTAAATAGGCTGCACTTGGTGATGGGGCCCGCTTGGATTGGTGGGCTGATACCAGTACCCCTGATACCGTTGGCCCGAGACGGAGGGTATCCATGAAGATTTTCCCACTCAAAAAAAAAGGTATACCTCTGATTAACCCTTCGGGAATTACAGAGATAGCAATGTGAAGTGTTTTTAGGGTAAATAAACAGTACAAACAATCCACTAACTTTTAATATGTTATGGAACCAAAAATAAAACCAGTCTGTTCAAATACAACACACTTTAAACTCATCAATATTATCAGCAAAGCCGTCACTCAAATTTGTACGTGTAAATACTTCTCACTTGGTAACACGTGTAAGACCATGAAATACGTCAGTCGTATTCTTACCAACCAGCAAGTAGATAAGTATATAGAATTATATATATCAAGTAGATAGAATTTCTATTCAATCCATTACAAGGCTTATAAACCTTTGATGCAGAAATTACCAATGATTCTATAAAAAGAAAAAGCGAAAACACTATTCTAATCTCGTGCCCGAATAATTTAAATTTAATTAAAAAGTTAGCTTGTAGAATTCGTTGTTTTTCCAAAAGTGTTTGTCGTTGAAAGTTCTAAAACAAGTTTTAATGGCATTACTGCAAGTACTCGTGTAAAAATCACTCGAAATTTACATTCTAACTTCATGATCCTCTTAGAGAGACTTTAGAAAACTCCTTTCTTCGAGGTCCAATTATGTTGTGCTGTAAGGGTCGCGGACCTTTTGACATTAGAAATTAAATGAGAAATGTGAGGGTATGGAAATGATTTAGATTTTGTTAAATGGAAATGTGGGATTTCTGTGAAGAACTAAGATGCACTTCATAAGGTACAATAAATACAGGGTGATTGGTAATTGGGTGCAGTCCTTGAAATGGATGATACTAGAGCTAATTTGCAACAAATTTGACCCTGACAACTAGGGGTCCAATCTGAGTTTGATAATTTTCATCCTCTCGACCAAAAATTGATATTGATCCAGAAATGCGTAATAACCAGTACTATCAAAATACCTCCCTGTCTGGAACAACTGTTGTTATTATTCTCGAAGTGGGTACTGTGATATTAATTTTGAAAGCTAATTAGACAAGAAAGTCGTTTTTGCAATTTGCACGTTAAGTGTCTCACATTTATTTTGAGTAATCTGTAGTAAATATTTTTATTATTACTTTTGTCAATAATAAATAAACATAATTACGTAAAAAAAACATATGTTAGCACTTACAATCTATGTATGTTTGCAAAAAAGTAACATCAAACTACCTTTTTTTTCAACAATCATTGGCCATTGTGCTTTATTAAACAGATATAAAATAACCACCTCTTCGAATTGCTTTTCAAACTCACTTGTGAAATCCTAATTTTCTACTTAAGCTTTTATTTCCCCCATTGTGCAATAAAATTCCTGATGTTCTTTTGCAAGAGCAATTTTCAAGTCACAAAATCCATTTAAAAGGTCCAAATGATTGGATTCAAAAAGCCTTCAAAGTTGAGCCTCATCTTAACTTGTAAATGACATTTAAGATTAATCAAAAGTTTTCGGTAGACGAGTTACCAATTAAAATTGCTACGATTCTCGTATCAAATTCGTAGCACGCGTAGCTCATTGAATTCGTAGCACGCGTAGCGTTGTAGTTCGCATACAAATTGTCGTAGGCTCTATTTTTACATGAAAGTAGATGTTCTGTAAATTTATCGCATAATTATAGACTGTGGAATTTTATTTCGAAGCTATTTTTAAATATTTTTCTTTACAGGTGATTTTTTATAAGGAATTGATTATGAAACTAGCTTCTGCCCACAGCTTCGCCCATGTATGTCAGAAAGAGAACGTTCATTTTGAAAATATCCGATCCAGGTCATGGTTTATCCGTGTGCCAAATTTCATCCAAATACGTTCAGCCGTAAAAGTGTGAAAGGAGCCAGTTAATAATGAAAAACAATTATACATTATATTATAAATTACTTTCTCTAACAACTGACTTACTTCATAAGGCCATCCCTGTACACAAATCGGAAACATCATCATTCTCTTGCCCTTATTTTGGGGTCGGTGCAGCCTGTTTTCTTCTTCCATACTTCTCTATTACTCGTTATCTCAGCAGTTACCTCCTTTCTAGCCATATCATCCTTCACATAGTCCATCCATCATATATTTCGTCTTCCTCTACTTTTATACCCATCCAAATTCATACTCAACACTTTCCTCACAACATTTTCCTCATTCCTCCGCATCACGTGCCCGAACCACGACAACCGACTACCACACAACTTTTCAGTCACCGGCGCCACTTTCAGACTTCCTTTTATGTACTCATTTCTTATTTTATCCATCCGCGTTACACCACACATCCTCCTGAGCATTCTCATCTCAGCCACGTGCAAATGCCTTTCATTCATCCCTTTTGTGGCCCAACATTCTGATCCATACAAGACAGCAGATCTAACCATTGTTTTATAAATCTTCCCCTTAAGTTTAAGGGGAATGCGGGAGTCGCAGATACTTCCCGTGACCTGCCGCCATTTCATCCATCCCTTGTAAGCAAATCGAATACTCTCCAATTAAAAACATTTCAGCGGCACGTGTATCTAAACACCTACTCAAGTACACATGTACTGCGAGCTTCACGTTCTACCTACCCTTCGGCATAGAAGGGGTGTGAGTGCACGCGTGCCTTTAGACCTTGTCGTTTTGTAACGACTATCGCCCACGAATATCTCATTGTTATGGACTGCTAGCACGTGTTTTATAAGAAATGTTTTATTGAAAGTTTGAATGTACTACTTTTATATGCCGAAGGCACAGACTTTCTTTTGTAATAGCTAGTGAGCCGTGATACATGTCTTCGAATTTTTTTGTATTTTAGAACTAAAAAATTTGAAGACACGCTTTCTCAAGATGTTTTCTTTCACCGTTTTGGGAGCAGAGGTGATGAAATCATTGGAGCAGAGTAATAATTATTGAAAAGCGACTTTAAAATTGGTGTGAATAACCGTCTTTTTTGCTGTGTCGTAGTCGGCTAGAAACAGATGTTTACTATAGCGTGCAGTGGTGATGAAATAAATTACGAAAAGTGCCTGCCTGGATTTGAAGGCACGACCGACTGAGCGACTTGATAGTCGGAGCCGTAACTACTGGACTACCACTGTTTTAATCAGTATCATTTACTGTGAGCACGTAGAAATAAGTGAATTAAAAAAAAATTGAAAAAATCTTGATTGCTGGTAAAATTGGCACATTAGATCTCCTTAAATACTAATTTGGTCGATTATAATGTGCACTCAAGTGAAAAAGCAGTGCTTTGACACTCGTACTAGGATTAGCCCGTATCACGAATGCCGAATTATTGAACTGAGCATCATGTCTGTCTCTGTCGCCATGTGTATACACACAAAAGGTCACAACATCGAAAACATTCCACAAGGCTAATAAAAACTACGTACGGCACTTACCTATAAACAGATCACCCTCTTATAGCACAAACCGTGCTAGTTGTAAGGTTCCACCGACGGAAACGTCCTATCACTGCATTAGGCGGTTATCACACGAGAGCGCTCATCCGCGGCAGTGAAGCGGACCGCCAATACAAATTTGCTTTTCCGCCTCCGCCCGACCACGTGGATGAGCGGCCTTCATCGATCGCTTCTCCGCGCGGCGTACCGCCAACACATTTGCTTTGCCGCCTCCGCCCTGCCGCGTGGAAGAGCGGGGCTCACCGCTTATCCGCGCGGCGCATCGCAAGTACATTTGCTTTACCACCTCCGCCACCGCGCGGACGAGCGGCGGCGCTAATCGATCGCTTTTCCATGCGGCGCACCTCCAATTCTTTTGCTTCGCCGCCTCCACCCGACCGCACGGACCGCTTACCGCCTCTCCGCGCGGTGCACCGCCAATACATTTGCTTCGACGCCTCGGCCGGACCGGCCGGACGAGCAGTGTCGTGTGTGAATCGCCTTAGTTGGCTTTAGGCCAGCCATTTATCACCACTTACGATTTATAGTCTTGCGTACGATCAATGTACTATGCTAGTTTTACGTTTATTAGATACTTGCTGCTTGCCTTGTGAACAATAAAGTTAAGTTTTATTTAATCGGTATTTAAAATGGCAAATTATCTGTTTTGTCAGGATTCGATTTTACTGACCAACAAGCGTTAGATCCTGGTTTGACACAGTTCAAAATATTACCAAAAAAAAAATACACATGATGTGAGAATACATACCAACATAATGAACATACAAACTACTCTAGCACTCCCATGAGGGTAGGCATAAATTCAGAACGCCAGCTTCTACCATTATTGCTAAGATAGACTGGGAGAAAATACCCAAGATATTAAGTCCGCCTTTGTATAGTTTTTACTTGTGCATAAGGTTTTAAGAAATAAAATTGTTTTCCTGCATCTATTTTTATACATCTGGCCATAAATAAACGAACGCAGCTTGCGACAAAATAATATAATTGTATTGCTTTCTCAAAGCAAACGTAAGGAACGAATTAATTGTTGCTTATTTTTATTCAATTGTTTTTATAAGTTGAGACGAAACTGTGAACTTAAACAGCAAGTCTGGGCGCTTAAGACTTCGTTTTGGATTTAATACAAGACAGTGACTTTTGTGGGGACTTTAAAAGTAAAATATACTTTAAAAGGCCAAAAAACAAAAGTGTACCATCTGTTGGATATATTTATACGCAACATCTCAGAAACTTGAGCTTTTTAACAGGCCTCGTCCTTTTATGCAAACTCAATTGACTTCAAAATGTTGTCAAAAGAATATGGCGTTTGTCATTTAAATATACCGAATAGTTTAGAATAATGTTGTTCTTTAATTTTTGTTGTATTTACATATAACAAGTTTGTGAAATGATGGATTAGGCAGAATTTCTTAAGCCATATTAATAATATGAAATGGGTGCGTTTAAAACGCATATTACTAAAAGAGTGATGGATATAAATGTAGAAGGAATGATATGAAAGAGAAAGGAGTAAATGATGCCGTGACGTCTGACAGGGGAGAATGGATGAAAAAAACGTGTTGCGCCGACTCCAAGTAGAATGGACAAGGGCAGGAGACGATGATGAGGTGCGTTTAAAACGGTTTCTAATTCACTAAGTTAAAACAAAGTAATTAAAAAACGTTTTTGGGAAAAAAAATCGACTTCCAAAAAAAAAACACAAAAAAAGTGGAAAATAACTTTACTTTCGGAAGTCGGTGGCAAAAAAGTCAATGAAACAAACAATAGTGACCGACTTAACTTTGCGTGAAGGAAAATCACGTTTTCCATAACCAGAGGGTTCTAGGAAAATAATATGGCAATGTCGGGAGGAACGCGTGACCTGTCGCTAGGTAATTTTAACACCCGATGGCTGTTGCTAAATTAGGCAGAATAATTATTGTGCGATGTGACCTGACTGCCTTCTTGATCTATTGGTCGCAGGCGCTACTGCTGAGTCCTGGGTTCGAGTCCCAGGTCGGGCTGAGTAGTTGAATTTTTCCATTTAAGAATTTCTCCGTAGCAGTCCGGAGGACGGATTTTTGACCAGTTGGTGGCAATAGGCTCGCCCTATAATACACTGGACTTAAACATAACTGGCGAAATGTGGGTGTACTGCAAATATACCTCTGCCCAACCCTTCGTGGGGTTACAGGCGTGATTTTATTTATGTATGTAAAAAACCTGTACAGGCAAACAGTCTAGGCTAATATTATCTTTAGCAAATATAATGATTTACCATTTGACTTTTCTGACCTAACCAGTTAATAGACAATATTTTTTACAGCATCAAGATACAACGACTTATCTTACGCAAGCAAAACAAAAACAAGGTTGTTTTGGTCGGAAATTAAGAATAATGAAAATTAGTCACGTGCTTGGAATCGTAGATGTCTTTATTGCTCATTTTCACAAGCACTGGATGAAACTTAAACAAGTGCCTAAATGTCATTGCACTTTCGTCGTCTGTTATTTACATCTTTTTCTTTCAAATCATTTCTCGCACGATCCATTCATGGTTTCTTTAGTCTTTTAGTTTCACTTTAAGATTGTAAAAGGTCCCAAAATTAACGCTGCTACGGGATAACTTAATAGACCTTCAGTAAACACCCTTAAAAGACTTCCGTGTACTGTAGCCAGTAAGTTCCTTAAATAACTTAGTGGAATGTTACCCTCACCTACGCAGTAGGTAACTATTTTCTTCCAAGTTTTTCCCCCGGAGGCGAAGCGGCGAGGGAGAATTTATTCGATAGGGGTGAAATAGAGCGGGGCCTATTACGGAAGTCTTTGAGTTTTATTAAAATGTGGTGTGAATGTAAATTTTGTGGAAATGATGGAATGCTTTTAGTAAAAATGTATTTTGTAGGTTATGTTCTGTTATGCTGGGTTTTCTTGAGTATTATGATATAAATATGTCGCAAAATGTGAGAATTTCAATGATGTTCATTTTAGAATATGGTATCTTGGCGTCTATAAAGTTATTGAGAAAGATATTTGTGGAAAATACCTACCTACTTTTAGTGAACAACCATGAAATTAACTTCCATGCTTATATCATAAATGCGAAAAATGCTCCGTCTGTCAGTCTTATAAAATTTCACGACTTAACAGCTGAACGGATTCTGATGAAATTGAAGAACCGATTAAACTGACTGAGTTGAGAAAAAATAGTATCCACTTTTCATTCTGATACTAGTTCTCATGGAACCCGCGGACAAAACCTACTCAAAAATAAACGAAAGGTCACCACAAACTCAAATAAAAGTAATAATCCACTCGGCTTAAATTTATGGTCCTACAACCTTATCCACTGCCCACCGTTCGACGCTAAAAAATCCAACGATGGCTCGTCTATCACACTACCCTTATAGTTTGTCACAAAAATACCGATTACAGAGAGTAATAGATCTTGATATTTTGTGTCAGCGTTTTATTGTCTAAATTAAAATGTTGATATAGAAATCGATTTGCATTTTTACTTTCTTGTATATTTGCGATTAAAATATGTATTATTTTCCTTTTGCACAACCATTTTTTTAATAATTGTAGTATTTTTTTTTTGTGACTGAAGCTAATGATAACTTTTCTAAACGCTTATCAACTCATTCATTGTGTTGAGGTCTTTGTGTTTGATTCCCAGGTCGGGCAGGGATTATAGTGTCCGGTTGATGGCAATAGGTCCGCCCCCTGTTACACGGGGCTTCAATAAATAAATAACATAAAAGTTATTGAATGATTTATTTATTAAAAATATAACGATGAAATTTTCCTTGTTGTTTGTCTTTTTATTTTAGTATATCCGTGTATTTGTTCTTTTACATTTATATATATTTTGATATATATTTATAGTATTTTAATATATATATAGGTATATATAGTATTTTATAATTATATCCTTGTAGTTTAGTTTAGTATTTGATTAAAGTTATTTTCAGATAACACACCTACCGTTGTTTGTCTTTGCGTCACCCAAAGGTTGACTGGTAGAAAATGCCTATGGCATTAAGTCCGCCTCTGTACATTGTGCTTAAAGTGTTAAATAAATAAATAAAAGCAGAAAAGAATTAAAGGTCGTCAAAATAAATTCGACCGCATCGCTGACAACGGGGTAAGTGCCCAGAAGGCTGGCAGCATTACCAGGTAGGATGGCAATACTGATTCTTTGGCCAGGAAATAGGCCAGCCTTCTAGTCTCGAGAAGAGTCGACCAACCGTTTGTAACCCACCAATACAAACTGATAATAAGAGAAGCGCCGTCAATTTAAGCCTCGTAGGTGAAGCCGGACAGAAGGTTATCACAATTGGGACATGCTTACACTAAAGAAATAAAAAGTGATTAAATATTTTCTCACACAAGACTTCTCAGGGGATTTCCTCGAACTCGTTTTTTTTTATTCGATTTTTATTTGAAGAGATGCTTCGGTTTTTAGACTAAACGATTATTGGAAGCTGACGTGGCAGTGGGCTGAGGTTCATTAAAGGACCGATGGCCAACGGAGTAAACGATTCTTGGCGAGGAGATCGGTTATTGGGGACGCCCCCTAGCGAGATGAGTTCAGTAATTTTTAAAAAGTAGCCATTTACTTTGACTTACGGGTTTGACTGGCAATTGTAGATGTTTGGCAGTCGTTACAGTTAGTCAGTGTCTCGAAAGTCTGACAACCAGTCTTACCAACCGCACCGTCTTACCGCATTACTCAGTACTTACTGAGTTGTGGAGGTCAGATAGGCAGTCGCTCCATGTAAAATACTGATATGCAGCTGCATCCGGTTGGACTAGAAGCCGACCCCTACGTAGTATGTTGATGAGGGCTGGGTTTGACTGGATGCGAAAAGCAGAGGACAAGGTGTTCGGGGTGCAGCTCAGGATAGGCTTGTGTCCAGCCAATGAATTAGTATTTACCATTCGATTTGCGTGTCTCACCGCTATTTGACTCGAATTAACTTTTTAATTCCTTTCAATAATTGCCTCGAAGCGAGAAACCCTCCTCCCATATCGCTTATTTGCGACAAGGATGACATAAGTCAAAAATTTAGATTTTTCGATGTTGGTTGTAGTTGAATATAAAATTAAGGAAAGCAAGTATTAAATTAAGTAACGAAAAACGTAAAATAAACCTTTAATCTTTTGATAAAACGTTTCTCTATGCAAAAAAAAAATTGGCAATATACTGAAAATATTTTTAGAACTTGCAAAAAAGCTGTCCTGTATTTCTTATTTTTCGAGTTATGTCATTATTGTTGCAAACAAACGATATATATGTACAACAAGCTTCCCACATCTACCATTCCAAGTTATACTGTTATTAAATAATTAACACAATAACGACTGCTCTGTGGTGCTAATTAAGTCCATTAGTGGATACAGAAGTTCTTGTTGCATAAGTTAAGTAACGCTAATGTAGATAAGAGCTTCTTAAGTTGTATTTTCAATATTGTTAATGTATAGTGTACTTGTCCGATGGCTTGGTGGTTAAGGGACTTACTTTTCATTTGCGAGGTGTAAAGTTCGATCTTTGGAAGTACCGTGTGTCTTTTTAAGGGTTTTTTACCCGACTGCGGTGAAGCTCAAATGGAGGGTTATTAACTGATCCTTTATATTAATGACTAGCGGTGAAGCGATATACCGCGCGGAAACATGAAAATGTGGTCTTAATCGCCAAATAAATAAGAGTGAATATTGCTCGTTTCTTTTCTGTATGATTAAACAATGCTTTTACCTTGCATTCGAACAGCAAGAGACCGATAATGTTAACATTTCGAAGGTGGACTTTTGAAACGTCGTAAGTGACATTGAGCGTGCTCTTTGTTTTTTAACATTCGGAGATGAGCCGAACGTTACAAATCCAACTTACCGTGCGATCAATCTCCATTCCAATAATGCTAATTTCTAGTATTGATATTGCTAGTACCGTAGTTAATAGTGAGCAATACTTCAAATATCACTTCGGTTCAAAAATGTCATTTCAAACATATCATTTGAATTTTATTTTCACTACATTTTCATGTGATATCAAATGTCGGCTTTCCGATAAAAATATCATTATATTGAACTCTCGAGAATCTAATTTCCAAATAAATTACATGTTGGCAAAGGTTTCCTGAAATAACTTTACGAAGAATTTTCCTTTCCTACTTCATGCATAATTATAATGAAATAATTATTTAGTTAGAATGCTTATTAATAGCTCATACATACTCGAATGTAATGTTTATTTTCAATCGTGGAGTTCGTGGTTATATAATAACAGCCACACGGATCGATTTTTGGAGTTAAGCAGCGCTTGCCGGGGTCGGTTCGTGGATGGGCGACAATCCATTATAGAAAGCACACTAACCCGTTGGTCCCGGCTTTCATTTGTAGATATTTGGCAGTCGTTACAAGTAGTCAATGCCCCGATAGTATGACAACCAGTCTTACCAAGGGGTATTGTATCACCCAGTATTAATTGTGTTGAGGTCAGTTAGGCAGCCGCTCCGTATAAAATACTGGTATTCAGCTGCGTCCAGTTAGACTGAAAGCCGACTCCAACATAGTTGAGAAATAGCTAGGTAGATGAGAGGAGTGTATTTTTTTATGATTTATCTATACAAATAAATAAAAATGAAGTGTATGTTTGTTATTCCAAAATAACAGCTTGTTACTGTATGCATATACAAATATATAATTTCGATACTTGTATCAATAAAACATTTTTTAGTTTTGTCCACCTGCCTGTCTGTTTTTTCCGACTTTTACTGCCATATAAGTAACTTAGGCTATTTTTATTTTAACTATCCGTAGCAATAAATTACAATTTTTAAAGCTTTCGGTTGTAGTGTCGCCTCTCAGTTTTTTGTTAACATTATATCACGACATCACACTTGTTTTAAGCCGAAGGGCTAAGCAGATATGTCGTTGTATGGTAAACCCATATATCGCCAGTAAAGTTTAAGTCCCCATGGTATAGAGCTATCACCATTAACCAGGCACAAATACAGCCTCTATGCTGATACTGATGGAAAAAACCCTTAGATCGTCCACACAAAAGCTCTTTCTCAATAGTGGAACTAAAAAGCAAAGATTACTCACTCAAAAACGCTCTACTTACCAATTGTATATCCCTTTGAAAATACTCAAGAGGCAATTTTACATGTGAACGCTCCAACTGAATGAAAGGGTCCCTTGGGTTAAGCTTTAACGGCTAATATTATACCCACTTTATTAGTCTAGTGCTCGCAAGAACTACTGAGGTCCTGGGTACGATTCCGGAGTCAGGCAAAATTGTATCGGTTTTCCCATCACGAATTTCCCAGTAGTAGCCTTTTTTTTTTTTTTTTTTTTTTCGGATGGGAAATCATCAAATGGCTTCTCCCGCTCTGGGCTGAGCGGGAGGGAGTGTCAGACTTTTACTGACTAAAACCCATCCATGTTCCTTCATCGCCCTTTGTGTTCCGGGGCCGCGGTATCTCTTTCGAACAACCCGCGTAGCCTGGAATCTGAATAAGTGCTCGGTGGATGGCTATAGGCTCGCCCTTAAAACATAACTGGCGAAATGTGGGTATTTGATCAGTTCTGCCTAGCCCTTCAACGCAAAAAAGCTTGATGATAACATAAAAACTTTTTAAACATTAAGAAAAAAGTTTAAATGTAGCTGTTATATAAGTGAAGACACTAGTGTTTTAATTAATACTATTAAATATCCATTAATGAAGAGCAAAAAAATAATAACTCCGAAAAAATGTAACAAAACGAAAACTACTCTCAAAGCTCCAACGTTGAAATAAGTACCCTACTTATTCTTAACTGCCAAGAATGCTGAAAGACGAACAGAGCTTAAGACGACCAACAATGAAAAACTCAGAAACCTATAAATCGGAACAGCCTCTACCAACTCGAGGCATTAGCACTGTTTTATTCGAACGATTGCCTCGTTGGCCTAGTCCTGGGTTTGTTCCCAAGTCAGGCAAAGTGCTATTGAGGTTTTTCGTCGGGAATTTTTCGTAGCAGCCATGGAGTTGGAGTGAATTTGTGCCTGGTTGATGGCAATAAACCCGCCCCCTATTACATGGGACTTACTTAAACATAGCTGCCGAAATATGGGTGTGCTGTTAGCTCCTAACCTTGTGGGGTGACAAGCGTGATGTAAAATCGAATGATTTTTAAAAATCGAAAATACAACTGTCCTGTTGCATTTTTGCGGTTTTCTGCGACAAACACAATTAAAATCTCCATAGATAATAATAAATTCTTTAAATGAAGTAAATATTATATTATGTGAAAAGAATATTTTCAATTTTAAAATCGCTCGTAGTTACGTTACAACAGTCAACAGTCTTAACTAGGGGTACCGCATTACCCACTACTAACTGGGTTATGGAGGTCCGATAAACACTCACTCTATGTAAAATAGTTAGACTGGAAGCCGACTCCAACGTAGTTTAGAAAAGGCTGGGCAGATGATGCACGTATTTACGTAAAATTTACACCGCCCGCTCGTGCTAGGGACTCAGACAGCCTGATTCATAGTTGATAGTCCCTCGTTAACGTAAAGCTGCGAACACAACAGGTGCGGTCCTACTGTCATTCGGCCAGAACCGTCGGATCGGCCGCACGCGCGCTTCGCCAGCTCCGCTACCGAATATAACTTTCCAAATTCAAATAGTGTGCTTGTGTACGAGTGACGGTTAAAGTGACAGTTGTTTTTGTTTTTTTACATTGAATTCGATTTACGAATTTGTGCTTTGAGTGTTTTGTTTGTTCTTCTTTTTTTTTCTAATGGACTTGTGCTGAAGGTATGTAGTTTTGAAATAGTTTTTACTCGTAGTTGTACTTTTTAAATTAATTTAGATAAGTAAGAACTAATTTATGTGGAAAAAATGGTATTAATGGTTTTGTGATAATTTTGGTTAAAAAACCTGTAGGTTCAAGTTCTACAAGAGCTGTTGGTTTCTTTAATTACACGAAATAATGTGCTTCTTAATGCATATGCAATTAAGGATTTTTTTTTTAATATACCTAAGTAACACGTTTGACGCAAGAAACGTACATGAATTTTAATTGTTCATTTTTATACACGTGAAAATTGAAAATGATGGTAGCTAAGTTTGTACAGTTAAGAAATTTATGAAAGTAATTTCTTGTCCTTACATAAAATCAATATTATTAATACATTTCCTTGTGACGTGTTTTGATGACGTAGTAAGGTAAGGTCGTACTTTATTCCGAGTAATCGGTAAAAGTTTACAATTTTTTTCATTGAAGACAACTCGGATGCGCTTTTGAAAATGAGCATTGTGAAAGAAGCTGTGAGTCCAAAATTATGTGGCCATACTTCTAACATTTAACTTTATTATTTATTTAGCCTATTTTGTCCCACTGCTGGGCAAAGGAATCCCCATAACTTTTAAATTTTCTCTGTGTTTTGCCTTCTTCGACCAATTAGACGTTAAATTTTATAAAATTATATTTTTATTTCACAAATTATAATATTTTTCACCAACTTCAAAAAAGGAGATTCTCAATTCGGTTGTATTTTTTTGTGTCTGTACCTCATATATTTGTCATTTATGAACCGAATCGAAAAAATATTCTTTTAGGGATATACCTACTTCTCGATTGCCTCCATAGAAATTTCATTAAAATCGGTTCAGTAGTTTAGTTTTTAAATCAAAATAGCTGGAAAAAATGTGTCATCGAAGTAAAAGAAATTGCGAAATTGATACTTGACAAGGATAAAAACTTTTTTTGCAAAAAAATAACCGACTTCCAAAAAAAAAAATGGAAAATAACTTTACTTTCGGGAGTCGGTGGCAAAAAAGTCATTGAAACAAACAATAGTCACCGACTTTCGAAAATAAAGTTATTTTCCATTTTTTTGTGTTTTTTTTAGAAGTCGGATATATTAACTGAACATCAGTTAACAAAACATCATATAATGCATATAAATATATAAACATAATATTTTTTCTCTTATTGCACCTACTGCCTATCGTCTATCTGTCTGTAGACTGGTAGAAAATGCCCAAGGCATTAAGTCCGCCTTTGTACAGTTTTTACTTGTGCATAAAGTTTTAATTAATACATGAATAAACTCTGCCTACAACCATGGGAGAAAGCGTGACTTTATGTAAGTACCTATAAAGTTATATTAACCAATTTTCAGTTGAACTATTAATAAAATTTGTTAATTAAAATTACAGAAACAGGACCACGTAATGCGTGTAGGTATAATGAATGTGAGTCTTAAATAAAGCAAGTAATTATAATGTTTACTAATACAGGGTGTAAGGTGTCCCTTACACCCTGTATTATCGAACGGCTTATAAAGTTTTAACCATATTAAAAATTGCGGTTCATTTTTGCCGTTTTGGCAATGGGTATTATAAATTCTTTTCACTTATTCAAATAAATAGTTTATTTCATAATAAACAGTGTTTCGGTAATCAAGTTACTAAATGTTGGCTTCCATATTTTAATTAAATCAGAATTTATTCATACGGGCTGGAAATTGCAAATCAGGGCCACTAAAATAATATTTGAAAATAGTTTCACTGCTTTCAGACCAAAATTATTTTACACTGCCACCGTAAGCAAATGTGGCGCAACTGCGGAAATAATGTTAAGGAAAATGGCCCTGACTAGATTCATCTTTATTGTTTGGTTAGGTTTATTTTTCCTTGCATTATTTCTGCAGTTATACCCTTGTCGCTTACGACCGCAATAGAGAATGTAACTTTACGAAACATCCTTGTCTCTGGCAACTTTTAGAAGATAAAGTAACTCACATACTCAACGACTTACAAAAAAATTCACTACCTACGACACTATTGAAATTCTAACCTTATTGTGCAGCCAGCAATTTAAATCTTTTAAAACAACCCTTTGTTACTTCGACCCCGCGAAAATATCAAATGAAGATATTTTAATTATGTCATTAATATAATTCGGCGGATAAATTTTCAATGTGTTTCACAAATTCGTTGTGTTTTGAGCTAATTGTAAGATTTTGACGCTAATTAAATCTATCAGTTTTTTTTTTTTAATCTTTATTTATTTTTAGAGGGTTTGATCAGACATGATCATGCCACCCTCATAGGCCTCACAAAATCTACTTATCTACGCTTAATGGCTATCAGTTTGATAGTAATCCAAAAATAATAACTGGGTGAACTGGCTAGAAAAATGTTGGTGATCACACTAAATTATTATGATACGTCTAAAAATACGCATTAAAAATATACATATCTAGACTACAACCTTTGGCAAAAAGGCTCCTGTCTGAGCAATAAGAAGTCCTTAACCACATAAAACTTAATAGTGATTTTATTCAGCACAATCGGTATCACCCTTTATTTTTAACCGACTTCAAAAAAAGGAGGAGGTTCTCAATTCGGTTTTATTTTTTTTGTGTTTGTTACCCCATATCTTCGTCATTTATGAACCGATTTGAAAAATTCTTCTTTTATCTTAAAGGATATACTTCTAAAAAAATCAATGAAACAAACAATAGTCACCGACTTCCGAAAGTAAAGTTATTTTCCACTTTTTTATGTTTTTTTTTTTTCCCTCTTCTGATACACAGGCTTCCTGTCTACGAGTGAGAAAGGGTTGCAAAGTTGCAATGTGACATGGTGTCTTCAAATTTTTTTACTGCAGGACATACCGGCTTACTTACGATGTTATACTTTTTGACGGCAGTGGTGATGAAATAAGTTACATAAAGTAGAGCGCCTGCTTGTATGTTCGAACCTACGACCCATGAGTCGTAAGCCTGCGCAGATAACATTGGGCCACCATTGCTTTTTACATAACACAACCCCGAAGGGATCGGCAGAGGTGTTCCTAACTATCGTAAACCCACATTTCGCTAGTTATGTTTTAAATCCCATTTAATAGGGGGCACCTATTGACCCCGTGGGTGCTACTGAGAAATTCCTGATGTAAAAACCCAATAACACTTAGCCCGACCCGGGTATTGAACTCTTTCTCAGCAGTCGCGCTTGCTTGACCAACGAAACAGTCAAACTAACAAAACAAAAGTCAAGCATAATCTGCTCATAAGGATCCTACGGTTGGGACACAGGCCTTCTCTCAGTGGGTTGATGGTAGACTTGGAATGTTCGAATTCAAGATGTATTTATTTTCAACGGGATGTAATAATGTCCCAACCCTAGCCAATATTTGCTGACAGACAACCAAGTTACTGCCTATATTTTATTTGTTATATTTCAATCGTAAGTGATATTACCGTCGAGAGCAATGCGATTGGATTTCAGTGAGGTTTACTAGAATATGATGTATTTTATCTGTAAGTCTTGGGTATTTATTTCCTTTTATAATGTTAGATTGGATTGCGAAGGTATCATCTTCAGGACATGTTGGTCTATTTTGGAATTTGTCACATTAAACTTGTTAGTTGTCAATTGATGAGAACAACGGTACTTCGTGAGCATTCGCTTTACGTTTTGCAAACATTCGTTGAGCGAGCATTTCGTTACACTACGAACGTTCATTTGTAACATGAAGAATTTGAGGTCCACACCGTCCATAATACGAAATTGTTATATTTACTTTTGACAATAAAATGTGTTTTATGTTGGAACTTGTGATAGTAAACTCATCGAAGGAATTATCTTTTGCTGGGTACTAATAGATCTCCTTTGATGCTCAGCGAGAATCAGTATTGATAGCACCGATTCCTCAGTGCCTGTTTGTTATTTTTAACCGACTTCAAAAAAAGGAGGAGGTTCTCAATTCGGCTGTATGTTTTTTTTTTTTTTTTTGTGTTTGTTACCTCATATCTCCGTCATTTATGAACCGATTTGAAAAATTCTTCTTTTATCCGAATGGATCTACTTCCCGATTAGTCCCATAGAAATTTCATCAAAATCGGTTCAGAAGTTTGGTTTTGAAATCAAAATAGCCGGAAAAAATGTCATCCAAGTAAAAGAAATTGCGAAATTGATACTTGACAAGGATATGTGTGTGATACGATAACTAAAAAGGGTTAAATAAAAACTTTTTTGCAAAAAAAAAAACCGACTTCCAAAAAAAACACTATAAAAGTCAATGAAACAAACAATAGTCACCGACTTCCGAAAGTAAAGTTATTTTCCACTTTTTTAGTGTTTTTTTTGGAAGTCGCTTTTTTTTAAACTTGCATTATGCCAGGACAGTGGCCGGGTTTCCTCCCAGAGTTCTGCATCTCCGTTAGAAATATAAACCAATAGACAAACACTGGCACCTACTAAGTCCGAATCCTCGTGTTTCTAATAAATGTTTATTAATTTTAAATGAGAACGAAAAGAAAAAGGAATCTCTGAAATGACTCACTAACTTGTATTAAATTGTCTACGAATAATTCCATAGCTTTGAACCCCAAATTGCAAACTTTTTTTATCTTTATTTATCTTTTACGGGGAAAACTTGGCAATATTCTGGCTTAACCTCGACTGTGCTGAAAGAAAGTTTAAGGTAGATAGGTATTCGTTTGGTTTATTTTTAACTTCCTTTTATAGGAACTATTACGAGTTTTTCTTTGGTTTTTGTTTCTTGAAAGGAGTTTTTATATGGATCATCGAACAAACAAGGTACCACTGAACTACGTATATTTATCGGTTTTCTTCGAGGAATGGTATGTTCAAGGTTTCTGTATTAGTTTTGTTTTTAGGGATCTCACCTAAGAATTTTGATGAAATAAGACATGATATTTGTTAGACACTAACCCATTCGCCATGCAGGTCGCCATTGTAATCATAAAATTAATAATATTGTAAAACAGTTGTTTCAATTTCGGTGTTCAATAAAGCATATTCTATTCTAAGATAGGTAAGGTAGGATATATCACAAAGTAATAGAACCCGCATGTAATTTTTAGGAAATAAATGAAGGCCAATATGAATGAATTTAAAAGAGACTTGTTAATTACAGAAAATGGAAATGTACACAGGCTGTGGACTTTAAGAACGTGTGCTACAAAAAGCAATCTGAAAAAAGTCAAATAAATGATGAAGGCTATTAAATGTCTTTTATAATTTTGTCATGTTATCGCATTTTGAAAAGCTTTGAAAGCGTTTTGTAATTCCACAACTAATTTCCCGTTCTAAACCCGTAACAAACGGATATGATACGCTGTTTATGCGTACGGTCGGCCAAGAAAGTGGTGTACCAGTTTTGATTTAGTTTCCCGGTCATCGAAAATTACAACAAGGTTCGTTATAAAAAGATATTACTGAAAGAGACAACATTATCATGACGTAAACCTATGTATTTAGTATTCATACGTTATATGTCACATATAAGTACATGACATTTTAACCTTTAGTATAAATGAAAAGGACATTAGTTTCTACAAAGCAATTGAAATGTTTCCAAACAAAAGTAATAAAACTATTTAGACAACCGAATTCCATTTGAAAAAGAAAACTGACAATTGACATTTTGTCAAATATATGCAAAAAATCGATATATTTTCCGTGTTATTTTTCAATCAACTGCATATAAAATCATCTCAATGCCTGCTAACTTGACCATTGCCGAAAGAGCACAAATAATTGCCCAATTTAATGAGGGAAGCAGTATCAGTGCGATATCCCGGAATTTGAATATATCGAGGCGTTCTGTCCGCTTTTGGATTCGTCGTGAAGGAGAGGAGGGAAGTTCGTTGGATCACAGAAGAAGTGGTCGCCGGCCTGCACTCTCCAATAACGATAGAGAATTCATGAGACGGGAATATGAAATCAATGGTTTTAAGCCCACAAAACATTTTGCGGAGATGTTCGATGTGAGTGCCCAAACAATAAGGAATCATCTACATTACATGGGGTTGCACCACAGGCATTACGCCAAGAAAATATATTTGACGGATGCTCACAGACTTGCTCGTCTGAACTTCGCCAGAGAGCACTTAGAGTTTGATTGGTCTAATACAGTGTTTTGTGATGAAAAAACGTTTAAATCCAGTCAGCATGGACGTCTTCACATTTGGCGATATAATTCAAGACGGTATAAAGATGATCATGTAATCCCAAATAGAGAATCAGGTCGAATTTCCGTAAATATTTGGGGCTGGATGAGTACGGATGGTGTAGGAGAATTGTGTTCTCTACCTCCTCGAGCGACGGCTGTAAATTATATCGACGTGCTACAGAATGCAATGCTACCGACAGTCCGTAATGTTTACCCGGAGAACGAAGTGCCACAATTTGATTTTGTTCAAGATAATTGTTCAATTCATAATGCGAGGATCGTAAGAGCCTGGTTTCGTTCACACACTGACGTAAGGGTAATTCAGTGGCCCTCAAGATCGCCGGACCTCAACCCGATAGAAAATCTTTGGGGCCTTATGGTCCAACGATGGTCGCATCAAAATGAAAGAACCAAACAAGCTCTTATTAGTCACTGTAATTATATCTGGGAGGAAATGCGGGGAACCGATATTTGCTCACGGCTTGTTGGTTCAATGAGGTCTCGTCTTTTAGAGGTTATAGAGGCCAACGGCGGTTACACCCGTTTCTAATTTTTAAAAATTTTCAATATCTTCTAAATATTACTATATATGCTATGTTTTTGTTTGTTATAAGTATTTTAAAATTGATTGTAGAAATTTAATAAAAGGATAAATCTATTTTTAGCTTGTTTTTTATTGATATTGTAATTACAAGTTTACAGAAATTGTAGGTTTGTGGACTCGCCTTGTGCCTTTACAATTTTATGTAACTTGTTGATTACAATTCTGAATTTGTAGATACAATTTTGTCATCAAAATCTACAGCCCCCCGCCGTTGATTTTACGACGTCATTGGTTCCATCAAGTTCAAACTAAGAACAGCTGTCACGTTACAAACAGTAATAGTCGTTATCAATAATCAGATAAAGACAGCAATAGAAGTTGTCAGATCGATCTGCAAGCGAAACTAATCTTTATCACCTATGAATCTGCAAGCGATATTCAACCTTAGGGTGGTACACCACTTTCTTGGCCGACTGTACTAGTGAGCATAGTCACCCGTGTCATGTTACTTTCCGTACCTGATACCTGATTATGGTATGGTACGATGTAGTGGGCAGCCTCCTTAAATATTCACGAACTCAGCCTTTTTTTCTTGCTAAGTAGGTACAGTCTTGCAATAAAACTTGTATTCTATTATAGGCCGAACAATTTATTACACATAACATTAAAATGTACTAGCAAATCACTCTCAACTGTCATGTTTTGTGAGAAATGAACTCGCGTATCAGAAATAACAGGGATTCGTGCGTGTATAAATACATAATTTCATTTGGGGTGGAAATTACATAGGGAACGTTTTGCTACGATTGTACATATGTGTTGTGGTAGTTGTAATGTATGGTAATATGTGGGTAAATTGATAATTAGTATATAACGGTAGGTAGTTCCAAATAGATCAGATCAGTCTGCGATTAAACTTAAGCTGGTCACTACGCGTATTATTTACTCCCGTATCCCGGACTCCTAAGTGATCCACCAGGCTGAACCCTGGAATACTTCAGTAGTCAGGAGGTTTTTTACGAATTTGTTAAGTACCTGGATTCAGGTTTATTTCCCACTATTTCTTCTTCATATAATTTCTTTGCCCTTCTTCATGATTATTATTTTAGATATATCACTACATAGTATAAAATAAAGTCGCTTCCCGCTGTCTGTCTGTCTGTCCCTATGTATGCTTAGATCTTTAAAACTCCGCAACGGATTTTGATGCGGTTTTTTTAATAGATACAGTGATTCAAGAGGAAGGTTTATATGTATTATACATGCATATTATAGTAGAGAAAACATTAATATCTACATTGCTTCCGTGCGAAACCGGGGCGGGTCGCTAGTTTATATAATATATGTAAGTATAAGCTTCACAAATATATGTTTGTATGTATTTGTTTTTATAATGGTAGACCCTTCGCTTAAAATTCATCCAAAGGTTGCTGTTTATCCTAAGTTTGACATATCAATGTTTTTTTTTCTTGGCAAGCAGCGCCACCTTGATCTGCAAACTTGAAGTGGTCATACTGTACTTGCATATTTTTGTTGACTTTATCATCAAAATGACCACTTATTTAAGCCACTTTGTTAATGGTCAAAGGTTCAATCTTCTAGATTTATATGAGACGTATAACAAAAAAATAATGTTTACCAAAGGTTTTCTTAACAGTGTACGCGAATGAGTTTTAACTTAGATAAGTAAAAAGTTATAACCAAACATGGGATTTAATCGAAACGCGGTATCCCATTCTAACAAGTCATTTCTCAAACTCGACGATAGTGCAATCTAATCCTCCGTGGCAGTGTTGCAAGTAATATCACTTCAAACAACAACTACTCAGGGTTGCGCTAATTGAAAGCTCTAACATCTAGTATATAAAGCTGAACATTCACGCGGCAACAGTAAATCTATTTTATATTTAAAAATATTTTTAGATATTCCCTAATCCAACCTACATGGTCCGAGTAGAAAAACATGGCGCGATGTGACAGCTATTTGAACGGGCGGATTGTCAAAGAATAAAATACTGATGGCTTGGCTTGGTTTTCGGATGCAACGGATTCGGTATTTTAGGGACGTTATAATGTTGATTAGGGTCGTGTTATATAATGGGGGCTATCGCCCATGAATTCGCCGCTAGAGGCGTTCGTGTAGAGTAAGGTCTTCAGAAATGTCAGATGTCATAGAGTGTTCCCGCGTTGCGCGCATTTTTATCACGTAGTTTTATTAATATTCACGAGTGTAATCAAGATTCAGCCATTCCTGATTAATTATGACTTGAAGATTGTAGGTAACAAGTTGGGAGTTCTAATTTGTTAGTACTTGAAGCAAGAATGATTTTTAAATGTTTCATGCTTGCTAATTTTAGGGGCAATATTGTAAATTGGGATACCGCGTTTCGATTAAATCCCATGTTTGGTTAAAACTTTTTACTTATCAAAGTTACCACTCATTCGCGTACACTGTAAAAAAACCTTTGGTAAACATTATTTTTTTGTTTTACATGTCATACAAATCTAGAAGATTGAACCTTTGATCATTAACAAAGTGGTTTAAATAAGTGATCATTTTGATGATAAAGTCAACAAAAATATGTAGGTACAGTATGACCACTTCAAGTTTGCAGAACAAGGTGGCGCTGCTTGCCAAGAAAAAATACATTGATATGTCAAACTTAGGATAAATAGCAACCTTTGGATGAATTTTAAGGGAAGGGTCTACCATTATAAAGACAAATACATACAAACATATATTTGTGAAGCTTATACTTACATAAAAAAAAGTTATGAATTTACAAAAGTCGCAGAACAAAAGTAGTTCAGTTTCATGGTCTGAGTCACCACACGCGAGGTCTTGCGTTTATTCTGTTGCACCCAGTATATCACCAAATAAAAAAAATTAAACCGTGTTCTAACCAAAGCGAAGGGTCGCGCGATTATCGCGTTCATGTGCGTATTGTATAATTATCACTTGCTTCGGTGAAAGAAAACATCGTGTGGAATCCAGCATGCCTGAGAGATATTTCTCGACGGCATGTAAAGCCAACTCAAAAAAACTCTGACACCAGGTTAGTCACTAACCACATGATAATGAAAGAATCTCAAACTTATTGAATTTCATTCGTAAATCGAAACGACGATCTCTTTGGTTACGACGAGGCCTTAATGATGAACTCAACGAATCGCTTAGTAGCGAGGCATTTTTCATTATTCTGTTTATTAGGTTAGGACGCATTATTTTGAGTTTGATTCTGTCTAGACAGAACTATTCGATAACAATCTGAATCGATTATAAGTTATTGTTATGGTAAAGTACTCATATAATTTTTTTACTATTGTAATGACTTTTAACTTCGTTACCTATGACGACAAGTTTTTGAACGGCCATAAAAATGATGACTGATTACACGATAGGTATATAAAACTATTATTGACTTGATTACGAATATTACAAAGTGCTGTATATAAATGAATTGAAAGTGAGGTTTTAAAATCTGGGGAAACATTGCCAGGGGATCGTAAAGGGCGGCTTAGTGCATTAATAGATAATAAATAATATAATATATCAACGGCTGCTAACTGTAAAAAATTAAAGGCAGCGGCATCTTTTTGAATTCATCTCTAAGTTTCTTTTACTAATTATTGAAAAATAACCAAGTATACCTGAAATTAAAGTTCTCTAATTCCTTGAAATTTCTAATAAATTGACAAAATTTGCAATTATTTAAAACATACAGGTTTCCCACCTAATTAATACCTCCGTTTTCACTTAATAACAAATTGATTGTTAGCACAAAATTATGAATTGCTCCGTGTATACACAGCCTTAATATAAGTCTACAATAGTTTCATGATGACGTCATAGCCCATAAGTTTCAATAGCCCCGGGTTATAGCTTTTAAAACAAATAAACTATACACGTGTTTGCAGTTTATTGGAACATTGAACAGTTTTAAAGGACTTTGAGTGTTATGATAAACTAGCTTTTCACAGCGGCTTTACTGGCGTTATAAACGGAAATTACCTCACGGGAACGCTTTAAATAATAGCCTATGACATTCGGGGTTAATGTAGTATATTTTTTTTATTTTTCACTAGCCTGTTCTTTCCCACTCCTGGGCAAAGGCCCTCCACCACTTCTTCCACTTCTCGCGAACCCGCGCGTCCTCCTTCCAGTTCGGACGGAACCTGTCCAGTTCGTCCCGCCATCTCCTTCGTGGCCTGCCGCGACCCCGCCTCACTGTGTCAGGGCACCAGTTTCCTGCTATGTCGGCCCACAGTTTGTCACGTCAGACACGTCCTGCCCAGTCCCATTTGACTTGGGCCAAGTGGCATATCATTAGTGAAATATTTTTTGGAATCAGTTCAGTAGTCCCGAAGATTACCATCCAAAAGAGGCAAAGTTTGTTCAACTTTGCCTCTTTACAACATAAGAATATACAAGCTGTAAGCCCAATAGGGATTCCCTATCGTCAAAAATGGCTGTCAAAAACTTCTATATAAAATGTCATCCCCTATTTAATCGCTTAAGGGGTTTCTCATTCTTCTTCTTTGAATGCAATAGTAATTAGATCATATTCATAAAGAGATATACTTTGGTTCGAAACTACGGCCTGTAGTTCACATGTCGCTATCGGTTTCACTGAGCCACCACAGCTTTGTTACCATCACTACATAGTATAAAACAAATTCGCTCCCCGCTGTCTGTCTGTCCCTATGTATGCTTAGATCTTTAAAATTACGCAACGGATTTCGATGCGGTTTTTTTAAATAAATAAAGTGATTCAAGAGGAAGGTTCATATGTGTAATGCATGCATATTATATATAGTAGGGAAAACATTAGTATCTACATTGCACCCGTGCGAAGCCGGGGCGGGTCACTAGTTAAATATAAATTGGTCACGACAGTTACCATACAAAAATAATTAATTATTCTCAGTCCGAATACGAACCTGAATATTCATTCTTTATCTTTCTCATTATAATATCGTAATCATTACAATAGCTGGCACACGTGCCAGAAGCCCAACATTGACCTATTTTTAAAATCATTCACTCGCGGGAAATACCAGCTGTTCATTATAATTAATATCAATCAGCTTCGCTTATCTGACTGATTCGTATTTTATCAGCATTGATGTAATGTTTAATACATGTTGCAGGAATAATTATTAAGGTTTGAACACATTTACGGTAGAGGAAAGTCGAACGACAAGTACTTATCGTAAAATAATACTTAAGTAAATAAATTGTCCCAACAAAGGAGAATGCCCAATTGGCCATTCATAAATAAGTACCTACCTACACAATTTGCGCAAGTGGAGTTGGTTTGTATGAAAACAGAAGCCCTAGCACGAGTGCGTGGTGCAAACATTATTTAAATAATTTTCATAATTTAAATAATTTATTCATATCTGGATGTTACTGATTGTGCTTGTTGCAAACAATTTAACTAAGATGCGATTGTAGTTTTAAAAAAACGTATTTACGTTACGTTTGCACAGCGCGCGAGTAGGGCCCCAGGTGAAACACATCTACGTTCAAAACTTATCATTCGACCAAAGGATAATGCCTTATACAAGTACCTATAAAATTAGTGCAAATGCCCATTGGCGCAATTTAGTTTCCGCTAATGATTTTGGTGCAAGTATCCTCTATCCTTTACGAAATTTCAATACCACTCTATTTCAAGATGTCGACGTCAAGAAAAACGTGGTTCGGGTTGATGGTCTGCACCACACCCTTTAAATATAACCACACAATATGCCTGATACACACTATAAGTGAGCTCGTACGCTAAACCATGTCGTGTATAAACTCCGCCGTGTTCAGCACGGTTTATATTCAATTTGTCAAGGGATGAAAGGCCGTTAACGCGATCGGAAGGGGGAGTATACGGTGGTCGGTACGTATTTGTAAGTTATGGACGGTTAAATGTGTCATAACATGTTCTTGGGGACTTTAGCTGAAGATGGGAACGTTATGCTTGATACAGTAATACACTCGCAGTTATCAGAACGAAGATGGTGGGAAAAGCAAAGACGAAAATGTTGAATTGACTTATGTTGCCGAAACTTACTTAACTTTGACAATTCCGTTGAACGTCGTTTTAGAAATTAGAAACAGTTAATGGTGATGATCGTTTGTCTGGGCCGTCTTACTATTAGGCAGGTGTATGAAGCTGTGAATGGGTGTAAAAATACCCTCGACGAAGCCGAGTTCTCCGTCGTTACGATCATTTCTTTTTGTTCTAGACCATACCTGGGAACTTTTTAGTTACGGAGATATTGATGGTCAAAATTCCAACTTTTTCACAACTTTTCTTTTGAAATACATGCTTTTTAAAAGAAAAGTTGAATGAATGAAAAAGTATGAATTTACTTAAAATACCTCCACGACCCTCGTGTACAGCGTTTTGCGTAAATTTCCACTCCAAACGTGTTTTTCCACTACAAAAAATGTACGCAAAAATTATTGATGGGTCAAAATAATTTTTGCGTACATTTATTTAGTTTGATGTACAAAATAAATGTTGCAATGCTGCATTTGTTTGCCAGTTTCGTGAAGGGCCTGCTCGCTTACTTTGATATAATTCTGAAATTCTGAGACATAACTATCTGTTTAATTACTTAACTCATCTAACCCTAAAATGATTTGTCAAAGCCACAAACAGCGAATGCCCATCAAAAATGATAAACGGACGAAGTCAGGTTCTCATAATACTGACCGAGGTTGGCGGCAGGCCTAATCTGGCGGCTTAGCCAGCAATCTTCCAGGGTAAGTGGCCCCTGCTTAATCTACCGTCAAATGATTGTCTAGATATATTTTGGGGTTGCATTGCCAGCGAGAAAACTGCTGGTAAAGAGATTTTGGTTTTTCGAGGTGCTTAAAGTTATACATATTATGTTTAAATTAATATTATAACGGTATCGGAAGATATACATAATTGGACAAAATCTGCCGAGATTTGTACAAACTGGCTGGCTGGGTATAATTTTACTTGTATATTTTATGTTGTTGTATTTTGCGACTTAGTGCATCGAATTGGAGGAGTCTGTAATGTTGCTATAATTTGTCTGCCGAACTTCAATTAACACTTCATGGTTAAAAATAAATCATGTTCTTTCTGTTCTGGTTGCTTTTTTGTTAGAAATAGAATTGTCTAGTTTTCGATTCCCATAAATTTGGGTTACAGACGACACATGACTGTCGCGGTGTCATTAATTTTTGCCGGCCTCATTAAATTGCTTTGAAATTATAATAATCAATAATCTTTATTACACAAGAAAGTGGTTACAAAATTTTGTGAAGTCCCTGACTCCTGTGCTAGGTGAGAAACCTGTGTTACAGGAGCCATTATGTTGCTAGTTTTGGGCCTTAAAATATCTATGTGAATAGAAACACTTTAATTTGGTGTAATTTTCGGTTATAGATAGTTTGTGGTTCGTTCAATACACCTACCTGTTATATAAAAGAGATACTTGTACACCTATCCTATATAGACCTACACTTCGCCAGTTGTGGTTTAGTCCCATGCAATATGCGAGCCTATTCAGTCATCAATCGGTCACAAATCCAGGCTCGAGGTTACTGCCATGAAGTTTCTGAAAGAAAAACTCAATAAAACTTCTTGCTAGTACGTACCAAGCTCTTCATTACTGATATCTACTTCAACTGTGCATCAACAAAGAAAAAAAAACGAGACAATATCTGCTGTTCATGCGACACCAGTTGTCCCAGAAAACATAACGTGTACGATTGCTAAAGGAAAGCACTCAGCACAGATAAGCCGCCCTCTCCCATGTTAAACCTTCAATTTAACCAGATATACACTTAAGCTACACTGTATACAGCTATTTAAGTATCCACGTCGTTACATATTCCGTCATTCGGGTACGTGACATCGTCACAGACGTGGAGATTTTCAGCCAATCTTGCCTTGGCTTTTGGTACTTATCTTCTTCAGTTTTTTAGGTTTACAGGTACATATGTGCTGAATATTGGGTTCTATATATACAAAGTGTTGCTTTGCAACCTCGTCAAATTCAAGGAGGTCACTATACTAATGATTCTCGACCCAAATCAATAATAAAATGGGTAGGTATTTTTTATATTTTTTTCTTAATATCGGAAATCACACCGCCCATATTAAAACACGGCCCGTCTAATACTAGCCCTATAACTGCGCTTTCACACACACAAACAAAGGCAGACGTTTATTCGATAAACGGGTGATTCTCCTCTTTTGAAAAGGGCTTCATTCTGAAATAGCATCAAATTAAAACAACTAAAAAAAGCAGCGTTTATTATTATTGACCAGGTACCGTAATTTATATTGATTATTTACGTCTTTTATGACAACCTCCTGAATTTTGACGAGGTTGCAAAACTACACCTTGTATTTATGGAATAGACTAACATTTGTTTTTATTTGAATGTTCTTTTTATTTCATACAAAAAAAAAAAAATTGTTCAAAAATGATTTTGACTTCTTTTTCTTCTGGAATCGATGACTCAGATTTTGACTGAAAGATGTTAGTTAAAGTATTAGTCACTTTGTCGCTTAGGTCGTTGGAAGGAATGGAGGGCGGCCAACAACATACACAACATAGTTTGTATGTAAAGTGACAGTGATAGCTTCTATTAAAGTTGAGCATTTGTTTTTTACTGCTTTATTAAATATCCGTTTCGTGCGTCATGATCAGATGGTCATATCTTAGATTTGTAAATCAGGAACCCACGTTGATACTTATATTACTGCCCGCTACCAGCAGCACCCAACCTTTACCCCAGCACACAGTCGGTTAATATGTTGCCCGCCCGGACAAAAACGATAATCCCTTCGGGAAAGGTTCACTAAGTTTGTTTGGTTTTAGGGCATTCGATGAAGTTCCCAAAAGCCGGCCCAAGAAATATTAATAGAGATTGCGAGTTTGGACGGAAATTATGCCGATGTGAAGGTCAAAGTGAGGTCTATTGATTTTGAAAGAGTTTTGTTTTCACTTAATTCGCACCTGGCATTATCTTTCGGGATAACACAGAGTTCAAATTCGAATAGACAATGAATGTTGATTTTTTTTAAATTGCTTTGGGGTGTTTGCTTCTGAATCGAGAATCGAAAGGATTTTTTTCGCTATTCTTTTACTTCAGCTTTGATCGCGCTGTATAAGAAACAAGATTGGCAATTGGTAGGTTTTGATCGCCACAAAAATTTTCACAACCACATATTTTCCTTTTAATTATAACTCAATGAAACGACTCTCATAAATTAACATGATCTCCACTTACTTTTTTTATGTTACAGCATTGTAAACTCAAAAACGCGAGAGTAAAGGTCAATGAGCAAATATAGGTTACCACGATCAGAGCAATGAAGTAGAACCATGTCACTGCATGCGCTGTTATGTGTCAATTCACACTACAGGGGGAAACACAGCCTTGATCGTTATGTCCAGCATGTTGTTAATTAATGTACAATTTTGTATTACTCTGTTTCAGTGTTGAGTTTTCTGAATAAATTATATAATTTAACGTATGTTTTGTTAATTATAGAGATATAATGTTTCCATTCACATTTTCTGCGTAGTTGAGAAATTATAAGCCAATTTCTGGTTGGGGGTTTCAATATTTTTTGCGAATTTGTTACTCGTCATATTTTATGTGCCAGCCATCAACTAACCAGCATTGAACATAAATTTGCATCATATGTATTACGAGATTTGTAAACGCCTGCACGTGTAGCATGACCACCGTGGAAACGGATTTACGGGTTACGGGTAAGCATGGTGGTGTTAAAAATGTAGAAAAGAAATGTTTCTACTCTTGTGTCGACAAGAGTCTACAACGTCAAGCATTACGACGATTTCTTCTCTACGTTTGACACTTGCGTGAAGAAACATTTTCTTCTCAACAAATGTCAAATAGTTTACTTCATATCGAACATTGACAAGATTCTTTTTATTACTATTCTTTGGTTATTGACCTATATTTTAAAAACATGTCGGGGTGCTACCGTCGCCATCTCCTCAGTTTTTAGGCCGAGAAGAATGAAAGTATGTCCGAAAGGAATGCTGTACGAGTATTGACCAGGGTTCTTTATCTCCCTGCTGTGTACGGCAAAGATTTTATCAGACAATGCACAAACTTCTTTTAAATATCCTGAAGTGCGGTTTTCGACTAATATAGAGTTATGTTCTTTTAAAATAATCAAGTTGTAAAGAATAGGCTTCGTCTATTCTTGGTAGAATAAAGATGGAATTGGCCTTAAAACTTCATGTTAGTCACATTTTGTAAAATCTCTCGCAAATGACATTATATTATGAACACAAAAAAAAAAAACGAGGAACAGTTTACTAAAAAAGAGCAAGCAAATGACGAGTCGCCCTCATGACATTTCACCGTAAGTTAATCAGGATCACAAACTGAAAGTGCACCGTCATACCGCTGTAATAGAGGCCTGAAATTCTGAAAATGCAATTTCTTGCTCTCTGTAGGAATGTTCATTAGAAGACCGACAACCTTTGTTACGTCACAACCCTGCGTCAGCCATGATAAATGAAGCTAATCCTTTTTAGCGTACGGATTCAAAAATTTGCTTTGACGTTCTCTCTTTCTCTCTTGTAGTTGGTCGATCTTTATGTCTCGTTTTAGCACAGAATATTGTTGTTTGTTTTGGCGTTGGTATGGTGAAGGACTTAAATCTGTTTCGTAACATTAAATGGGTGGGTAGGAAATTGTTAGTGATCGAAATTTTTCTGCTGAGAGTTGCGGTTTTGATATTTGTTTATGGTGAATGAATTAGTGTTCTTTCCACTTATATACAATCCTCAGTAATCCTGTCCCTTCTGGAATCGTGCTAGGAAGTATGTTACTATGTTTAATAGACTTTTGGGACACTACCTGTAACGACTGTCAAAGATCCACAAATGACAGCCGTGACCGACAGCTTAACATGCTTTCCGAGGCACGGAGGAAACTCGGCATGTAATGAGTAGTCAACCATCCACGGGCCAACCTATGTAAGCACAGCTTAACCTAAAGATCGACGGCTGTTATTATTTAGCCACGAGCTCCTGACTTCTGACCATAATGGGTAAAAAACACTCAATAGATAAAAATACTTTATAACTCACTTTGTAACTTTGTCATACAAGGTTTTAGTCAAACTTACAAGAAACTGTTTTATACTAATTGTCTATGGTCCTCGACCTTTATTTCTTTTTTTTTAGAGACCGAACATTACCTAAGTCTCTCCATTGATATTCTAAACATGAATAGAATAGTTATTTATGTACTATGTCTATGATTAATGATACAGGTACCTACAAATTTAAACAAATACATATTTACAACTAGCTGACCTTCGTCATCGTTACATTTTTAATTAATGCTCCGCTCCTATTGGTCGCATCGTGATGTCATATAGCCTTTAGCCTTCCTCGATAAATGGGCTATCCAACACTAAAATAATGTTTCAATTCGAACCAGTAGTTTCTGAGATTAGCGCATTCAACCAAACAAACTCTTCAGCTTTATAATATTAGTATAGATTAGATATCTTTTCTCCATCTCATCTTATCATTAATTTAATTAATTTTTTTAGCCAAGTAATGGTATTTAAATTTGTAAGACGCATAAGGAACGACTCATAAAATGAGATTAAAAAAAATGTAGTACAGCATATTTGCACACATTTGCACATATTTGTACACATTTGCACATAAAAAACCTTTGCCTTTTTTATTTTGCCTAAATAGAAAACTTTTAGGAATAGCATTTTACTAGTTTATGCTAGCTTAGTATTTAAAATCAGCACATGCCAGATTTAGAACCCACATGAAAAAAATGTTCAACATAACATCACGCCTGTAATCCCCGTAAGGTTAGGCAGAGGTGTGGTAAAACCAATAGAACCCCCACTTGTGCCCAATCATATTAATTAAGACCTATGTAATGGGAGCGAGCTTATAACCCAAAAAAAAATGTTGATTCTTCACAAATAAAACGACCATTACAATGTTAAAGCCAAAAGCCCAGTATTCAATACAAAGATAGACACATCCTATGCTGAGAGGCGCCACTTACAACTCAGCTAATTGAATCATACAAAACAAGATACAAGTAAACATACCTAAGTAGACACACACTTTTTTTTTCTATTAAACAAGCTACGAGACCTTTGCACCCAATTTGTTATTGTACATGATTTTACAGTGTTTCGCACGTTCTTGGTAACACTCTGACATCTGACCTTCAGCGGCTGGTCTGGAGTACTGTGGTACAGAGCTTTAATAAATCAGAGAGATGAGTTTTATCAATAGATATTTTTTTTCCACAACACTCCAAAAATTCAAGCGCCAAGTCCATCAAAGCTAACCACCACACAGACTTTTTTTCTTTTTTCTTTCTCTTGTCATCTTTGTATTTACTGTGTTTCTAAAACTACCCACTGTTGTTAAAAGTGTTATTTCTGCACTATTATTATAATTTGATTGTTGTTATAATTTAGTTTTTTGCATGCTGTGTCTATCGCATCATATTGTACACTATGCTTGTATTATTAGGATAAACAGTGTAATAATTGTAGATAGGCCAATAAATAAATAAATAATAGCATAAAATGTTAATGTTAGCATAAAATGTTAACTTATACTGGTTTATCTTCCACTGACGTGTCTGACTGTACAAAACTCATTTCGACACACTCCGTCTTAATACATAGAGATGATCAATATGATCACGCTATGTGTTGTAATGAGGTCAATTGATCTGTTAATTAGGTAACTTATTGAAGAGACTTCAAGTGTAGTAATAATACAAACCAGTCTCTTCCACATTTCTGTGAACATATGGTTAAGTGTAAATAGTGAACAACACGAGCGCGCGATGTTAACGTAACGTAAATGCGTCGAAAAAATAAAAAATACCCTCTTTGTTTAATATTTTCATAATTTTAAGAATGTATTCATATATGGATGTCACTGATTGTGCTTGTTGCAAAAAATTGAACTAAAATGATATGGAATAATTGTATAATCGATTCAAAAATCGACGGATATTCGTTACGTTTACACCGTGCGGTCGTGCTAGGGCCCCTCTCTCTATTTTTGTGATTTCAATTCACAGGTATCCTCAGTTTTAAAGCATTTATCATAGTTAGATTAGTAAAAGGTTTTTTTTTAAACTAAGGCTCAAGGCTTTCAGAGTTTCTACCATTAGATTAGGATCTAGGTCAGATTCATTAAAAACAAATTAGGTTCCAACTAAATCCTTTCACAAACATCCCGGTATCATTACAAACAAGACGGTGATCACAGCATTCACAGCACAATAAAAACACGCCTAAAGTACGTGCAGATGTCGCTAGTGTCAACATCTCACAAAGGCTGACGTTCAAAAGACGCAGAGAAACGCGACCCAGAAATTTTTCTTTGAATCTCGAAGCTCTACGGTACTTTTTTTCTCTTTTAGTGAACAGTTTTGGATAATGTTCACGATTTTAATCGATTCATAATCATATTCATGCCATAATTATCTTTATTTGCATTCCATAGTGTCTGAAGATCTTACAATGGGCTTAAACTTAAGGTACAATTACGGACCCTGTAGGGCACAGCAAAAAGTATAAAATTAATGTTTATTTATTTATTCACAAATTCCATAGTTTTGGAAATTTTATCGTAATAAATATATACTAGTATTACAACCAATTACGGATTACAACAATGGACAATTTAATAGCTAATTATACAATACATGCAGCAGAAACGTACATACAGAGTAAAGTGAACCGCTAGCATAATCTGAGCATAGCTAAGTGTACATTGATGAGTGTGTAGGAGTGTGCACGAGGAGTTGCAAATGAGTGAAATAAAATTAATACTTAATAAATTAGCAATTTTAAAACATGTCCTTAATATTATAACATTTATTTAGAAATCAATTATTTGAGATCAGTTATTCAAATGAACGTTGGATAAAATTTTGCGTGATATGAAATTCCGAAAATGGCAGCTGTCGTTTTTTTTTGTTCCTGTCTTTGTAAATAGTCAATGAAATAAATTGTCATAATTGAATTCTAAGAGATTGAATTACGATTGAATTTGATTGTGAAAAGTTCCTTTAACATCGTCCTTTACATAATAATGATAGAGTTCGCGTATTCACTTGTAACTTGGAAGATTCCATGTAGTGTAGTTCTCTACACATAACGGAACGAAAAGCGAAATCTCCGCATCCATGATAGTTTATTTGAAAAACATATTATGAAGCACACAAAACAAATGCCTGTTTTCTAAGTTTCGATAAGTTTGCAAAATATGTATAAGCGAGGCAGTGGTCCGAGCACGCATGCGGGGAAAGATAATATATCGTAAATTCGTTGATTTTTTAAATTCTATGTGCTCGTTTCGCACAAAATATTTACTTAGTGGTAAGTAAAAGACTTTATTAATTCTGCTGTTTGATACAAAACTGCACCTACACGGTTAAAATGTGGAATAATCGTAAATGGAACAGCTGTTTTTTTTAATTACCAATGAAAAATTCGATCGATTTGGGGGGATTTAGTTCAAATAAACCCTGGCAACAAAGAGATGACCAGTCACAACTGACAGCGCCCGTTCACAAACATGACGCATGGATCAGCCATCATTCAACTCAACCATTTTGAAAGGCGTGGCAACCGTTTGCGCGTCCGTGTCCCTTCCACACTGTATTTTGTCAAATTTACTTCGAAATCCATAATCTAATTCCGTTTCACACTGCACCAAGATGGCCGCGGGCTAAGCCGTAAAGTAGTCCAAATAAAGCTCCGTGACGGTAAACGGTGTGTGAGTGTGTAAATCGCCTTAGAAGGCTTAGAGTGCTCCCCTGAACAGTTTCTGTGAATTTTAGAGGACATAGGTTAAAGACTAGGGTATAGTGCTGTTTTAATAATGCAGGGTAGGGAATTAAAGTTTAATTTCTAGGGTACGGTGACTTTTAGTGTAGATCATAGGTTCCCAACGGGGGCGGCACCGCCCCCTGCTGGGCGCTGCTTTTCATGGAGGCGGTAGCGTGTCCAAAGACATTGGGGGGTGTTTTGAAATAACTCTATTTTCATGCAAAAACATTTTATATAGCCGTCTAAAATGTGTATGTTATAACTTAACTTTCTTACTTACTTTGTATTTTGTGTTTGATTTTTTTCATGTGAAGGGGGCGGTAGTCCATAAAGGTTGGGAACTTATGGTGTAGATTTATGCCTATTGTCGTACGTTTGTGTGACTGTCTCGTTGGTCTAGCGATCGCAAGCGCGACTGCTGAGCATGAGGTACTGGGTTTGATTCCCGGGTCGGGCTAAGTGTTATTCGATTGGTAAAGTTACTTCTGACGACCCGAATGGCGCAGCGGTAGTGAGGCTGCCTTACGTTCATAGGGTTCCGGGTTCGAATCCCGGTAGGAGCAAGTGTTTGTATAAGCATGGACATTTGTTACCGAGTCATGGATGTTTATATGTATAATAAGTATGTATTTACAAACAAAAAGTATCTATGTAGTATATCAACTATCTAGTGTCCACACACAAGCCTCGTTACTTAGTGTGGCACTAGATGGCGCTGTGTGTAATGTCCAGCGATATTTATTTTATTTTTATTTATTTACTTCTTTAAAATTCAGTTTAATTTATTTATTTTATTTTTATTTTATTCTTTTTAAGAAGGCTTACAGACTAATAACAGAATAATAGATAACAAAAATATATAATTAAGTTGCTAATAACAAGCCTCCACAGATATTACAAAAAAATAAGAAAAATTACGATTAACTAATGCCCAAAAGTTGAACTTACGGTTTTTTATTTTATTTTAAATGTTACGTTGCTACATGTGTGTTTGAGTACCACCAGCCGGTGCCTCATTCACAAAAAAATGATTTGGCTAAAAGTTTTCTTGCTACGCCCGTCTTAGTGCAAAATAAGTCAATGTCATGTTAATATTCTAGTCTTCTTCTTTTTGTCGTATCGGTGTTATTTCTATTTAATACAGTTTTGGCCCAGTAAGTGTACATGCAGGCACATAGACATCATATTAGCCAAACTATTAATGTTAATTGATCGTTATTTAAGAAATCTTAAAAACGGCCTAGTCTATCTCACATAGTATATAACCACATATCTACTTAGATGTCACCCAAAAGAATGCCTAATTAAAGAGTGCTGTTGGATTTTCAACTCTCTAAGCATTAACTAAGGTCAAAACTTAAGTTAATCCCTAAAAAAGGGCAAAAGTAGACGATCTAGTATTAGTGAAAACGGACATTACTCGTGCTTTTACAACATTCCGTGTTCTGTAGTACTAACCATAAAAAACCACCTTAATCCAGCACTAACAATAATTTCTCCACACTTGATTCACATAGCGCTCAAAATTGTAATGTCCTCAGTGTGACACGGTTACAATTAACGCATTAAGTAATTGACACTTTGACAGTGTTTAATAGTCGCCCCGTGTGGATCGATCATATGGCTATATTTAACAAGGGCTTTTCTGTGACCATATAAGGTGGAAGAGCCATCGACGCTGAAACGGTAACCGCGTACTCAGTCCATCATTCTGAATTCCCCCCCACATATGTATAAATTTTCCAGCGGTAATTAAAAAAAAAATGTTCCATACTTTTGGACCGTCTAGTTTTGTAGGAAAAAGCTGTTTTTAAAAAAAATAACCTACGAAAAAGTTCCAGGTCCCTATACAATAACATTAGTGAGTGCTCTGGCTATCCTGTTAGTCCCAGCTGTCGTTCATAGATCTTTGACTGCCGTATCCAGCAGTCCCAAGCCTTAAAGACTGATTGGCTATCACTGATTCTTTCCCGACTCCCAATAACTGGGTTGTGGATGTTGAGGATAAATACGACATGCTCCCTTTAAACAGCAGGCTAGGCCCATAATGATGACTGGTGAAGCGGTGAGGGTCTCAAAACAAAGCAAAGGCGTCTTCTCAAACAGTCTGCAGGGAAAATACCTCTTTCCGGATAGGACAGCGCATTTATTCACCACGCCTATTGTGAACATCGTACTCAGAATGAATGAGTAAACGTAAGATAATTTCAAACGATTTTGATATTGACCACTCCTACCGAACCTCCTCCCTACCCCCCTCTGCTGAACGAGTAGTCTACTCGTTACGTACAAACATAATATAACAATACGCCTGTAATCCTCGAAGCGTTGGGCAGAGGTGCACATAACAGTACACCCACATTTCACCAGTTATGTTAGTCCTGTGTAATAGGGGGCGAGCCTTTTGCCATCAACGGACACAATTCCAGACTCCGTGGTAATATTTACTTAGTTTTAAAACTTCATAATTATCTATGAGTGTAACTAATTGTTTCAAGGACTTTTTTTTTTAATTCAAAGATAGAGAGAGAGTAGACGATTTCAACAAAATTCAAATCAACGTTACTTTTACGTCGCGCGTTCGTGCTCTGGTTGGCGTTTTCAGAACGTTTTAAGTACCTAGGTGCATAATATGTTGTTCACTAGAAAATACCTATATCATTATATACACGTTATTTTGTAGTTTTTCGCAGTATAAAATAATTGCTACAACATGCAATTCCCGCTGGTATTATTAGCGTACAATGTTGTGTTGAACAATATTCAAATTATGCGGTGTAACTATTGGAACAATAATTGTAACGAAGCCAATAATTAGGCCGGTAAAAATCAAAACACAAACAACTTTTTACCCGACTGCGGCGAAGCCCAAAAGGAGGGTTATGGTTTGACCTGTTTGTAAGTATGTATATGTATATGTCCATTTCTTTGTTCCCTCGTAACTCTGAGGAGTTAAGAGGTCATACGGATGGGGGGATTTGAATAAATTATACGTCGTTAGATTCGTCTTGGCGGCGCGAGTGTCACTGGCTACATTAAAATAAAATGATAAATCATGTAAAAGTAGATAAAAATAGTAAACTAAAAAGCTGTAAATAAAAAATAACAAACAAAAGTTGGAAGCAAGCGGGACCCATTCCATATTATATTTTCAAACCCAAATAGGACCCGCCTGCTTCCAACTTTTTTAAATTTAAAATGTGCTTGTTCTTAGCTTTTCAGTGTATAACAGTTTTTTTTAACTTAAGTTTTCTACCGCAGTCCAAGGTTTTTTTTTATAATTTAAGGTGTAACAAATTCCAGCTTCCACGCCGTCAAAGCCACAACTCAAACCTAGCCATTTTCAAAAACAGTCAAAGTCATTATATGTCGACAAAGCATCGTATCACCGTCTGCCTACCTTTTTCCAACTACGTATGTTGAGGTCGGTTTCCAGTCTAACGAGATGTATCTGAATACAAGAATTTTACATGAAGCGACTGCCTATCTGACCTCTACGACCCAGTTAGTACTGAGTAATACAATATCCTTGGTAAGACTGGTTGTCAGACTTTCAGGCCACTGAATTGTAACGACTGTAAAAGATTTACAAATGACAGCCGGGACCAACGGCTTAATCTGCTTTCCGTGGCACAGAGGAAACTCGGTATGTAACGGGTGGTCACCCATCCACGGACCGGCACAAAGCACCGTATGCACAATTCAATTTGCTCAGGGATTAAATTTGCTAGATGAACCGTGCCACTGCTGACGTCAAACAAACCTCTACCAACGAATTACAAGTTCCGGTAATCCCGACGTATGCTTTAAGCAAATATTATCACTCGATATCAATGTATGGACACGTCCAGGTTAAATATTTTAAGCAGTCGTACTTATTTTGGTTTATATGTGTTTTATTTTGGTAACGGCCAGCATAAACCTACGGAGCAGATGATTTTTTTCGTTATTTCAGGGTTGGCTCTTATTGATGGTAAAATTTGTTAATATTAATAACTATCTGTTTCTCGCAACCTTCGTCGGCGTGAAATTATTATAAAAGGCTAGTTCTCTATTTGAATCGGATTATGTTAACAATTCCAAGTGTTTTAAATTTTTTTCACGGAAATGTAATCTTTTTTCCAAAATAAAATTTGCTTTAGTTACTCCTTATTATAACATCAGCTATCTGCCAGTAAAAGTCCTCCCGTCAAGATCGGTTCCTGCCTTTCGGAGATTAGCCGGAACTAACAGACAGACAGACAAAATTTTTTTAAAAAAGTTATATATTTTTATATGCATTTAGTAAAAAAGTTTTTTTTTTAAGTTACAAACAGACAGTTCAGTTATTTCGATAACACATTATTTTAGGCCACATTAAGCGACATCAGTATCCGTCATAACATGCTCTTTTTACCGGACCCTACAAAAGCCAGTTCACCCTTTGGCAAACTCATTCCAAGCCCAAATGAACAGAATCACAAAGCACTGCCATTCATTTGGTTGTGTCCAAACTTCCGTCGCTGCCCTTATCAGTGGCTGTCCTATTTACCTTACACTGAAAGTAGGTTGGGTTATGTCACGGGTTCTTCGTTTCCCGGCCGAACCCTAATGCTGCCAATAAGAACAACAAAAGGTTTACTAAATACTTGGGATGGGTGCGCGTTGATTGATTGTGATGAATTTGTTTTTGTACTGATTTATACGTTTGAGATGACTGCTGTGTGACGGTTTTAATTTTTAATTTCAATATAGATAAAAAGAAAACTTACTTAATAGGTCTCGCGTTCGAACCCAAGACACGCACCTATGATTTTTCGGAATTATGTGCGTATTGTACCTATAATTATCACTTGCTTCGGTGATGGAAAACAACGTGAGGAAACCAGCATGCCTAAGAGGTATTTCTCGACGGCATGTAAAAGCCAAGTCAGAGGCTCTTGGGCGGCATAAAAACTCTGACACCAGGTTAGGCACTAACCACACGATAAAGAAGAAGAAGAAAGAAATAATGGGTGTAAAAGTACCCTTAACGAAGCCGAAGGACACTTCTTCTCCCCGGAATTGCGATGTTTTTTTGTTCTAATCCATACCTGGGAACCTTCCAGTTACGGAAATATTGGTGGTCGATGTACCAACTGTTTTTAAATACAAGTCTTTTTATGTTTTAAGTTGACTTTGAATAGCTCCTCGGCCCCGATGCATCCATCAGTATACTGCTTTGAGTCCTACCGTAAAACGTGATTTTTAACCCCAAACAAAAAGTCGTTTCCCAGCAATAATTTTTGCGTAGAGTTACTATAGTTTGATGTACAGAATGCTTGGTTGACGGCTTCGTGGTCCGTTTACACCTCGTTTACGATTTAATCAAAGAGTGTCTGATAGATTTAGGCTGATATGGAAATTTGTCACATTTGTTTAAATTACATGAACGTACGTTCATTACGTGATTTGTTGAGTCTAAATCAAAATAGCCAATTGTAAATTGGATTTTTCACGCTATTGACAAGACTAAAAATTATATAAACTAAGCGGTACTTCTGGACACGACGCGTAATGTTAGGAGGTTCCTCTCTCAAGAGTCATGACCACCGGTAGCTCGGACACAGTTCCCGATGCTGGTTGGCTACTTTTTTTTTCAATATTGTTTAAATAGTATGTTAGAACAAATGAATAAAGAATATTAACTAAATTATATTTCCCAAATGTTTCCCTTCAGACTATGCAATGACATTCATTCCTGTTTATAACTCGTCGTGAACCTTCTGTTGCCACCTCTTTGGTGGTAACGTCGAAGTCACGACAGTTTAAATCAGAAGACAAACGGCTTCGGTAATGTTCGGCGCATTTCGTGTTATTGGCTGGAACACCTTCCATACCTCCGTATATTACACTTACGTCGGATCAATCTGATTGGTTAATAAATGATTGTAACTACGCAATATGAGAGTAGGTTGGTTCATAATTATGACTTGTTGTGGAATTATGGTGATGTTTTTATTGATTTTCATTTGTTTCCTTCGGTATCGGCATTGTTACAACTTTATAAAATCGTTCGATAGTTGCCCGCGATCTATAGTGCAAGATATTGAAATTATGGTTTAAAACTTAAAATATATCTATCTATAGATTTTCACATAATATGTGTAGGTACACAATTTCCATAATTGGGTTCACCTAATTCTTATTCATTCAATTCGTTTTAAGACTTATCACTTCCTGTATTAAACTCTTCTTACATTTAATTATACAATTTATTAAAATTTTCTTAAAAAAATAATAATCATTAGTATACTTTATTCGACACTATTCTTAGTGAGTTTCCATTTTTTTGTGAAAATGTATTGTCCTATGTGTAAGGTGTCCACCTCTAGTTTTCTACGCATTTCCATCGACCATTGCTAACCAGCTAATACTTCACCAAGACATGACCTACTCTCTTACATCATACAAGGCATACAAAATAAGTCTCTACACTTCATAAAGCCTTATACCACTTTAAGAACTTCCACACCACCTACCTTCCAACTATAAAACGCCTTCCTCCACCATTAAGGCCACTTCCTACGGCCCAACATAGTATTTTACGCTCTAAAAGTGCATTTGACAAGTGTACATTAAGTGCAAGTATCATTATACACCCGGCCCCACCTGTACAGGGTGCGGCAGAATTAAAAGTAAAGTGTAATACTGGGAGACACGCTAGCCTTTAGATTGAATGTAACACTATGTTGTCGTGAGTTACGGAACGTTTTAGCATGATTTTTGCATACTATTAACGTGGGTTTTAGAGGTCGTTCTATTAAAAGAATGAATAACTTGGTCTACTTTACCGGAATGGGATCATTTGGACGATAGTAGACCATTAACCCGACAAAATAGGCCGACGGTCAACGAAGTTATGGTTTCAATGTAAAAATAATGTATGTAGGAATTGTAAAAGGAAAGCCATCAAGACTCAATGTAATGCACTGAAAACATTGTACTGATGTATACATTGAATAGAACAGGGTAGTATTGGGGTCATGGAGGTATTTTAAGTTATAACTTGGAAAAAAGTTGGAGCTTTGAATATCTCGGTAACAAGAAGGTTCCCAGGTAAGGTCCTGAACAAAAGAATGATCGCAACGAAAGGGGACAACAAGTGTCTTTTGGTTTCGTCAAGGGTTTTTCTTACCCATTATACATAAGGTCTTACAAAAGCGGACGAAGAAGATAATGATGAAGATTAATGTTATAATAAAAAAAGTCTTATGCTTTGCGTGTTTATTGTTTTTTTTATACGACAAATATTTTTTTTTCTTTCGTTCCTTATGAAGTCAGTCACGTCGTCTTCAATAGACGTGGCTCCACTTAATAATGCCACAGCAATGACTAATGTTAGCGTTTCGGATGTAACTCTCTTTACTGAAGGGAATTGAATGTGCTCAATAGGATCGAGTGGATGTTGCTCTAAGAGGATTAAGGCTCTAAAAGGATTAAATCATTTATTGCGTTCAGCGCTTGAAGTATTAAAGAAAAATCTTCCAGATAAAAATGAAAGAGACAGAATGATGCTCTGGTGCGGGCCTAAATGATTTAAGAAAAAGAAAGAACGAAAAAGTATTTATTCGTCGCAGGGATATGACGTGCATACTTTAGAGTTATAAGCAGATGACAAATGAATCAATGAAAGTGAAAAAAAAATAAGTGATGACAAAAAGATTGAAGAACACTAATACAGTATAGTTGAAAATCTCAAATCACAAACACTTATCCCTCATAAACCCTATCAAGCACATTGAATTCCCACCAGTGACTTGTCACTACAGCTGCATTGCAAACGGTAGCCACTTAATGCCACAGCACTTATTAAGTGCTGTGGCATTAAGTGGTGCCACGTGTATTGGTGCATTGACGATCTTATTCCATCCACTTGAGAACCATTCAATATTTTAGCTAGTTCTGTTAAATATAAATTGGTCTTCAACTGGGAATATCTTTGGTACGATGAAAATCGGTGCTGAAACATGAATACTTCCCGAAATCAGAGGCTTCATTGGAATTAACCGTTTATTGGGGTGACTGTTCATTTTTGTTTGAATTAATTTCTTTCACTTTTTTCTGTTTTGTGTAGAGACGACTCACTTTGAGTGTACTCGTTATATTTAGGAGTATTTGGAAGTCTCTTATGGTAACTTGAATATCGTTATTTACACTAGCTTTTTCTGCAACAATTTATAACATCTAATTTTCCTGGTGCATGGTATTTTTTCTGTCTGTAAAGTCTTTTGTTTAAGTTGAAGCAGGTACTGATCAACACCAATACTATAGCAAAGAAAATCACTATAGAGGCTAAAAAATAAAACCTCTTTTCGTGCAAGCAAAGTTTCCGGCAAGAACTAGTTCTAAGTCTTCTACCCAAAACTCTCAAGCGTACAGATAAGTATAAGTTTAAACAGTTGTATCGCTAAGCAACGCAAAGTTACGAACATGACGGATACATCTTATCAATGTTTCACAGTTGGCTAGCTGAGTCCCTGCTTACCTGGCTAAAACTTTAATGGGATTATTGTACGGGGTGACAAAGCAGCTTTAATTTCTGTAATATTCACGGTTCCAGTAACTAACCTATTGCTAGTAGTTACTCACACCCGTACCTTCATTATAATATTTTAGCTCGAGCCGTGGTTTTGAAGGACTGTGTAAAATATAGGTACCTTATGCAGTGTGACGACAGAAAATTAGAAGCAGGAAGACAGGCATTTAAGTTTCGACATTCGTTAAGGCTATAGTATAGATTATTCGTAGTTAGGTAGGAATATACAGGCAGTGAATCGTGTTTAAAAATGCCCGACGTACCTATATCCTGAGATTTTTCAGGTCATTCAAATTCAGATACAGCATCATCATCAACAGCCTGAATTCAGCGCTGGTTATAGGCCTCTCTTTTCTTGTGCCTCCACGGACCTGTGCCAGCCTCATCCAGGTTTTTCCTCCGATGACAACTATATCGTCTCATTTATTGGTGGCGAGATGGCCACTAATAAATCAGATTATTTACAAGAAAAAAAAGTTTAACTTTACTTTCGGAAGTCGGTGACTATTGTTTGTTTCATTGACTTTTTTGCCACCGACTTCCGAAAGTAAAGTTATTTTAAAATTTTTAGTGTTGTTTTTGGAAGTCGGATATTTTTTTGCAAAAAAAGTTTTTATCCTTTACCCTTTTTATCACACACAAAGCCTTGTTAACTATCAATTTTGCAATTTCTTTTACTTGGATAACATATTTTTACCAGATATTTTAATTTAAAATATGGGACCAATCGGGAAGTATATAATATATACCCTTTCAGAAAAAATATTTTTTTTTTCAAATCAGTTCATAAATGACGAAGATATGAGGTAAAAAACACAAAAAATAAAATAAAAAAATTACCGAATTGAGAACCATCTCCTGTTTTTTGAAGTCGTTTAAAAAGAGGTTATCTTTGCCTCCATTTACAGCGATTTCAACAAAGAGTACAACATTGGCTCACAAACTACCATCCCGAAAATGAACAGGACTTTAAAATCATTCAAAATTTAAATTCAATGAAGCGATAATTTCATTATCAAATCTAAAATTCAGAAGGTACTAGGACTTTATAAAGCTAATAGAATTTTATCTGTGTTTCACAGCTCGGTAGCCGGGACTACGACCTTTCTACCTGGGTCTTAACTTCAATAGTCTATCTTTAAAGGCTATGAACAAAGTTGAACTTTTGCCGTTCGAGCATTATTGCTTGGAATTTGTAGATGTTTTTTAATAACTTGAATGGCTTGGTTTGACTGAAATACGATGAATGACTGAAATAGTACCTACTACTTATTATATTCACTCCATCATCATCTTATTTTTTTTTTAATTTTATTGTCCTAATTAAATTCTGTTAGGTAAAGTGATGGCCTGAAGCACAGGTTTATATAAACCTATATCGGGCAGGTCGCTACTAAACATCTAAATTGAACTAGATGAACTATTACTAAGTACTTGCAACTGTTGATATGTTTTAGTTATAGTTTACCTTTATAAGTACTATTTTTACCATTGTATAAACAATAATACTACTGCGCCTAAATGTACACTTTTTGTAATACTTTTATAAATAAATTATTATTTTATTTATTTATTTTTATCTGCCTGCCCTTGTACCATGTGACTTGGGGTCGGCGCAACGCATTTTTTTCTTCCATTCTGCCCTGTCAAACGTCACGCTGTCATTTTTACCGTTTTCTTTCATATCATTCCTCACTTAATCTTCCTATCCAATCCTTGGTCATCGTCTAACTTGTTATATTCGCTTATAAAAACTAAATTGCAAACGCAGCCAGTTGATGCCTGAATACCTATTAACATTTGATATCTGATTTTGTCCATTAAATTCTAATGAACAGTTTAAAACCAATGAAATCGAATAATAATGCTCTGAAACGGTGAAAGCACTAATTCAAATTAAATTATAATGTAGTCAATACAAATGACAGAATGATCATTGAAATAAATGCTTTTATTTAGAAAAATAAACATAACACTGATGTAGTTATGTATGTCTCAATGACACAAATGGTTAAGCAAATGTGTACGGGCCCATAGTACACCAACATCTTGCCAATTATGTTGATGTCCAATGTAATATGGGGCGATGTCAACCAGGCCCACATCCTGGCTTAAAAAAATAAAAATCCAATACAACCTCAATTTTAAATATTATCAGCCCATTTCCGCTTCACTAGCTCGTATCCTCAGCTTACCTGGCAAACTTTAATGGACTATGTTTAAGCCTGGAACAAGGTTGAAGTTCCAAAGCACTTTCAATCCGATAGAATCTGCGGTTTTTCATTTTGTAGTCTCATACGCCCTACAGACTGACGCGAGAAGTCTCGGCGAGAAGGCTCGCCGGGACATAACGCGAGAACCGAGAAGGTCCCTCATGGGACACTCATGGGACATTTATGATACTGTTCTCTTTTCTTGCCCGAGAAATCCTTTGAAGCGGGGCAAAAAACCGACACCGATCGGAGATCAGGCGAGAAAACGAGATGGCGAGTAACCAATCACATTCACGCTTTTTGGGTGTTCTCGGCGTGAGTCTGTAGGGCCCTTTAAGCTCGCCTGTAACTTTCGAAGGTTTAAAAGCCCTGCCTTGGCTATTAAAATTCTTAAAGACTTAAGTTTTAGCGTGGTTGTTTTGCTTTTTGGGGTTGTTAGGGTTTTAACCTATATAAAGGAGGAGGAGGTTATAAATTCGTCTGAATGTATTTTTATAGTCTACAACTTTTGTTCCGTCTGTTTTTAGATTTAAAAAAGAACCCTTTAAAAGTTCATCATCAATAGTTTTGAAATCACAGCTGCAACGTACTTGAATTTCTCATTAGCATCTTCGTAGCTAAAAATTGATTTTTCCATACATTTGATTAAATTTTTAGTTCCAGCAACAAAACGACGACGTACGACGTACTTACGTTTTATCGACAAAACGTCAGTCTTGAATGAATGGCTATCACTAAATCGATAACTTCGAAAGCATGTTTGTTTTGTGTGAAGTGGTTGCCTGGAATCACCCTCCGCTGGATATTGGCCTCGCCTTTCTTCCGTCATGCCTCCCGATTCCATGTGCCCCTTATCAAGGTGATTTCCAAGAAATCGCCAACCTAAAGAGCTAATAAATAATCAATATAACTCGTGCATCTCAATGTCTAATCGGCTTCCAAGAATACAGACTAGAAAATCACACTTTCATAAGATGTTCTTCGTAATTTAGTAATTATTACCTCCACTCTTATTTGATCTAGAATTTTAGACCATTCGTTTAAGCCGATTCTAGGCTCAAAATATCTCCAATTTCTAGACACCTGGTACTAGCACTTAGGGTATAGACGTAATAAAAACTTAGTGTAAGCAATTTTGTTTTTGTCCTACTCCGAGCCCTAACACGAACGCGCGAGCTAAACGTAACGTTAACATAACCGACTAATTTGTGCTCGCGGCTTCGCCGAATTCGGTAATTATCCCACGGGATCCTACTACCGAATTAAAAGTATCCTATGTGTTAATTCAGGTTATAAACTATATTTGTGCCTAATTTGATCCAAATCCGCTTAATAGTTTTTGTGTAAATGAGTAACAAACATCCATCCTCACAAACTTTCGCATTTTTAATAGAAGTAGGCTTTTTAATTAGAAAATACATACAAAGTAAGCATTTCGGTTAAAAAAATTGCGACAAGCACAATTCGTATTAACCGTAGATGGGACATAACAAAATCTTAAAACTAAGTAAATATTATGTGCGAAACAAGTATTAAATTTCAAAATCGTTCAAATTCACGTTACGTATACTCCGCGCATTTGTGCTAGGCCCACTGTTAAATTTTCGCAAAGTTATTTTTCTTTGGTGGAATTGGGAAGACGTCGGATTAAAACTCAAGGCTCTTTGTTATTATTAAATGAGTTTTGTTCACAGCTGTGAATCTCTTTTGTGTAAGTAATTAAAGTGTATCTAATTTTCGTTATTAAGGTAATTGTATAATTATGTTTTTATAGATGGTATTCTGAAAATGGTCGAAGGTTTAGGTGGTTTAATGTTATTTGACGTTTGAAAGTGGTGATTCCCAGAATTAATCATAATATTGATTTTGAAAATTTTAGACAAAGAACTGGTGATTCAAAGGTTATTTAGTCAATAAATAATCTAATCATAAACACATTTTTATAGTTGCAACATGCTTTACCTACCACCCAAAAATACAAGGTGTAAACGGACCCTTCACAAAGCCGTCAACCAAGCATTCTGTACATCAAACTAAGTAATCCTATGCAATAATTATTGCTGGGAAACGACCTTTTTTTTGGGTGAACAGTCACGTTTTACGGTAAAACTCGAGTGTAACGCACTCAAAACATTGTGCTGATACATGCATTGAACATTAAATGGGTCATGGAGATATTTAAAATAAAGTTATAAGCTTAAAAACTAGTATTAATTAAAACATAAACCTGTGAAAAAGTTGGAACTTTGACCTCCAATATCTGCGTAAGTAGAAGCTCCCCAGATACTGCATAAAAAATGATTGTAATGACGAGGAGAACAATATTGCCTTTCGATTTCGTCAAGGGTATATTTACACCCTTTATATACGTACCAATCGTGGTCTTGTATAACCCCTTGTCTAAACAAAAACAAATGAATTTTAAAGCATATGCAGTGCTGTGTCAAGCACTTATTATGCAGCGTACATACTTTACAAGAAGTGAATGAAGCGGCTTCAAGCCGCTCTAGAATATATGTCACTTTTTGCATTCTGCATGCATTATCTACGGAAGCAGAACGGACAGATAAAGTGCACATTCGACGTGCCTATTTTCAGGGCACGAGTTTTATTTTAAGCACGATGTCTGCCTTCCACCGCCAACAAATTTTAGGCATTTTAGTAACAAAATTTGTGTTCTTTTCTCTCTCTGGCATGAGGTTTACAATATGGCACACGGTGGCATGGGTTTATATTGCATGTCATGGTTAGAAATACGCGCAGTTTTAGGCCGCGGCAACAGTTCAACATACTTATTGCAACATGGATAAAGATCCATAGTATTTTTACATTGATGCAAAATCAGGGACCCCACTAATGCAGGAATGTTTTAGTTAGACAGAGATGGCGCTGAACAGCTGTCTAACGCCATTTCTCTCACTCGAAATAGAACTAAAACGTTCCTACATTAAGGCGCCATGGTAGGGCCACAGATTTATAATAGTGAAAAGACTGATTATTTTCTTCCTTATACATACACTCTTGTCTACCATTCATTTCAAAAACACAGTCCCACAAGTACAATCGCGCACAAACCTCTATTTCATTTTATTATACCTCTCATAAACGTTCAAGGTGTCTGTCTGTACTGTACCCGGGACGGCACTGGTCCCGCCCACCTCCTGATAACGGCTACACTTAGTACCTTAAATGTACAGGTAGGTATGATAGTGGACGCTTGATTTACTATTATTGTCTGCGCCGAGGTTATGAGAACGGCGGGAACTAGCATTTTTATAGACTACAAATAAGGGTACTTGTTATTATTTTCACGTTGTTAAAATAATATTGTTTATGGGCTTGTATGATATGTACCTATATTTATGAGATGGTAAAACAACGTAAGCCCTTGCTAGCTGCAAATATTGATGGGGCACTAATATTGTAGTTTTTACCAGAAAATACATACCGTATCGTAAGTTTTGTTTAAAGTATTAAAATGTCAATGATTTTTATTGCTAAGCAAATTGAATACCAACTGAAATAGTCAAATTGCACAAGGCTGTCAATTTGCCCAATAATTTTTCAGAAGGTACAAGCCCGCCAATCTATTCCATCATATTCATATTCATTTATTTGCGTTCCACAAGGTAAAACAAGCTGATACAAAAGGCTTAGAGCTAAGAGCCGCTGTAGACCCTGTTAGGGCACAGCAAATTATTATTTAAAAGGTGCATTTATTACTTAAAGTTAAAAATCGAAATCTTAGAAATTAAAAAATTAACATAAAATTATACCTACATGAAAAAAAAATATTATTACATTCGCATAAAATTTACATATTTTCTAGTCTATATCCTACTATTAATTACATTCCCAAACAACTGTAACTCCTGAAAGCCAGAATCAAAAGTGGCGACCTCCAAAAAAGCGCCGAGACAATGCAGCTGAAGAATTTGAAGAGAAACAATTTAACTGTCTTGGATCCTGCAACGAAAATAATCAGAAAAGAATAGCGGGGGAGTAAGTACCACAATCTCGAAGGTACAGAAATGATCGTGTGTAAAAAACGAATTCCCTAACCATCATCACTACATAGTATAAAACAAAGTCGCTTCCCGCTGTCTGTCCGTCTGTCCCTATGTATGCTTAGATCTTTAAAACTGCGCAACGAATTTTGATGCCGTTTACAATAGATAGAGGGATTCAAGAGGAAGGTTTATATGTATAATACATGTATATTATAGTAGAGAAAACATTAGTATCTACATTGCACCCGTGCGAAGCCGGGGCGGTTCGCTAATCAGACACTAAAAGCTAAATTAACTCCTTATCATAAAAACAAATAGGTACCCCTACCCAATACTAACCAAACACAAAACAATTTCATGAAGATTAAAATTAACCACAGATAAAGGCAGCAATAATATCTCGTTAAACGATTTAATATTGACACACGTGTTAGGCAGTCATTATTTCAATTTGCTAATAGGATATCTAGGTACTGAATAGAAGTGTGTTGGAACCTCATTAATTAATTTTGGCTCGAAAATTATTTCGAATGATAATAATTAATAATAAATTTGTTTATTTCTCTCATCAACATTGACAGTATAGAGTCACATTATCACTACATAAAGACTGGTGTCTGTTTTAAAACCTGTATTACAGTCCACCAAGCTAACCCTCCGTCGCACATTTTTATCTTATGACATAATTAAGAGAGAGAGAGCAGAGCTTTGAGGGCTTTGACAACCCTGTTTTCTCTTCTCCACAAACCCACTTCTTCTTCTTATCTTACATCTCACTGTCAATACTTATGCTCTGCGCACAGCAAGAATCTTCGGTCCGCTAATAATTGTCTTCTACGATGTCCTTCTCATCGCTCTGGTTTTATCAAATCTTCTTTCTTTGTCCAGGCGGTCTTCCTTTGGAATGCGCTCCCTCATAGTATTAGGACGGTGACCAGTCGGTTCACTTTCAAAATGAAAGCTCGAGAGCATATACACAAGAAGTTGGCAGATTTGTCTCAGAAATAAGTTGCAGTAGTTTTTCTTGTTATCTCTCTTCACTTTATATATTTTGTTTTATGTATGTATATACTGTTACTGTTACTGTTACTGTTAGCCTGTATCATCCCACTGCTGGGCAAAGGCCTCTCCCCATGACTTCCAAATTCTTCGATCCAGGGTATGTATATAAGTATAGGAAGTGTATAGGATGTATGTATATAAGTATTTATTATATCTATATATGTTTTATAAATATTTTCTAGTGTTTTCCGTTTTGTTATTGCACCTACTGTGTATTATCTCTGCATCACCCTAAGGTAGACTGGTAGAAAATGCCCAAGGCATTAAGTCCGCCTTTGTACAGTTTTTTACTTGTGCATAAAGTTTTAATAAATAAATAATTAAAACTGCATTAAATTAACATATACGATGAATAAACATAGTTAAGTTAAATTAACAAATAAATTATAAATTAAACAAATCAATTAAAGCATCATCAAAAAGGTTAAATAAAATAAAAGAAATAAAAGTGAACATTTCAGATGACAAGAGAGGGTTATTTTTGACTTGGTGGAGCGTATGTGTGTGTCAGTGAGAGTGAGAGTGGGGGTGAAATTATTCTTCACACCTTAATTTAATAGTGTGAAAAATAACTTGTGTAGGTGTATCGTTCCATGCATTAGTCCAAGGGTTTCAACAAACATTCTGTTGCATTGTAATCAATGCCTGGAATGTTATTATATAAATACGAACCCAAGAAACCATAAAAGTGATGTGCCACACTGGTCTTATATCTAGTAGTTCAATTAGTAGTTAATTAATCAATCAATCAGGACCGTAGTGAATTTTTAATAATTTTTAATGCCAGTCTTATTCTCCAGCCCTTATCCTAACTTCTTGAGGGTCTGCACAGCATATTTCTTCTTCTTCCAAACTTCTATTAGTCGTCATTTCATTACTTCCCTACCAGCATCTTTCACACAGTCCAACCATCGTTTCTTTGGGCTTCTGTTGTAACATTTTGTTTTCCGTTCTAGCATAACAACACGCGCAAACATTGTTTCACAAATAGTAACTTCAATGTTGCAGTGAACAGGAATTACTTAATCTAATATACAAGGTAAACATTTGTGAGAGCCTGGTGCCCGAAATATGCATACTATACCCGTGTTACGGGTCACCAAGCCCCCCTAAGACTTACAGGTATACAAACTTATTTAGATTAATAAACTAACAACACATTGAGTAATGATGTTACTTAAATACTATAGGTACAGAAGGTTTAGACAAACCTTTGCTATAACATCAGCCGTCAATATCGTCAATCAATTACAGAATGGCAACACTTTAAACAGAAAACGACCAAGCATTGATTACACCCTTTACTACTAAAAGACAGTACGCAAATGAATGCAAATACATTCAAAGTTTCACCCTTTCAGTGAAATCCTCTTAGCAACGCATTTACAGCAGTTTTAATGGCCCAACCTCTATAAGACCGTTGACAATTAAGTTCATTGCGAAGGCTTTCTCCACTCGTTCGAATTACAGCCACTTTTCTTTTACGCTTACCTTTTGTGTCGACGCCTTAATACGACGGTGAAATGGCTTTAAAGTTGATAATATAAGACGAGTGAACGGTACACTCGAGTGACTGATTGTTCATTTTTATTTCATGTTCATATGACACCGAAGGAATTATATAGGGATGAAAGTGTATCTGTCTATTTTATTTTATTTTTCGATGATTTATTATGCCAGTAAAAGATGGTGAGTACCGAAATCCAACATCGTTGAATCGGTGATCATCTGCCTAACCTTTTCCCAATTATTTTGGGATCGGCTTTTAACCGGATACAGCTAAATACCAGTATTTTACATGGAGCGACTGCCTATCTAACCTCCACAACCCAGTTAGTACTGGGTAATACGATACCCCTTGGTAAGACTGGTTGTCAGACTTCAGGACTGTCAAAGATCTACAATTGACAGCCGGGACCAACAGCTGAACGTGCTTTCCGCGGCACGGAGAAAACTCGGTATGTATGGGTGGTCACCCATCCACGGGCCAACCCAGGCAAGCGCGGCTTAACCTGACGATCGACCGAGCGGCTGTTATTATTTAGCCACGAGCTTATTTCGCACGTTTATAATATCATAATCGCACGTTAATATAATCGGTCCTCTAATAAATTCATTTTTCAATTTAAAATGTATTCCGAAATATAATAATATAAATGTATTTATTAATGATACACCACAGACTACCTCAAAAATTGTCCCTCCTTTTTTAAATCCATCCAAAGGTTGTCTTGAAAAGATCGATTTTAGCGATGAGACCGCCTCTTGTGACATTTATACGTTCTACTTTTTAACCGACTTCTAAAAAAGGAGGAGGTTCTCAATTCGGTTGTGTTTTTTTTTTTTTTTTGTGCTTGTTACCTCATATCTCCGTCATTTATGAACCCATTTGAAAAATTCTTGTTTTATCTGAATGGATCTACTTCCCGATTGGTCCCATAGAAATTTCATCAAAATCGGTTCTGCAGTTTGGTTTTGAAATCAAAATAGCTGGAAATTTTTGTGTTTATTATTAATATCTGTAAATTGTTTGGTGTACATAGTAAAGAGTATTTATTTTATTCTATTTTATGTTCAGACGGTAAACTTTGAGTGAAATAATGAAAACAAACAGAGGACTGGGGACAATGAAAATCAACAGAGAGTCTGGTATCGGTTAAGTGTTATCGCTCTAGCAAATGACGGAGCTTACAATAATGCGATTCCACGCTGCTAGGTGAGGCACAACCCTTAAGGAACTTAATATGTAATGTAAAAGTTCAACGGAATAAGTTGAGAGTTTAGTCAAGTTGAGTATTTCGTGTGTATTTCAATGAAAAGGTACATATGAGGGGTTATTACGGGTTCATGAAAGAGAATGAGTAATGGATACTTTTCTGAGGTTTGTTTTAAAATGAGTTGGTATTAAATCTTTTTTTTTTGGCGTTGAACCCCTTTATTATAAAAGTTACATAAAACCGCAAAACGTACTAAGTTACTTCGGCGAAAATGAGTTATTATTTTGTTTGGTTATTTAAGTAGGGTCGTTAAAAATCTACTGACTTGTTTTAGTAATATTAGGGAGAAAATTAGCACCTAAAAATGCGAGAAATACCTTCAAAACAAGACAAAAATGAAAGCATTTTCAACACAGATTATAATGAGTAAGTCTGTGAACATTTACTCTGTCTGTAAATATATAATGTCTTTGTCAGTATTGGAAAAGGTTTTGGCTGGGAATTATTATTCCTATTTTAGAAATGCTGCGCAAATATTTGGGTTGGCAAATCCGATTCGACAGTATTTGTTAAACAACAAAGATGAAAAAAAATAGGTCCGAGTGCTCACAGCCTTTATAAGGAAATTTCCAAACGCCTAGTTGACGCTTCCCGGGACCCAAGGGCTGGCTTTTACCTTGGCCAGATACTAAGTGTTTGCCATACAACGTGGCAACGCCGCCAGTCTCTTGGGCACATTACCGGCTGACAGCGTTGAGGAGGAGTTTATTGATGCCCTTTTATAGTTTGTAGTTAGTTTATTTTAGTCATTTTAATTATTATAATGTATATAGTTCTTTTTCTTTATCGTGTGGTTAGTGCCTAACCTGGTGTCAGAGTTCTGTATATAATTAATGTAAATAAAGTGATTGCACCCTTACAAAGATGAACCGCAGCAACTTCTACACACATATTCGGCTTGTGCTGATCGGTAAATACCGTTCGGCTTCTACTCTCGTTAAAGCAGGATCCGGACGGCTCGGCACAATTTGAGATAAACCGCGCGGATTTTGCCCGAACATTTATTTGTTTATCTATAGTAACATAGTGAAGAGTTTTTTTTTTTATTTTAACGCGCTTATCTCAGGAACTGCCAGTCGGATTTTAAAAATGGTTTTTTATAGCCTTTGAGTAAGGTTATGGGCTATTTAACATCACGCTAAGATCCTGCAGGTAGAAACTTAGGCTACTTTTATTTAAAATTTATTTATTTAAAACTCTTATACTATCATTACAGGTTACAAACCTAATGCGATAGCTAAGACTACTTGTAATAATTAAGAATAAGAAAAAAAAGAATTAAAAAAAAAGAATAAGAAAAAAAAATAAGAATAAGAAAAAAATAAGAATTAAGATTCTGTGCAAAACAAATAAAACCCTTGAAATTGTTGACAAAATCCAATCCAATTAAGGAAGTAATATTTTATAATAATTTCACGAGGACGAAAGTCGCAGCGCACTGCTGTATACACATAATTATGTGTGTACCATTTGCTCTTCAACAGATTTCACGAATTCATTCGGCAAAGAAAACAAAAGAGAAACGCAAATCATTGTCCACAAAGGATGACACAACAAAGTCACGGTAATATGTCACATATGTCAAAACCCTTTGACAAATTGTCCGAGCGATTCCCCTTTTTATGGCAAACCCGTAGCAAACATGACAATGAGAAGTCCTCTTTTAATTCCCCAAAGGCACAAATGTCATTTAACTGACATGCTGAAAACGGTTTGACAGTCAATGGATATTTTTGTGTCCACAGTATTGGAATATTCATTTATTTTGTCAGGACTATTTATTACTTTCGCGGTTAAGTAATTACGCGTTGAGCAGCACTTGTCGAAATAAGGTTTCGGTTATGTCGGTATTCAGTTACGATCTCCATTGTACTCGACGCCATTTAAAGCTAAGTCAGAGGTCCATGGGCGGCATAAAAGCTCTGACACCATGTTAGGCACTAACCACACGATATAGAAGAAGTAACCATGTTGTGGTAGTATAGTTGCAGATCTGGTGAGACTGAGTGCCATCCCTGAAATATTTGGAAAATCCAAATACATATGTGATTGGCTCGTTGTTCTAGTGCTCCTGGGTGTGATTCCCAGGTCAGGCAAAGTTTTATTGGGTTTCCATCAGGAATTACTCAGTAGCAGTCACGGAGTCTGGATTTGTGGCCGGTTGCTGGCAATATGGTCGCCCCTATTACATGGGACTTAAACGTAACTGGCGAAATGTGGTTGTACTATTAGATACGCCTCTGCCTAACCCTGCAGGGATTACAGAGGTGATGTTACGTATCTTAATTCTGGCTACATCATTGTATTTTGGTTTTAACCGACTTCAAAAGAAGGAGGAGGTTCTCAATTCGGTTGTATTTTTTTAAATTGTTTGTTACCTCATATCTTCGTCATTTATGAACCGATTTGGATAATTATTCTTTTATCTGAATGGATCTACTTCCTGATTGGTCCCATGGAAATTTCATCAAAATCGGTTAAGTAGTTTGGTTCTTAAATCAAAATAGCTGGAAAAAATATGTCATCCAAGTAAAAGAAATCGCGAAATTGATACTTGACAAGGCTTTGTGTGTGATGCGATAACTAAAAAGGGTAAAATAAAAACGTTTTTGCAAAAAAATAACCGTCTTCCGAAAGTAAAGTTATTTTCCACTTTTTTTAGTGTTATTTTTTTGGAAGTCGGTTATTTTTTTGCAAAAACGTTTTAGCCTTACAAGTAAATAGCACCTGTAGATACTTCGAAAAGAGAAAAAGTGAGGCAATCAACTAAGGTTTATTTATTTCTGCTTTTATTCCCGATCGATTTTTTTTAAATCTCGAACTCTTCAAAGTTCGAGTGAATCGATTTCATCTAAGCGAGTGTGCTCCACCCTAGGCTACGTCATCGCTTCACATTAGGCGATTTGCGGCCAAATGCAAGCGTATTTAGTATTAAAAAAACTTGATTTTATTTTCTATCTAATATATTTATTTCTCTATATTTACGTTCACAAATTCATGTTTTTGACATAAGGGGTACGCAGAAATACAGACGACACTACGATTCTTACATACTCCTTTCGAATATCATTCTATATAATGTATGTTTATACTTATAGGATCCGAAAGTACTACCATCTGATAATCTATTGACAAATTACCTACTTTAAACTGTTTTTTATTATCTTTCAGTCAAATAACAAACGTCCTAAAAAACTAATTCTCAATCGTTACGGCGTCACTGCCCCCAACGACAGTGAAAAGTGTCCCTTTCTTTAACTTTGACAGAAACTTTATCAACATGAAAGATGTCTTATCTACATTACAGGGCCATTTGTTATTCTTAAAACATTCATAATACGAGAAATAACGAACGACACAATCGCGAGTCTGACGGAAGACATTTATTTCCTTTTGTCTAGCAAGAGGAACCGGGCTAAGCGTGTATAGAATAGTGCTGTGAAACGGAGTATTAATCGCTTTGCACCGTTTCGCTTCAATGTATTGTGTTGTACATTCTTAACTGGGTGTGCTTATTTCTGAAGTGTATCTACTGTTGTTATACTAAACCTTTAATAAATATTCTGAAGCAGTGATAGCCTAGTGGTGTGGCCGTTGGACTGCCAAGTCATGGGTCTCAAGTTCGAACCAAAGACACGCACCTCTGATTTTTTGAAATCATGGGCGTATTGTATAATAATCACTTGCTTCGGTGAAGGAAAACATCGTGAAACCAGCATGCCTGACAGATATTTCTCGACGGCATGTAAAGCCAAGTCAGAGACTCGTGGATGGCATAAAAACAGGTTGACAGTAGGTTAGGCACTAACCACAAGATAAACAAAGTAAATATTTTGCAAAAATAAGCAAAAGGGAAGCTTCTGGAAGAAAAATAATCCTAACTAGAACCGCTTTTTTACAGTAACAGTAAAAAGGCGTACACTACGATTTTTTCTTCGTTTGCAGATAAAATTATTAGATAATTTAAAGAAATTCAAGACAACGCTATGGTACTATCCAAATTTTATTACTATTTGTTTTTGAAATGAAGAAAATGTCGTGAGGAAAGTTTTGGGTTTGAATGTAGAGAGAAGAAAGAGTAGAGGAAGACCAAAGAAACGATGGATGGACTGTGTGAAGGATGATATGGCTAGAAAGGTGGTGTCCGATGAGATGACGAGTAATAGAGAAGTATGGAAGAAGAAGACATTCTGGGCTGACCCCAAATAAATTGGGCTAGGGGCAGGAAAATGCCGATGATAGTATGTTAACAGTTTCTTTCTTATGGTTCAATTTTTAGTAGTACTGCGAAGTGAAAATGTAAATTAACCCTTATTCTAACCCATTAAAATGACTAGGCACTCATTTAAGGCACATCTACTCAACTACCCTAAAATAATCCTCATTCCTTTAACACCAACAAACAGGTCATATTCATAGTCAGTCTTACTTGACATATACCTCTTTGTGATGGACTATGAATACCCATTATTCAAGCGTTATGACATCAAATATCTCCGAGTCACGGTCTAAGGTGCAAGTCAGTTCGTATTGCATGCATTAGGTGCAAGACGTTTCAAGTAAAGCCCCGCTTATGTTCACGTCTCTCTCTCTCTTATTGTGCAGTTAATAATAGAGTGGGTACATTTGCTAGCTACTTTATTGGAATATGGACTTTATTTGCAGTTAATAATAGAGTGGGTACATTTGCTACCTACTTTATTGGAATATGGACTTTATTTGTAAGCCGATGGTCGTGTCTCTTAGTGTTTTTACAGCGAATAATTCTTGAGAATCTTCTTCTGAATTACTGAGACAAAACAAATGACTATAGTTTCGAACACCGCATGTATTTGAATTCAGAGTAAAGAATTTCAGGTTTTTTACTCTGAATTTTTCGCCGTAATTAGTTCTTACCTGGTTGCTAAAGAGGTGCACTAACATTACCTACCTTCAAGAAACAAAATAGGTACATAAGTATAAGACCGGCTCACCCTAACCTGTCAGCTTTGCCACCACCTAGTTTAATATTTTACATTTGTACTACAGCAAGAACTTAAATAGGTATTATTCTATAATCCGTGCAAAAAACTTCTGTTCAAATGTACTTTTCTTTCTATCGCACACAGAGGGAACGTGATGACAGAACGTAATCTGTCACCAGGTCGTGACACACGTCTGTCACGGCCACGTCCCGTCACTGCTGTGGACATCAAGCAGGACACGTGTATTTGTGAGAGATTTGATGCAAGGGAATAGAATTGTGAATCGTTTGTGTTATGACTGGAGTATATTTTAGGAAAATTGATCCCTAGATACATATGTCAAACCGCAATGACATTACCGCGGGAAGTGCTCAGGTTCTTTGACGGTCGTTTAGAGTCAAACGTCCGATAGTCTGACAATGGGGTTTTGTGTAACCAAAGTAACTGAGTTGCGGAGGTCAGATAGGTAGTGGCTCCATGTAAAATAGTAGGTAGTAAGTACTCACCTGCATCCTGAGAGATAGAAAGACGACGGCCATGCAGATTTTGCTCTTGAAAAGGAAGAAAAAGTTGTTCCGGGTCTGGTTGTTTGTGTATGTGAGTTTAAATTTTTGTAACCCACGCACCCACGATACAGGAGAAGTTCCTAGTGTCCAGTCTTATTTAAAAAAAAAACTTTTTTTGCAAAAAATAGCCGCCTTCCAAAAAAATACACAAAAAAAAGTGGAAAATAACTTTACTTTCGGAAGTCGGTGCCAAAAAAGTCAATGAAACAAACAATAGTCACCGACTTTATATTACCCTTTTTAGTTACACAAATCCTTGTCAAGTATCAATTTCGCAATTTCTGTTACTTGGATGACATATTTTCAAATCGGGTCATACATGACGAAGGTAACAAACACAAAAAACAATTGTAAGTTTCGATATAGGGGGTAATCTTCGGAATTACAGATCTAATCCCGAAAATTCTTCAACTAATTGGAAGCTACATTATCCCGAAGTATCATAGGCTATATTTAAAACAAAACAGGGCGTTCCCGCCTCGTAATTTCTAACTAAAACGCGAGCGAAGCCCCGGGCATTACTTAGTAGATATTTTATAATTTACCACGCTTTAAGAGCCATTTCATTTTCCGATTTCAACAAGCCTTGTTTCATATTCGAGGTACAGCGTGATCCATTAAATCCCATGTTCCTTCACTCACAATAAATAATGTGCCCGTGTTAAACAAAGGTTTCGTTTTAAAATGACAAATGTAGCAATTTTGTTGCCTCCAAATATTCATCGCCGCTATGTACTATGATTTATTTGGTAAAATGACATCTAATACGGTGTGACAGGTTTTTTTTAAATTTTAGTTTAAATATATCAGGCTGTTTATTAACGGACTTCAAAAAAAGGAGGAGGTTCTCAATTCGTTTTTTTTTTGTGTTTGTTACCTCATATCTTCGTCATTTATGAACCGATTTGAAAAATTCTTCTTTTATCTGAATGGAACTACTTACTACTACCCTATTCGTCCCATAGAAATTTCATCAAAATCGGTTCAGCAGTTTGGTTTTAAATAAAAATAGCTGGAAAAAATATGTCATCCAAGTAAAAGAAATTGCGAAATTGATACTTGACAAGGATTTGTGTGTGATGCAATAACTAAAAAGGGTAAAATAAAAACGTTTTTTTTTGCAAAAAAAATACCGACTTCAAAAAAAAACGGTTATTAAAGTAAAGTCGGTTATTTTTTTAATGATAGTAGTACCGAAAATAATTCGTTTTTTTTTAGATTAAAAAAAATGAGTTTGTAATCTTATTTGAAATATTGCATACATACAGTACATAAACTCACGACTATTTCTAACGTGGGTAAGCAGAAACTACAACGTCAGCAGCTACGATCCTGACATACTCAATTCGCCTCGTACATGTTGAAACATCTGAAATGTTGATGTGATTAATATTCTACTATCTTCGACTAAACACTTGGCCACAAGCTACGTACTCAAGCGACATGCAAGTAGCGAAAACGACTGAAGAGAAAACATCTCACTGCCTGCCTTTTCCCAACTATGTTGGGGTCGGCTTCCAGTCTAACCGGATGCAGCTGAATACCTGTATTTTACATGGAGCGGCTGCCTATGCCTACTATGACTGCCTATCTGACATCCACAACCCAGTTAGTACTGGGTAATACGATACCCCTTGATAAAACTGGTTGTCAGACTTTCAGACCACCTGGTTGAGAGCGGGAGAGAAACAAAGAAATTGTTTTAAACATGCTATGAGTCACCTCGTTGCGACTTGCGGAAACCAGTATAGTTACATTGCTAGCCGCCTCACCGGATCACCTGAGGTCGAGAACGGGGTATTAGGTTTGCTTCTAGGAAGACAATCGTTTTCAAGATAGTTCATTTAGTTCTTACTTCGGAAAATTGACTTTAAAACCTTTAGAACAAGAGTCGATGTTCTGATATTCTGAGACTTCGTATGACCGTGTCTCGATGTTTGATGACGTCATAAAAATAAATTGCACATTGCTATCACGTCACTTCAAGCACTTTATAGCTAACTTGAACTCCACATAACTACGTCATTATTTCAGAATTCATGTATTATTCATATAATTTCCTTCATAACAAGTAATGGAAAATACCATGAAAATATGCGGATAGCATTCTGGCTCGTCATGTCTGTCGTAGATGGATCTTATTATGTGTAGAATCGGAATATTAATATATCTGAAAGTGACAATAGCACAAGTTTGTTTGGTTAATATAATGATACTGCCAGAGCCAAGATTTCAGTACCTGGTTAGGTTCAACCTAAAACTTCAAAAGTGATTTTGATTCATTTTATTTACATGGGTGTTACTAATTGTACTTTTCGATACAGGATAGGTTTATTTGCGACTCAAAAATCGTTGATATTCACATAACGTTTACACTCTGCTAGCCTTTATCATTTCAAACCGATTATAGAAAGTAATTAAATGTCATAAACATTAATACCCAGTACGAACTCTGTAATTTATTTTGAATTAGCGACCCGCCCCGGCTTCACACGAATGCAATGTAGATACGAATATTTTCTCTACTATAATATGCATGTATTATACATATAAACCTTCCTCTTGAATCACTCTATCTATTTAAAAACCGCATCAAAATCCGTTGCATAGTTTTAAAGATCTAAGCATACATAGGGACAGACAGCGGGAAGCGACTTTGTTTTATACTATGTAGTGTATAGTGATAATTGTACACAAGCACATTTCAAACAACATTCCATTCCGATACGAACTGTAATTTCCAAATCTATTTCTGTAGTTCGAAATTCGAACGCTAATCAACAATCGGCTACCGATTATCAAAACAATTGTTGTGGAATTGATTCAGTTATACTTAATTATAATCGATTTTATAATTGAAATCGATTCTGAATCCGGAATCCAATGATATGGCATCAGTAATCGAAATTGTTTTCATCCATTTCAAGTCTTCGCATCTGAAATTAATGTCGGACGACTGAGATTCGTGGGCGCCATGATTAAACCAATTTAAATTAAACTTGATTAACTTGCAGAACGAATTACTAATGTATATTTCCAATTTGTAACAGTTCAGATGATTTTGTAATAATAAATTATAGTTTAACTGGAGGAGCAATTCGCTAGCTATTCTAGACGGGGCCAGTGGGTGGGGGGGGGCTTTGATAAATGGCAATCGTTTTAAAATTGTTTCGGATTGATACAATGACTTTCAGCAGATTTGACATTAAAGCTTCCCGATACCGAGAATCCAATACATTACCGACTTTTCAATCGTCGTTATGTTGTAATGCTACTAGAAATGGAATCAGAACGGGTATCCAGAATCAGGCTGTGGCCTGTATAGAATTACGCGGTGAGATGATGAACTAACGCTTAATGCGAAAACCCGCAACCGTGCAGTTTATCGTCATCGTGTCGTCATCTGGGTAGTTCGAAGACATCATCATCATTTGCCTAGCCTTTTCCCGAATATGTTGGGGTCGGTTTTCAGTCTAACCAAATGCAGCTTAGTACCAGTATTTTATTCTTCTAAAAACTACTTAGTTTACAATTCTTGCTGCAAACATCATCTTCACACATTTCTCATTATAATTTTTGCTAAGAAAAGAACCATTGTTTTTGAGCTTTGATGCACTATCTCAGTTGATAGGCACCTGTTCATCGTTTTTGAACAAGACTGAATGAAAATCACCAAGACTCAGAACATTATCGTCGCTCCACTCGTTCACCATTCTCGGATGTCTAAACTTTCTGTATTTGAACGTCTTACCTTATGCTCAAATCCATAAGGTTGGATGTACAAACTCTCTGTATTGGTAAATCCGACTTTATGCTTCTGATGTCGAGCGTTGGCAGTGTTCTATAATAATGTCTATTTTAAACTCTTCATACCAAGTTATGCACAGTTGCGGCCTATTCATAACTTTGCCATTTTCTCTACGCTGTCTAAGCCACATTTCTAAGAAACTTTGATGCCTCAAAGGTGTAGAGATGACAAGGAGGTTTTATGATCAAGTTTTGCTATACATTATTTTGTGATATTATTGAGAAAATTTTGTCTGTGAAATGTAGTTCTGCAGGGAATAGGTATACATTCATAGCGTTGTTTTTAGATGAAGAAGGTTTTAGAGGTTATGATGAAGATTTTATTTGACAGTAAGTGGTTTAGTGGTAAATGGTTAATATAATTGATCATTGTAGAGGTGGAAAGCTTTCTGATTGCATTTATACATTTATTTAGTAGAGACCTGAGCTAAGTAGTTCTATCAAGTTTTGTTCGGCAATCGCTTACAAAGCGTTTTGTATTTCAACAAATCTTTAAAATACTTACCGGTATTTAGCTGCATCCGGTTAGACTAGAAGCCGACCCCCCCTCGCGACGCTACATGAGTGGCGCGAGGAGGCCAAGGATCGGGGCGAGAGGCTGGTGCAGCGACAGATAACGCTGCGCCGGTCTCAGCTCCGGCAGGTCATGGTGGCGGAGTGGCGGGGGAGGCTAGAGCTCCCTACCGCCGGCCTCGACACAATCGAGGCGATCCGGCCAGTACTCGACGACTGGCTCGGGAGGAAGCACGGCTCCCTGACGTTTCGGGCGACGCAGGTGCTCTCGGGGCACGGCTGCTTCGGGAAGTACCTGTGTCGCATAAGCAGGGAGCCGGACGCTCGGTGCCATCACTGCGTCCACTGTCTGGAGGACACGGCGCGGCATACGCTGGCCGAATGTGCCGCGTGGGATGAGCCGCGCCGTGCCCTCGTTGCAGAGGTGGGAGGAGACCTATCGCTGCCGACCGTTGTTCGCTCGATGGTTGGCAGCGCGGATTCCTGGGATGCGGTGATGTCCTTCTGCGAAACGGTCATGTCGCAGAAGGAAGCTGCGGAAAGAGAGAGGGAGATGACGAGCTCCCGCCCATCCCGCAGCAGACGCACCGGGCGTCGGCAGAGGGCGGATAACGCCCTCTTCCGGCCCCCCTAAACTGGTCCAGGGGCGACGGATTCGGGGACATCCGTCGCCCCCCAACACACTGGACTCGAGACGGTGGCGCGTAGTGTTCCACGCGCGCCTCTCTATGATGTAACGGGGGGAGTTTTGTACACCTCACTCCCCCCCGGGACGAGGCCCGCAGGTCAAGCGGGCCGGCACTAGTCCGGGGCAGCGGAAGTCGCATTAGTTCCCGCTGCCCCCCGACGCAAGTGTGCGAGGGAACACCGGTGTGGTTTTAGTCAGTACGAGTCTGACAGACCCCTCCGCTCTCCCCAGGGCGGAGGACATCCATTGAGGATTTCCACATCGAGAAAAAAAAAAAAAAAAAAAAGAAGCCGACCCTAACATAGTTGGGAAAAGGCTAGACAGATGAAGAGATATCTTGACTTTGCAGTTGCTTAAGTATACATGTTTTACTATTCCATCGCCAAAGCTGATGTTATGCTATATGTGTGCTGAAACGATTGATTTACAATAAATCACCATAGTTAATAACGTTCTTCAAACGCGGCAAAAGCCAATGAACCAAAAGCAAGCAGAATGGCCGAACAACCAACCAAAAACTGTCATTGAATTACTCCCATTCATTCATTCACGTTACTCCATCGGGTTCCCAACGCAATTTACATAAGAAGATTAATCTAAAATTTAATTCTGTTACAGGATTTGCATTCATTACAATAACGTTGCCAGCAAAAACTTTCAGCAAATATGTCAGAGTTGTGATCCGATGTATAGAGAAGTGAAATGCTAATTTGATACAAAATATTTGAAAGAGACGTAAAACAGATCCAGAGTTCTTGAAGTTTTAACAAGAAAAGTCGAAATTGCTCGCTTTATTTACGTTTTACATCGGAACCTAATTTGGTGACGGAACGCGGGCAAAGAAGACTGAAATCGTAATGGCGGATCGAGTCATCCAATTTATTTGTTTCCTGTAAAGTTTTACACTCTCTTTCATTCAACAGAGGCCTTTGTCTCACCAATGCTGCACCAATGCTGTTGGCTGATTGTGCTTGCTGCATATAGTCAGACACCTTCTCACACAGTTGAAACCTGTGTCTCAGAAGTTGGACGTTATAGGCTATTTATTACTTTACAATTCTTATTCATTAGGTACTTGGCTTTCAGAAGATGAACAAAGTAACAGCCCGTTCACGCAACGACGACGTGTCGTTTATTTTTTGACGGCGGCAATGCTTTTTAAATGCCCGTGTTCACACGCATCACGAATCGTGAAAAGTGACGGACACGTCTTAAATCACGTAACGTCTTTTAAAAATCAGGTACGTCAAAAAACACGGATCGTGTTTTTTTTGTGACGGATTCGCCGATGCGGTCGCTCCCGTAAAATCACGGAACTAATGTAAACACCAATTCGTTTTTTTTCCGGATGTTTGGTGACCTCTTCATGGACCTATCTCTTCTTAAGATCAACACCATAACATAATATCAAGCCTGTAATCCCCGAGGGACTAGGCAGAGGTGTGAATAGCACAGCCATGTTTCATCAGTTATGATTAAGTACTACGTAGGCGGCGGGCCTATTGCCATTGAAACACAAATTGAGACTCCGTGATCGATAATGAGAAATTCCCAAAATTTTAAAAACCCAATAGGATTTTGCCCGATCTGAGAATCGAAATTGCTTCATGCTCAGCGGTCGCCAAAGTCGAAATCATCATCATGTTCCTACCCTTGTCCCATTCTACTTGGGGTTGGCTCAACACGTTTTTTTCTTCCACTCTCCTCTGTCAATCGTCACGCTATCATTTACTCCTTTTTTTCATATCATTCCTCACACAATCCATCCATCGTTTCCTTGGTCTTCCACCCAAAGTCGCAATTGTCGAAGTCACTAGCAAAATGAACCTTCTTAACATGTAACACAAGGTATACCTACGTTTCGTTATCATTTCAATCATGTTCAGCGAATCTAGTTAGTACGATGTGCGAAGGTGATTAGTAAGTGCTTAACTGCTAACCTTAATAGCTAGAAGTAACATCGTGTAGTAAAGCGATCCGCCAAGGTCGGCAGTTCAATGCGGTTGCTTGTTAGTAAGATGGTAATTAATTTTTATGTTAAAGATCACGCCTGTTATCCCTGAAGGGGTAGGCAGAGTAACAGAGGCATGGTGTACGTAATAGTAGCTACAAACACATTTCGCCAGTTATGTTGAAGTCTCATTTAATAGGGGGCGTGCTTATTGTCATCAAGAGGGCACAAATCCAGACTCCGTCACTGGTACTGAGAAAAGCATAATGGAAAAACCCAATAACACTTTTCCCGACCTGGGAATCGAACCCAGGACCTCATGCTCAGCAGACCAACGAGCCATTCATTTTATGTAAAAACTTGGAAAATAATTGTGAGGTCATGTTCGGGTATGACCGACCATATTATATGAACGTCGACGAAACAAAAGAAGTATGTGGGGATCGTAGCTGCAGGTGGCTTTTTTGGGTTTCTGCCTAACCGTAAGGCAAATATTTGTGAGTTTATGTAATTATTATTAGCTGTTGCTCGCGACCTTCATCCGTGTCAAATTATTATAAAAATATTAATTACTGCCCTATTTGAATCGGATTTCGTTTAAAATTTTTAGGGTTTTAATTATTTTGCACGAAACCTTAATCCTTTTTCTATCTTGGCTTAGCCTAGTTACTCCTTATAACATCAGCTATCTGCCAGTAAAAGTCCGTCAAAATCGATCCAGCCGTTTCGGAGATTAGCCGGAACAAACAGATAGACAAACAAAAATAAAAAATTGTTATAGGTATATATTTCACATGCATTCAAGAAAAAGCTATTATTTTGTACCGTACAAACAGACACTTCAATTTTATTTATTTTCATTGTAAAGGTGTATGTACCCGTATAATTATTAAGAGGATGAGCAGCGAGGTGTAACACACCGCAGTTGAGCGGCTACGTCGGCAGATCGATGTGGGTTGCTTGTTAGTAAGATGGTTATGCATTAAAATAATGAGTTTTCATTTAGCATCCTAAGAAGTCTGTAGGAGTTTGAAAAATGGTCTGAAAAACGTTACGATATTTACACATAATATTACACTTTACCATAGTCGGGTGAAAAGATGAAGCATTCTAAGAACGTACAGTATAAGAGTTTATTGCCAATTTCATTTTTTGAGGTGCCACAGACCATTCGTTCGTTCTCTTTACTCTTCCAAAAATCAATTTGTAGAAGATTCAATCGGACATCGCATTTCGGCAAACTTACATATCTAAATTGAACAATTAGATTTAAACAGGGCTTTTTTTTTAAATACAAACACCTTCTTAGAAACATTATCCAGATTTCCAGTATCAACCATTAACAAAATTCCAAACACAAATGTCATGTTAATAATCCTCACACCAAAGGAATATTAAATCACAGCTATCATTATAGTATGAAGTAAAAACACGAGTTTTTCTCAGAACCCATATGACCCGTACTTGACCCCGCGGTACGCTACTCGTTTTTATACTACCGTCAGTATGGCGTAGGCGATGATATTGAACTTGAGATACCATCGATGAGGCGCTATCGATGTTTCGAGTTAGTTCACGATTCCAATGTTTGTGTATATAAAAAACTTGATATATTTAGCAATTTGTTGAGGCATTCGTCTAGTGTCTTTTAGAGTAAAACACATTTGAATATTCTTAAAAAGAAACTATAAGAATATTCAAATGTGTTTTATACAAGTTTTACCGCCTGTCCAACAATCGATGATTTCGATTACGGATCTTGGTTAAGATTGATAGCCTGGCTGTGTAGTGTGCGCCTACCGTCTAATTACCAGTCTTGTGATCGATTTTTCATCAAAGTAAACTTCTATTTATTTTTGTATAATTTTTTTTTACTTTGTATCATTTACGTACCTACACACAAGAGAAAAAACCATAACATAACTTGAGAGTACAAAGGCACAGCTTATTTCAACAGAAATTTCTACCAGCCAGAAAGGAAACATAAAAAGCTTTTTTGCAAAAAAATAACCGACTTCCAACATAAAACACAAAAAAATGGAAAATAACTTTACTTTCGGAAGTCGGTGACTGTTGTTTGTTTCATCGTCTTTTTTGCCACCGACTTCCGAATGTAGTTATTTTCCATTTTTTTTTTGTGTTTTATTTTGGAAGTCGGTTATTTTATTTTGCAAAAAAGTTTTTATAATACTCTTTTTAGTTATCGTATTACACACAAATCTTTGCCGAGTATGAATTTCGCAACTTTTTTTACTTGAATGACTTATTTTTTCCAGCTATTTTGATTAAAAAAAAACTACTAAATCGATTTTGATGAAATTTCTATGGGACTAGTCGGAAAGTATATCCTTTCAGATAAAATAAGATTTTTTCAAATCGGTTACGAACGGTTACGGACGAAGATAGGAGGCAAAAAACACAAAAAAAAATACAACTGAATTGAGAACCTCCTTTTTTTTTGAAGTCGGTTAAAAACAAAATGTAGACAACAATCTGTGTTTGTGAGAACAAGAAGAGAATAGCATGTATTGTATGAATGCCTTAACCTAAATATTAAATAAAATATTCATACTATTATGAGTTTATACACCAAAACAAAATCATGGTGTCATGAGACCGCTCTAAAATTAAACACAAAAATAAATAGGAACATTTTAGTGTAGCTAGCAGCTACCTGCAATAATTATGTTTTCCACAAGAAACATCCTATCACCTATACATGCAATTTGTTAAAACGTACCTTTTTAGGGTTCCGTACCTCAAAAGGAAAAAACGGAACCCTTATAAGATCACTTTGTTGTCCGTCCGTCCCTCCGTCCGTCTGTCAAGACCGTTTTTCTCAGGAACGCGTGGAGGTATCAAAAGGTGAAATTTCTATATGATACTTAGTTCTACTGTCCCTGGAAGCTGTAGAAAAATCAACCTTCTAAGTCAACGCAATCAAAAGATACAGCCACTTAGGCCGCAAATTTCCGCAAATTTTCGAAACTCGCACGGGAATCAAAACCTACAGGGTACTTCCCGTGAACTTAGAATCTTGAAATTTTGTACGAAGTCACGTCTTATAGTACAGATATAGGAAAAATTACGAAAACCGTAAATTTTTAGTTTCGTCACATAAAAAAAAGTTATATACCCACAGGTTTGTACGGAACCCTCGGTGCGCGAGTCCAACTCGCACTTGACCGGTTTTTTTTTTACTCTGTGTCCCTCTTGTGAACTTACATATACTTGACCTTAATAAAACTTCCATGACGTTTTCAAGAATATTCAAAGAAAGTGTAGGTTTTACAAGAAGGGTGTCACACCCAAGGTTGTATCTACTTTAACCGATTACCTTGGTGGTAAAACCTTTTTAATGATCACCCTACAATCTTTCTTTTTTCCTGACAGTCGAGTTGGTTAAATGTAAGGAGGCGGATTCGATTCAATCAATGAGTTTTTTTCGTCAGAATTTTTCTAAGCGTGAGGAGTTGGCGAAATATTTGTGTATTGTCAATGATTGTTGGTGAAGCCGTTTTCTGTGTGTAGGGAACGCGAATTGGTACACGAAGTGTAGGTCGCAGACTAGTCGGACCAATGATCTTCGCATGGTGAAAGTAACAGCTGTATGAGAGTTACCAGAAATCGAGATGAATGGAGTGTGATTGGATGGGCCTATGTCCAACAGTGGACTGCAGCTGTAGGCTGGTGATAATGGGTGTATCATATTTCGGGCCAACCAAAGGCAGAAAATTTCTATTGGAGTATTGTTATGCAAGGTGGAGTAGTAGTAGTTCATAGGAATGTTTTTAAACTATCAAATAAATCCTTTCATCGAAATAAAAAAAAAGTTTTTTTTTCATACTAACGAAATAGCATGAAACTGTTATGAAATGAAATAGAGCACCATCTATAAATATAAATGGTGTTCTATAAATTAAAAATTAACAAAGAACCTTTATTTTTTCATACTAACCAATATTTATTGGTTCACTAACCTTTGGTGTAATTTGCACTAATTTTTATCTAGGAATAAAATGTGACTAAAGTACTGGATATATTATTCGATTTAATTTTTTATGCCGACTGGGAACGTCATTTGATTTACCGTTGTATTTTCGTCGCCACCCTGTAGGTATTATAAATGTAATAATTGTTCTTCAAAATTTTGCCGACTACTCAATCAGTGTTGTTCCAATTATACCTTTTACGTCTTTCATCAAATCACTATTATATGAATTATTATTGTTGGTATTGTATCAGTGACTTATGTTATTCGAGTAACAAAATGATTGAGACAAATCAGTGTAATTGTCTAATTATTTCCTTCTTACTGTCGGAAGAGGTAGACGGGGTAGCTTTTACCCCCATTTACCCCTTACACCCTACGCCCCTACATTAAAGGCCTAATGAATTAATGTATGTATCGCTCATGCGTTAATTTCTTGAGGGGTCATGGCCTGGCCTGTAATTTCTGGTAATTTCCAAGGAAAACATTTATGTAGGTGAACGTTTTGCTGTTTTTCAAGCTAGGGACAAATATTATTTTACTGTTTTCTTGTTAGTCAGAAATTAACTTGAGTATACCGTGTTGTTGTTTTCATGCTATCATGAACTCTTTTTTCCATATCCTCACACACACATCCATCTTTTCTTTGATCTTCCTCTCCATCCAACAACATTAATATTAATCACTCTATTAGTCACATGTGTCACATCCTTCCTCGTCACATGTCTATACGAAACCATAAAGACGACTCGTTTTCGTGTTTCCTTCTATAACAGGTGCCACTTTCAAACTTCCTCTTAAACAAGGTGTTGTTTTGAATCCTCGTCAAAATTCAGGAGGTCGTCATAAAAGACGTAAATAATCAATTTAAATTACCTGGTGAATAATAATAAACGCTGCTTTTTTGTTGTTTTAATTTGACAATTTTTCTGAATGAAGCCCTTCTCAAAAGAGGAGAATCACCCGTTTAACGAATAACCTACCCATTGTATTATTGATTTGGGTCGAGAATCACTAGCATAGTTACCTCCTTGAATTTGAATCCATGTTATGCACTCCACACATCCAATTTATTTAATCCATAAAATACTACAAAACATATTATATATATTATCCCTAATTTTATTAGGAACATTTTTTTGCATAAACCATGTCTTTTTGTATAACAAAATTTCTAAAATGGTTCCTTTGACATTTTGTACCAAAATTGAATTTATCCGTCATAATATTTTGCTGAAGCTGCCCGCCCGTAGAATATTGAAAAGCGTCCGCGGTCGCTTAGGCCACGACTGCCACGGGTAGCATATTGCATTACAAGTTTATTGTTTCAGTAATATATTGCAAACTTACATGATTTATTAGTTTGTATATTGTTTACGGGAATATCATTTTAGTGAGTGTGCACTTTCCACGAAATAATATCTTTTAGATGTGGCCTTTAGCCTGAAAGGGTTATGAATTTGTAATGTTTTCAAAGTAAAAGTTGGGGGTACTTACAAAAGAGTTTTGCAATATGGAAGTTTTTGGGGGCGAAAAATCGATCTAGCTAGGTCTCATATCTAGGAAAATTCGTTTTATTTATTTTCATCCGAGCAGATTTCGGTCGCCCAGGTACTGATAATTATATGAGAAGTTGGTCTATTACAATTTTTTTCATACATTGGTCTTCAATAAGATATCACTGACTACGTTGAAGGAAAACGTCGTTGGTCGAGGACTCATCTTTTTTTAAAGAAGAGGTCTTTGCCCAACCTTGTACTATTATGTATTCTGTGGCCTAACTCAAAACTAAATTCTTATATACTATGCTTTAATTTTATATGACGGCTGGTTGCTCTGTCATGGTTTGAAAGTTTTCAAGGGGGATTTAATTTTGGACTATAGTCCAAGGCGGGTTGGTGGACGTTGCGCCAGAGCTTCGTTCGTTGGACAGCAGGATGCACTACGGGCAGTCGAGGTTTACTCGAGTCTTTTAAGATGTTAATAAGACCCCTTACACCCCGTTATACCCTGGTTAAGCCTTAATATTACTGGTAAATACATTCAGAAGTTTTAAGGAAAATACACATGGAAAAACGAAAAATATTACAAATAACTTTCTTAACTTTGAGTTTCACGGAATCGTTAATTCTCCACGTGTTCACGTTTTTACGTTCTAAGAAAAACAACGTGAAAATGACTTAGTCCCAAGTTTATTTGGGTTTTGGCTGCCGAGCCAAGATAAGTTGAGCTTATTATATCACCTGAAGAAATTAAAAGCTTTTTCGTGAATGCATATCAAACTATTTACGGTAGGTATTTACAAAAAAAAAAAGTTTCCTAAAAATTTTGTCTGTCTGTCTGTTTGTTTTGACTAATCTCCAAAACGGCTGGACTGATTTTAACAGGACTTTTACTGGCAGATAGCAAAGATAGAAAAGGGATTAGGGTTCCGTGCAAAATAAATTTAAATCCTTGAAATTGTTGACAAAATCTGATTTAATACGGAAAGTAATATTTTAATAATACTTTTAAGAGGACGAAGGTCACGGGGCACTGCTAGTGAAACATATTAATGATCAAAATATACCTTACTAGCGACCTGCCCCGGCTTCGCACGGGTGCAATGTACTATGATACTAATGTTTTGCCTACTTAAATATGCACGTACCACACATATAAACCTTCCTCTTGAATCACAATCAAATCATCAAAATCCGTTGCGTAGTTTTAAACATCTAAGCATACATAGGAACAGACAGACAAACAGCGGGAAGCGACTTTGTTTTATACTATGTAGCGATGATTTTGTAAGGCGTCGCAGATATGAGTATCATAAATTCATAATGCTCGACACTTATAGTTTATATTTGCCTGTGATGAAAATATCACAAAAGGCCGAGACAAAATTACATTCTATCAGCTTCTACCTTCAGGAACTCAAACGGCTTTCAGTCTTTGTTAAAGGTCTCAAAACCACTTCGTCGCCAATTAAGTGGCATCATACATCGAGTGTAAATCGCTGTTTAGCATTACGGCTTAGTCTCAAAGGGGCTCTAAAGCAAACTTCATGAATATGCATGGATACGGAACATAATTATCTGAAATGTGATTACGCAGGCCCCGTGCCAAGAACTGGATGGAGACTGATTTATATGGTAGAATTTTTGGTTTATGTCTCAGTTTAAGCCTTTGGGGAGGGAATGTCTTTGTGCCTTGCCTGGATTTGCGGTTGTAATACTTCGGTAAAGACTTTCTTGTGTACGTATTGAAGATGAAATGGCACTAATGGGTGTCTATCCACTAATGGGTGGCTAACACCAAACAGGTAGTATTTATTTATTTATTTATGTACACACAAAACACATTACAGGAAAAAGACAAAAGAGCACAAAGGTATCGCTTATTTCATATAGAAATCTCTTCCAGCGGACCTGCTAGAGGACACACATCACCATCACCAGTAGTTTCACTTTTCCGATATATTTTTTTGTGTAAAATGGTTCTTACAGGTAATGCTACACACTGAATTTTGTAAATGATGATATTGACTAGGTACATCAAAATAAAATCATATCATCTCCAATATACATCTTTCAGTTAAATGAAGTGTTTGGGTTAAATTGGAAAATAAAATGAGTGGGTAACAATTTTTTTATTTTGCATAGTCAGCATTCCCAATACTTGGACACGAGGAGAGAGAGTGGACCATAATTTCGCCCAGTGTGGTTTAAATATATTTTTTATAACATTAAACCATAATCTTAGGTTTAATTCAATTCTAATTAAGGCTCATTTTCACACAAACCCACATGGCACATGCCCACATCGTCCACATTGTCCACACTTCTAGTCCAGGCTCTGATTCAGCCAGTCCGTAATTACTGGCAGCCCACATGATTACACACAGCTTCATCGGGCGCTTTCTAACAGATTATTACTTTTTAATTTTATTTCGCCTTTTGTTTCCATTCAATTAGTTTTTGATTGGAAGAGTGAGGAAGTTATATAACATAACATAACATTACTCCTGTTATCTCCGGGGGTTAGATAGAGGTATACCTAATAGTTCGCCCAAATTTCGCCAATTATGTTTAAATACCATGTAATAGTGGGCGAGCCTAATGCCGTCAACAGGGCTAGTGAGACGTTCCTGGTGGAAAGACCCAATAACACTTACTTTGACTTGGTAATCAAACCCAGATCCTCATGCTCCACAGTAACGATTCCGGTCACTAGACCAAACGGCCACGGTAATCAGAGTTGCGGGAAGTTGATTGTTGGAAAATGTTCTAAAGCTGGTTTTGGGTTTGGGTTCAAAAGAAACTTAAAAGTAAAACGAACCTTTTCAACCCCGAAAACTCAAACAAAACTTGCTTTAAAGCTTTAAACTGCTCATAAAATTCTTAACATCGGCGCTGCTAAAATAAATCTTTCCCGCTTATTCTCTGGGAAAAATGATAAGCAACAATAGCGCAACATTGTTCTCAACAACATTTGATGTTGCTGGATTGTTTTTCGAGAATCATCATTTGCCTTGCCTTTAAAAACAAACACAACATGTTGGGGTCGGCTTCTAGTCGTACTGGACTCAGCTGAATACCAGTATTTTACATCTTCTTCTTTTTTATCGTGTGGTTAGTGCCTAACCCTAACCTGGTGTCAGAGTTTTTATGCCGCCCATGGGCCTCTGTATTGGCTTTACATACCGTCGAGAAATATCTCTCAGGTATGCTGGTTTCCTGACGATGTTTTCCTTCACCGAAGCAAGTGATAATTATTCAATACGCACATGATTCCGAAAAATCAGAGGTGCGTGTCCTGGGTTCGAACTCGAGACCTATGACTTGGCAGTCCAACGGTCACACCACTAGGCTATCACTGCTTAGTATTTTACATATTAAAGCGACAGTATATGTGACCTCCATAACTGAGTTAGTCCTAGATAATACGATACACCTTGGTAAGACTGGTTGTCCGACTTTCGGGCCACTGACTACCTGTAACGACTGTCAAAGATCTACAAATGAAACTCAGAATGTAATGGGTGGTCACCCATCCACGGATAAACTCAGGCCAGCTCGGCTTAACAGCCGGTCGGGTCGATCTTCCGATCGACCCGACCGGCTGTTATTATTTAGCCACTTGTGTCTCTTCTATCTTTGAGAGAACTTGGTTATAATTTTGGAAATGCCACGTCTATCTCACGATGTTAGCCTTCACCGTTTTGAAAACAGTGATGGTGAAATAAATAACACACTGTTTGCAATTTAATAAGCCAATAGGCTCGCCCCCTATTTCATGGGACTTTAACATAACTGGTGAAAGGTATAGGTAATATTAGTCATTTATATTAAATCCTTCGGCATAGCAGGCGTGGTAATTATTATGTTATCCACCTTATTTATGCGGGTACGATATAAGAGAATAATGCAGAAAACCTTGCGTTAATAACGGTCTGAGTACACCAACACGCAGTGAGCAAGCGTGGTGATTAATTCCTTCTATTTAGTTGGTAAGAAGGAACAGACATTTATCACCACACTTATGCAATGAGGTTTTAGCTTTGCGGGGAAAATACTGGCTGAAAATGATATCTCACAGAATTATAATTTTAATTGGAGTGCGTTTTTTTGCTTTTTACAAATGGACGTAGAAGTGCAGCAACTGTTAAGACTGATTATTACTGTTTAAGATAATTAATTTTATGTCAAGGTTTTACTTATTTTGGATATTATTTCGTAGCCTTTGAAACTAACTTTTTTTATTTTAAACGTTCGGCTCAGAGTCACTTTGAACATTCTACAGTGAAATACATAGGTAAACAAAAAGCATTTACATTATGGAATCGTTTAGTTTTTGTGTTAAAACTTCAAATTATAAATCATAGGAGTAGCTTCATATATTATGACCAGAAGCTCTAGTACGACCGTGCGGAGTAAACGTATCCTAAATACAATTGAAAATTTTGGATTCGCAGCCAATATTTTATTCGAATCTAAGACTATAAATGTTTAATTATAATACTTATTTTTAAATGTTTTTTTTTTATACTGATTTTATAAAGGAATGTTAAAAAGTAAGTAATAAAAATAGATAAAGAAAATATACATAATACGTATTGTACAAGCGGCCAATTTAAACTAAAGTATAATAGTTTTGATTATGAAACCGGCATATAAAGTCGGTCTCGCACCCGAAAGAAAGAGAGAAAAAGTATTTATTAGTCTCGCACTGGACAATAGTTATTTGTTATACAAGAGTGCAAAGTTGCTTTTTAACCGCGTGTTCAATTTTGATGACCGAGCAAGCGAAGGATTCTAAAATTGAATCACGAGCGCAGCGAGTGATTCAAAATTAGAATCCTGAGCGTTAGCGAGGGAATCAAAAGAGCACGAGGTGAAAAATCTTTGCACTCGAGTGCAACACGTAACTTTTCATTCCACCTCAGCGAGGAAATGACTAAATGCAAAAAAAAAAACGTTTACAATCACAAGATAGGTACACTTTTATTTCAGTTTAGGTATTAATTACTACATTATGACAGGTAAGTATTACAGAATAATCTTTAAATTATAACAAAATAATACTAAGGTATAATTAAGAAAATTTTAAAGTAACGTTGCTACAGTTATTTAAATTGAGTGTAATATTTTTGTTTGGTACTGTAATATTGGTGTTAGTCACTTGTGTACTGTTTTTCGGTAAACTATCTGTCATACTTAATAGTTGTACCGATTCATCGGATTCCCTTGGCGTGAATGTTGGAGAGAGAGGGAGATGGTTAGGTGTTTCATAACGGCTTATTTTTGATGTAGAAGGGCCAGTCCAAGGATCCGATTGAGGCTCTTTCAGTGTAATGGCTCCTACGATGCCTTCACATATTTTAGACTTATTTTGGATGGAATCCTCTATGTATCCCTCTACAACTGCATTGGACTTCCAGCCTCCGTGGCGCTTAAGGGACAGGAGATCAGCTCCGGAATCAGCCAAAAGTGTGGCTGAAGTTCGTCGGAAACAATGACCCGTGTACAACAGGGGTTCTGGAAGTTCAAGAAATGTTGCTATTTCTCGTGGGATACTGCCAATTTTATTAGTACCCATAGGCTGTCTAACACACTTTCCATTGCGATACTGTAGAAAAAATCGATTGATTGGAGTGTTAGGCGGGCGTAAGGCTTGATATTTCTCAACAATCGTTACGTATTCCTTGCGAATGACGAAGTTGCGGTCTCTTTTTGTCTTTGTATTAGGTAAATTAATTAATAGTAAGTCATCTGAATGTTTCTCAATGTTTTTGACATTAAGTTGTGTTAGTTCATTAGTTCGACATGCTCCGTTTATTCCAATAATAAGAACAACCTGTAACGTAAAGAGTATTGTAGTAGATAAATGAATAAAATTGATATGAACGCATAATTATGCCTATCAACATCTACTAAGTATACTATTTAATTGAGATTAATATACTTAAGTAGATACTGAATGTGCAACTGACTTACTTTTGCCGCCAAATATACGGAATCGGGTGCTTCGTTAAGAAACTTTTCAATATCAGATACTGTGAAAACCTTCGATTTTTTTGGTTGATGACCAATTGAGGCTCTTTTTAAAAATGCCACTAATTTAGGATAGGTATCGATATGTTTGTCTTTTTTCATCTTTATTGTTGCTTTTAGCATCGAATACGTACTCCATAGAGTGCTTGCTTTCTTGTTCTCGGATAATTCTATAAAATATGCCAGCAAAACGTTTTCTGAGAAAGCTTTGGCTCCTTTTGCTAGTCGCCACGTGTTGAAAATATCGTACTGTTTTAAATACTTCTCGCGTGATTGTTGAGGGAGAAAGCTCATTTGCGCATTATTAATAGTTTCAGTCAATTCTGTTGGCGTCAAGCAAACTAACTCGTCGCTAGAATCACTCATTTTAGTTTTTTCATTTGTTTTCAAGTTTCTTGTTTTTAATATAAGGTTTAACAATGACGTGAAAAAATGCCGCGTAAAGAACCGCGTACAAAGCAAATTGAAAAAAAGAACACCAAGAAGGTTCCGAGTCTGAGTTTTTAACAAATTAAAAAAAGTTGTATGATATATTCGGCACCATAGAGGTAGCAGTAAATAGGTTTAATGTTTTTTTTAAATTCACAAACTTAGTGCACACGATGTTCTAAATTCAATTTACTTTATCCTCTAGAGAATAAAAACGGCTTTTCCACTCAGATATTGAAGATTAAAAATACTCTTTCCGAGATGGTGGGATGAAAAACAATATGGTTGAATTAGCAATAAAACAAGATTAGATAAAAAAAGTAAACTGCAGAAAAAAAAAAAAACTGACTAAATTGGTGAAAAAGAGGGTACTGTAAAATTATTACCACAATTTTTTTTTTTTAACTTCACAACCTGTAATTTTCTTGTATGGGGACTCCCTTTAATATTACATTGTTTTCTTTTTATTATTTGTTGCTATAACGGCCATAATAATACATACTTTGTTAAAATTTCTAGTGTCCACCTATTACGGTTCAAAAAAAGCCCTGACAGACAGACGGGCAGACGGCAGAGATTAGTTATATAGTATTACGTTTACTCGCACGTTTGTGCTGGGCTCACAGGCGGCCATTTTGGCGGCACGGCATGAGCTGTCTCTGAAACACATTTACCGCAGAGAAATTGTTGTATTACGGAATAATATCCTACTGTCCTGTCCTCACTCTGGACCATTTTTATTCTGTTATTGCTTGGAACTTTCTAGGTTTGCTGTCATTTCATATCACTAAGCACGTATTATCACCCTTTAATTCCTCGACAGGTAGAACTGAGATGTTAAGAACATCCACATTTCGATAGTAATATTGTAGTTTGTGTAATAGGGAGTGAGCCTATAGCAATAAATTGGACCAAAAATGCAAGCAAAACGTTCGGAAAAACCTTATGGAATAACTCGATAAACTTGTGCCTTAACACCTCAACCAATAAAGAACATTTAAAAAAATACCATGTCAAAAATGAAGTCAATAATTAATGTTTAGGTACACTCAAAATAAAATTAAAATATCTAAATATAGAGCCTACAATAGTGATAGTTGCTCTTAAAGCGTAGTAACGCTTTAAGAGCAACAGCAGCTTTGAAACTCGTTGTAGTAACAACGAGTTTCAAAGGGTTTGACACAAGCTTTTGATAGCTTATATCAGTTCAATACATTATGGAACTCCCATCATGGTTATCTCTGATAAAATGTCACAATGTCTAGCTTAAAACTTACCCCAGAAACTACAAACAAAACAAAACAATATTAAATGAAAACTAAAACAGGAACATTTATTACAAGTTAATGACAGTTGTGAAACGGAACGCGGCGGGCGGCGGCCGGGAAAATAGCTTAGTCTACAGAAAAATCGTTTGTAAGGGGATGTGCGACTAATTGTGTGCGACTGTGCGATTAATCGTGTGTGATGTGCGATTAATTGTCAGGCACACGAGAACGCGTGGTGTGTAATTGTGGCTCTTCAAAGGGTCGAGGTGGATGTAGTCTTTTGTAGTTGTGTAGTTAGTTTAATAGGAACAGGTAGAAATTGTAGTGAAGGTGTGTGGCAATCTGAGTTTTAAGATACTTATTTCTTTTCGCTTATTACAAAAACGCAATAAGTAACCGCGAGTGACGTGCGTGTATGACCAGATGTATGAACGCTGACGAGGTGGAACATACTCCATGTTAGGATCATAGTAGGTGACTTTCTGCTTACCGTTGGAAAAAGGCGTAAGTTTATTTAAGTATGTAAGAAAATAGGGCACACCATGGATAAATATTAGCAAGGCAACAAATAAGTAGGTTGTGAGACTGATTACCTATTAAGTGAAGGACATTTTCAAGTATCAACCCCGTGTCGCCGTGGAGGCTATTCTAATGAATCAATAGGGTGCTGTTTAACTTAAACTCATAAGTGAAATTACAATTGTCAGCACACATCATTTCTTCAATTGTATGTCTTTACCATGATAAAGTTACAACCAACTAAATGTGTGCTAGAAACATTTTAGGAATTTTCTAAGTGACCTTTCACTGAGCGTGGCCAAACACATATTTGGTTTACATTTTTGATGTTTCTAAGGAACTCGTGGCTTAATAATAACAACCGCTCGGGTCTATCGTTATTTTAAGCCGTGCTTGCTGAGGTTGGTCCGTGGATGGGTGACCACTCATTACATACCGACTATCCTCCGTGCCTCGGAAAGCACGTTAGGCCGTTGGTCCCGGGTGTCATTCGTAGATCTCAGTGGCCCGAAAGTCAGACAATCCGACAGTCCGGACGTACTGTACGTTATCACCAATACGTCGTCTATGTTCCACACATTCGCACGAAGCGCTTTGATACATGTTTTATTATGCGCACTGCCAAGGAGTGGAATCTCCTGCCTGCGTCGGTGTTCCCGCGTTCATATGACCCCAATCTATTTAAGTCACGAGTTAATAGGCTTCTTTAGGGTTAGCTCGGTCTACCGTCGCCTTCATCTCTGTTCTCAGGACAAGATTGAGGTCAAGAGTAAGCCAATCTAATATTCAAAAAAAAAACAGTCTGGTTGGAAAAGAATAGTCAGATGATGATTTTTGATGTATTAAACTGTGAGATTCAACAATACCACACTCGCTTAATGTGCGTTGATTGTTTTTTCACCCCTCTGTTAAATGTATGGGAAATGTCAACGCTGCTTTTCACTACACCATTGTTTGGCAGAGAATATACCTACTTACTTTTTAATTTCCATTGACGTAGTGCAAATCGTCTTTAAGTAAAATTGCTGTGTGACATCCAAACGGACAAACAGACATGACGAATTTATAAAGGATTTTCCCATTTGGCTACGGACCGCTAAAAATATATATCTTACAACAACGATAATATCCAATTCAAGGTTCGCGAGAATCGGGTTCTTCTAGGGAAGCGTGCTCCACCCTAGGCCGCATCATCGCTTCACATCAGGCGAGTTGCGGCCAAACGCAAGCCTATTTAGTATTAAAAAAAAATAACATTGGTTGTCAAGCCATTGTAACTCTATTGCATATATTAAGTTGTTATGTACAGAAACATCGCGTGACCATGGCGCTGAATAGGGTGCCTCAATAGATCATATCCGTCGCCGTGAGTAAACCAACGAATTAAATATGAGCGTTAGATGGCAGGGAGGAATTTATTGCGTTTGCCTATATGTGCGTACGGGAAAGAAGGTATGCAGGAATAATATTTTCGTGAATATGTTATAACTGTGTCGTGATGGCCCAGAGCCCCGCATCGGTATAAATGTTAGGCTCAAAGGCCAAAAACGCTCATTGAGCGAAAAAAACAACCATATAGCGATGTGGAAAACACAAAACGACCACAAAGCGAAATTCGGGTTGTGGCTGTTTTGATTTTCGACCACAACATCGAATCGGCATCAGCACCCCTAAAACCAGAAAAACGACATCTTGTTGTTTTTCAATTTTCATTTGGGTAGCACCTTACCCATCAACATCAGCAAGTTTCTTCGTATTGTACTACATAGGGCTGTGGCTGTTTGAAAAGGGCTCAGAACGCGTTCTGGCATTCAAATCAGCCACAGCCCGAATTTCGCTTCGTGGTCGTTTTGTGTAATTGCCACATCGCGATGTGATCGTTTTTAAAAGAGCCACGACGCGATGTTCGCTTAGTGGTCATTTTGAATTTTTCACATCGCGATGTGGTCGGTTTTTTCGTTCAATGAGCGTTTTCGGCCTTTGAGCCTAACATAAACACTAAACACATGTTGCCAACTCGCTATTTCAAAAACCTTTGCCAAATTCGTTCCTTAAATTTTATTACCACACGCGAATAAGTGCACATTATACCTAAGTTTAGTAAACCAATACGTATAAATGCCATTTTGTTTTTTAATTTCGTTGTTACGATTTATTTGATAGTTTAAAAATATTTTTATGAATAAGTATTACCAGTGTTTTCATTGATTGTCATATTTTCGGCGCCGCCCTGTATAGCCTAACTAGAAGACCTTTGACTGACTCTTTGACTAAAATAGTAATTATTAGTACAGCTGTCTAGCGCTGTCAATTTTCACCTTTAACTGACTGTTTGACTACTCAAAAGAGTAATTATTAGAATAGTTTATTTAAAAAAGAATAACAATAATTTCGACAGTGAACTGGATTTTTTTTCTGCGTCGAATGATATATACGTATGTATTTATCTCAATATCGATCAAAATGGCGCTTTTTTCGCGCCATTTTACCATTCCACTGTAGATTTGTTTAAAAAATATTACTAAAAATGTACATTTAGGCACAATAATATTATTTGTTATCTAATGGTTTATTTAGTGCATAAAAGTCAACTATAACGAAAAAATATTTAACAGTTGCAAATAATGATAATGAGGCAAGTTATGTTAAATGGGCGTTTAGTTGAAATAAACAAACTTTACTCATCCACCCAAAAGCGATATAAGCGACTTTATATTACGATGAATTAACGCCTTGTATTACGGCATGCCTTATTTAAACAACACTAATGTACTGTTACAGTAAATTACTGGTTTATATTACTACGATTATAGGAATTATGGGCCTTTTCCGGAGCACTATCGCGTTTGAGGGTTAAATGACTTAATTATGGGTAAACTTGGTATTATAATATTATTTTAGTTGGATAATTATTTTCATAGTTTATTTGTTTTATAGAGAAATGTTTTATGTGTTCACATTTTTTGTTATGTAGAATTAAATTTCGAAATAAACGTTATATTTAAAGATAACGTGTTTTTTGTATTGAAATCTCAGAAGCCAAAAAAACAATTCAATGTGCACCTATTACGTACCTGGCGGAATATAATTTACAAAAATCGACTCAACCTATTGCAGTCCACTGTTGGACAAAGGCCTGTTTTTTGAAATTCCCTACGGATGTCTTCCACCCTGGGGTGGGCGGAGGGGTCTGTCAGACTTGAACTGACTAAAAACCATCACGGTGTTCCCTTCCCACACTTGCACCGGGGATCATGGGAACTAGTCGCCTTAAACGATCCCCGTCTAGTGACGGCCCGCGTCCGCGGGCCTCCTCAACTTCACGGGGGGAGTGAGGTGTAGAACTCCCCCCGCTGGACAAACGCCTCTCCCAACCTCGACTCAACACCCTGATCTCGACCTTCTGCAATCACCGTCTGACCCAGCCACCTTGTTAAAGTCGTCGCTCCATCTAGCTGGAGGGCGCTCAACACTCCATGTCTCGTTTGCTCCATCGATCCATCCAATTTACCATACTCTCAGCATAACAGGAACCCAATTAAATTCCCAAGATTTTTGCGGTTTTGTAGGTAAAGAAAAATAATAACGAATAAGTATTTTCCCATCAAACTCAACATGCCAGCCAGCCAGACTCAAATTTTACAACTCTAGGGCACCTGTCATACTGCTGGCGATTAGCGATAAGCGGGTAGAGCTACAGGCCTTTACAAACTGGGAGAGGACTTTATCGCTCTTTATTAACTATTTGACCTCTGATAGCAAACCAAGTACATCCTTATTGTAACGCCAATAAAGTTCGCTGTTATTTTGATAGAAATGTCAGTGGCAGAACTCCAATATCAATCTTATTGTGACGAGAAATTAGATCAATGATTTTGTAAAAATAACTGTGAAAGGTTCTCGTAAGCGCGCGACGGTGGGAATAGTTAACGATTAACTATATCTATTTTATACCTAGATATTTCCAAGAAAGATTTCTATAGAGATTTCTGTCGACAGTCAGTGGGACAGTTGCCTAAGTATTTTAATAAAATAATTTTACGATATAAAGGTACCTAATCCAGCAGATATTGCTTTATTTCGTTTTATGACAGGGCACTGGCCATTTGGATATAATGTCCCCAGTAAAATAAAATGAAAAAAGTTCGCATTTCAGTGTGGCTTCGCAGTTCTGTGTATTGAAAATTAAAAGAAAAGTAAAACCTGATTTTCGTTTGTGTTTTTGCTTTATGGATTGGTACTGAGTTGGAGTGGTTTGCAGTTTTGCTCAGACTATTATAGTTAAATGACTGGGATATATATTATATCATTATACTCATTTGTAATAATATATTGCCTGACGGTTGACAACTCCTTTTAAAGAGCAACAGCTCCGGTGCAATGCATTTTTGTCATGAGAATTTAGAATAAAAAAATGGTAAACCAACAGCTTCACCTCAATATAAAATTTGAAATGTCGGACTTTGAGGTCAGTTTTAAAATAATATATTTTGATTTAAAAGAGTGTCCATTGAGTTTCTTGTCCATTCTTCTCCGTAGAGATCTACGCTTTGGAATGGGCAACTACAGTACTTTCACAAATTATTATGGCCTGTGACTGGGACTGTAGCTTCGCTTTTTTTGTTATTTCGACATTCAAAAGTACCTGTAATGGTCTAATTGAAATAAATGCTTTGAGTTTAAATAATTATTATATAAAATTGTCAAACATGATTTTCAAGGTTCATTGTGTTTAATGTGCACAAAGAATTCAACACCACAGCCACAGCCCTATTTCTTACTAGTCGAGATACAAGATCTACGGTAGAAATCAATGTAATGCACTCAAAACATTGTGCCGATGGATGCATTGAACAGTACGGGCGTCGTAGAAGTATTTTAAGTAAAAATATAATTAAAATTAAAATAAAAACTTGATACTTTGACCCTCAATATTTCCGTACCTAGAAGGTTCCCAGATATGGTATACAACAAAAAAAAAACCAACTTCCAAAAAAAAACACTAAAAAAGTGGAAAATAACTTCACTTTTGGAAGTCGGTGACTATTGTTTGTTTCATTGACTTTTTTGCCACCGACTTCCGAAAGTAAAGTTATTTTCCACTTTTTTAGTGTTTTTTTTGGAAGTCGATTTATTTTTGCAAAAAAGTTTTTATTTTACCCTTTTTAGTTATCGTATCACACACAAATCCTTGACAAGTATCAATTTCGCAATTTCTTTTACTTGGATGACATTTTTTCCAGCTATTTTGATTTCAAAACCAAACTGCTGAACCGATTTTGATGAAATTTCTATGGGACCAATTGGGAAGTACTATCCATTCAGATAAAAGAAGAATTTTTCAAATCGGTTCATAAATGACGGAGATATGAGGTAATAAAAACAAAAAAAAAAAAAAACATACAACCGAATTGAGAACCTCCTCCTTTTTTGAAGTCGGTTAAAAATATATTGCAATGACAGCGAGAACATGTGCTTTTCTGCTTCGTTAAGGGTATTTTTACGAATCATTCCCGCTATGTCGACTCCCTTTACGTCGACTCGTGAATTTTCTTGGTTTTGATGCATTGTCTTTTGTTTCACCTCGAGATTGCTGTCAAAGAGTACAGTCTCATTCAAAACGACATACGGCTGAGCTTTTTAATAATAAAGTGATTTTGCTCATCCGGTGATACCGTATTTGAATAATACATTGTTAACCCACCAATAAGTACTAGGCTAACAGAAAATTCAAGGTGTTGGGTATCTGAGTAGGTCTCTTACTGTGTAATATTATCACGTAATAATCTTATGATTGAAATACCAACTACTTTTGTTAGGGTGACCGTAAATAAGCACAAAGTGTCGTGACTAGGAAACAACTCTCTTGAATATATAAAAGCTTAGTACCTTCTTCTTTCTTTCTTTTCTTTTAAGATTGACTTCGGGATCGAGCAACTTCTAATTACTTTCCAATCGCCATTAGTCTCTCCTTAAGAGCGTTTACGTCTATCGCGCGAAGTCAAGTTTAGGTAATTCAATGCATTTTTTACGCACACAAAAGCGCGCGTGCCTGTGTGCATAGCGCTGGCGCGTTCTCTTGCGCTATAGTCAAACTAACCCACTATGATCCGTTCGAGTGCAATTGTTGTAGTAAAATTTAATTTGAATTTGAACGTACACGGATTACTAAAGTACGAGTGCATAAAATAAGTATTCAATAATATATTGCAAGTATAGCTATAATTATGATTAATATTAAAGTCGTTTTTTAGTTATTCAAACATGAATTTGTTGATCTAAACTTTAGAAAGAAACCGAACTTCGTTAATTATTATTGATTTGTGACTGATTAATAAATATTTCTTATTCTATTCAAATAAATCACTTTATACGGATTTACTTACGTTTATTTTATATTATATTTTAACCTGACGCGATGTTCCTCTTAGTGACACCTCTTATGAGGGAAATACAATAGGTTGGCGTTAACTTTAAAAACAATTTATGTTCTTATTTACAAAAAAATAAGTAAAACTTTTAATAAATAAAATTCGTAGGTAAAAAAATAGGGTAGATATTGGTTGTCACTAAAAATATTGTCAGTCATCAAAAATAATAATAAAAAAATTTAATCATCAAAGTACCAAGATTTTTTAATCACACTATAAACGTCCGCTATCCTTCCAAGTACGACTAAGGTCAACTCGGGTCAGGCAGAGCGCCGAGCGACATGTCCTCTCTCTAGAAAGCCTCGCGGTGGACTGATTTGAAATTGCTCGCGCGCAGTGATTTATAGTAGTTTTCAAATATTTATAGAAAAATAATCACTGTAAATTATTTGAAATTTTAAATTGGATGTTTTAAAGCATATGTTCTTCTATTATATTATGCTATTATTATATTAAATCAAGTAAGATATATCGGTGAAAAAATCATTTTAATTCCTTAATATTTCACATTGTTTGAACTTTAATTTCTTATATAAAGAGACCTAAATCAAAAAATTTCCTTCTCCACCTATATTCCTTAGGATCTTAGCAATAGGTAAAAAAAAATCTAATTAGGTTTGCCAGTGGTTTCCTATAATTAGAGCATCGAAACTGACGCTGAAAGGGAAATTAAGAAAACCTCTGTCGAGTTATCTTGATAGAATTTACCAATACTCTATTAATTGAAATATTTTTCTCTCCAACTATTGAGACAACGAAATTTCCTAAAGTTATTAGTAATTATCATTTTTGTAAAATAAAGGGTTGATGGTATTAAAGGGTTTGAAAAGTACTGTTTTGGAGTCAAACAGCGCATGGACGGCGTAAACGCTCTTAAATACGCCTCAGCTTCTGCTGTATATCAACACTCGTGGAAGTCGATTCCGCAACGATGACGGTCGTCTCTCACTGAAATGTAATGTTGGCGGGTAGTTCTTGGTCTCCGATTAAAGGCATCAGTCTCTTGATATCTTCTGTATACCCTTGATAAAGCGGACCGGCTTCAGTGAAGCTGAGCAGCGACGATTTGCTGACGGAGTCCTTGTTGCAACTTCAGTAGCTTCTGCAGGCGAAGTATCCAAAGTTTCGTTGAAACTATTTCATCGGCATACGTTTTGCACAAGATCTGTGCAGTCAACAAACAAGAAGTACTAAGCTTGCATGGATTGAAGATGGTATTTCAATTCTTAGTTTACCTACATTTTAATTTTGTAACAGATGTTTACGAGTATATGGCGCCCACCCAAAATGGTTTCAACAAACTCAAACTCAAAGCATTTATTTCAAATAGACCCACCCGTGACAGGCACTTTTGCATAGTAAAAAATAAGCTACCTACAGTCCAGTCACAGGTATAATAACTGTGAATGGACTGTAATTGCCCATTCCAAAATTGTAGGTCTCATGGAGAAGAATGGGCAAGAAACTCCATGGGCACTCTTTTCAAATCAAGTTACATATTACATAGTCTTGGGTATAATATTTTTGCTTCTATATTTAAGTACAGTGTAGAAAAATATAAAAAAAAACATACATTTTAAAGATTAGGATAAAGTCTACATGGTACTTACATTTACAAAAACAAAAATGCTTCTAAAAACCCCTTCAATATATGCTAGCCTAGTACTTTAGATAAATAAATAAATAAATATCGCTGGACATTACACACAGCGCCATCTAGTGCCACACTAAGCAACGAGGCTTGTGTCGTGGACACCAGATAGTTGATATACTACATAGATACTTTTTGTTTGTAAATACATACTTATTATACATATAAACATCCATGACTCGGAAACAACTGTCCATGCTCATCACACAAACACTTGCTCCTACCGTAGCGAGAATCGACATAGAGGGAATGATTAATTTTTACACACATTATAAATCAACCAAGTGAATGGCATTTCCTCCTTTTTGACGGTGAAAATAAAAACGTTGGTTCCAATATAAAATAATAGTAAAACGAATCCTGAAACTTATTAAAAAGGTCCACAGTTTATTTCCGCGACAAATTAAATAAATTAAAAAGGGTAAAAGCAAAATTGAGTAAAAAGCGGCCGTAACTCGATCATGGAATCATTATTTTTTTCAGACTTGTCGCGTTGTTGAGATGACGAAGGATTTTTTTTGCTGACTGTACAAAAAATAGAAGGATAAGTACGTCGGTTGATGATGAGAGATACTTAAGTACCCACCTAACCTAGTTATTTATTTACTTAAATGAATACTTACGTCGATCCACGGGTTGCTTGCAAATTTGAACTTAATGAACGTAACATTAAGTTTAAATTAAGTTACGTTAAGACACGACTTTAAAATCTCGCATTGATCACCACACTAGCTGTGTATAATTGATGTCAGAGACCTTTAAATTCGGTTGTCTTACGATGTTTTTTTTTTTTCAATAATCAAATTGTACATGAATAATTAACATGACTATATTGAAAAATTCAAATGGTATGTTACAAGACTCACAACGAATCAAAATCAAAGATACACAATCAGATTATATTTATTTAATAAATTTAGAAACTTAAAATAATAACAGGTACAAATATGTACATATGTAGATAAAAGAAGAAAAGCATTAAAAGGCGTCAAAAAATTCGTTCACATCGCTGTCAACAGGAATAGTGCCCAGAAGGCTGGCAGCATTGCCACGCTGAATGGCAATTCTGATTCTTTGACCCAAAAATAGGACAGCCCTCTCGCCACGAGAAGAGTCGACCAACCGCTTGGCGATGTCCCGAAAGACTAGGTGTGCACTTGGACCCCATGGCCCATGTGTTTCAACCCCAAACGGGTAATTAATATTTATTTATTTATTTTAAGATAGTTAGCTTCACAGCTGACATTACATAAACATAAAATTATTATACTAAACATTACGCCAATTACGAAGTACAAAGTACAGAAAAATAATAAGTTAAGCAAAGAGAACCTCTAATTAATTGTCATTAAAGTTTATAGTGTGTATCTATGTGCGTGTGGGTATTTGTACGGTGTGGGTGTCTGTCTGTAAATGAGTGTGATTATGTGTGTATGTCTTTAAACTTATGACTAACTGATACTACTGTGGTTATATAATAATTATTATATTTTTTGACTTCTACAATATAATCTTTATCGCTGCATACACATAAACAGTACGTCGCTTTATTGTCTAGGCCCACTTAAAATCCAATAATTATTATTTCCAATAATAATAATCTAAAAGCAATCAAAAATACCTAAAGGTAAACCAGAGAGTAATCTTCAAAGGCATCTGCAAGTAGGTACCTCAATGTAATCAGGCACCCGCATTGTGAGACAGTAATCACAGGAAGGGACCGAACCAACATTGTAGGCAATACTTCGAGTGTAAAGATTAAAATAAAATAAAGGGACAACGGAACTTTGTCGTATTTGGATTTAGGTTAGAATAGCGTGAAGTCAGTGAGACCAAAAATATCACAATAACATCAGCTAACAGTATGAAAACAAAATGTCAAGGAATAATCATTACATCTATACTATACTAATATTATAAATGCGAAAGTTTGGATGGATGGATGTTTGTTACTCAATCACGCCAGAACGACTGAACGGATCTGGATGAAATTTGGCACAGAGATAGATTATAGTTTGGAATAGCACATAGGCTACTTTTCATCCCGCTAGGACGATCCCGTGGGTCAATTATCGAAATCTACGCGGGCGAAGCCGCTGGCATAAGCTAGTAGTATATAAAACAAAGTCGCTTCCCGCTATCTGTCTGTCCCTATGTATGTTTAGATCTTTAAAACTACGCAACGGATTTTGATGCAGTTTTTTTTTAAATAGATAGAGTGATTCAAGAGGAAAGTTTATATGTATGTATATTTAGCATTGCACCCGTGCGAAGCCGGGGCGGGTCGTTAGTTATACAATAAGCACATGAATCCTAAAAATTAAACGTGCGTGTGTATGACTTGGCAGTCCGATGGTCACGCCACTAGATTAAAAAGGTAGTTTCTAAAGCTACGTAGTACACGTTTAGAGACAACTCGATGTTAACATTCTAAAATCTAGTCTGTGTTTAACCCTTTTAAAGTTTTTTTGCTTTGATTGGAAACTTATTTTAGTACTAATTCATTTACGCGACGAACTTTGCCGAAGTGGAAACGCGAATGGAAATGTCAGCCATTTTAGTTTTAGTTTTAGCTGACGTAGAACTAAAAAGTTTTGTAAAAGTTGTTACTGAGTTGTTAGAAAATGGGGAGAGCGAAATAGTCTACCAGACACAGTTTAAGAACTGTTTTTTTACCAAAATGCTTTGTCGTGAAGTTTTAAGTACCTATTTTTTACTATAAATTAAGTATTTTTACCAATAAAGGGTTCTTATTTCGACATTGCAAAAGATCAAACAACAGAAGATATGAGGTAACAAACAACAAAAACAACCGAATTGAGGACCTCTTCCTTTTTTTGAAGTCGGTTAATGAAGAAGACGAGAGGGACCCACAAATTTTAGTTACATGAACATAATATCTCTCCCGTAAATGTATGATACCCAGTTACGTTATTACTAGAGATGCACTTACATTTCTTGGTCCAGACATACAAAGTGTAACAAACACAAATTTACCCTTAATGTTCTTTATTTCGTACTAGCTTGTGGACGCGGCTTCGCCCGCGCAAAGAATCATGTCCAATAATGACCTGTCAAACATTTTGACAGAAGATTGTGTGTATAGTGATGTTATTTAGCGTATTAAATAAGTAATTTTTTGCTATGTACGTAGTATTAACTTACAACAGAATTAGTAATGTGAAAAAAAAGAAAAGTTAATTTTAAAACGGCCACCAAATAAAGCGTTATTTTTAATCTATAACGTAGCCATTACAAATGCATTGAAGTACCGTTCCGTTTTATGGTGAATTCGACATTTGGACGCAGTTTAAGCACTTAACATTTATTGATTTTGTATTTCGTTCATAGTTTTTTGTACAGTTCATTTTATTTAAATTCTTTATAAGGTTACATATTAGTAAGCGTATCCTAGGTTGTCAATCTGCGGTTGTGAAGTTATTAAGTGAAGTTATAATTGTGAAACGAAACGTTTATTCGTGCTGTCAGTGTGACATCCCTGACGTAATGGCGGCGGTTGGTTATGAATGTTCTTTGCAGTCCTTCAGCTTCGTTTGCTTTCGCGTCGATGTGTTCTGTGTGCATTTACGGTTTTCCTCTTTCTGACGACATTTGCATTCACTACGGACTCCGATTCCCTGCGCTTACGTTTACTTTGGCTTGTGTTACACGGATACTGATTACGCTTACGTTTACTTCTGCTAGTGTAACACGGATACTGATTAGTGCTTTGGTGATTTTGGACTTGTCTGCAATAAAACAGGACACCATGAGTGAATGCACAAGACCGCTGATGTCGCAGCGGATACATTGTATCAACTGCAATATATGTGTGAATTCATCGAACACACAAAGCCGCTATCTCGTCTTCGAACAAAACACAAGAGTCATCTCTTTAATCAGCAACTGGATATCTCCGGTCATTGTAAGTTTTTATATTTATTGAAAAACATATTTATTTATTATTTATTTAACTCATATACTTAAACAATATGAAAATAAAACTAATTAACACGAAAAGTCGGCGTCGTGTGTCGTGCGGTGTCAGGTCTCCTACCTTCTACCTACCAAGCTTCTAATAGCTTCATTGTTGAACGTTAGGAAGTCCAATTTGAAATACTTGCTTATCTGTATTATATAAGTATTTATTCTACCTACCTGTATTATTCATTAGCTATATTTTTTTTAGGTTACTGAAGAGGACTTTATTTGCGAGGCATGCTTTTATTTAGCAATGCAAAGTGTCAATGATGAGCTTCATGGGAATAATGATCGATCTGCAGGCCCATGTCATCGTGGTCACAAAGAAGTTTGCTTGTTGTGTGGACGATCATTGGTCAAACTGCAAAGCCACTTGATTCTGAGTGTGACTACATCTTCGCATCATAATAAAATGATTCAAATAGTTGAGAGTAGAATAGCACCTCGTCAGGTAAATATAAACAATGGTTTTACTTATTGTTTACTAAAGTTACTTTTTTGTAGTTATATAGTTTATAAATACTTATCATTAACAAAAAATGTTTGGTATGAAACTAACCCTGAAATGTGAAGAAAAAAACAACAGCATCCACACATTAGTTATGCAACTGTGCATAACTCGATGAAATGTACTGAACAGCTGATATTATCGAGTGTTTTCATTTACTGTTGTATTCTGGTTACCGCATTCAACACTTGAAGATTAATTCAAATGTAGATATTACACATATTTTATTATAATCTACACAACTGGATAGTAAATCTTTGCTTTTTTTTTACTATTTAGATAAAAGAGAAGATTTTGGGAAATTGACAACTTAGTTACTTATATTGTTGTTTTGTTTGTAGATATCGCCATCTGATCGCCTGTGCCATTCCTGTTTTATGAAGGTGAAAAGAGACGCCATTCGTAGCGAATCACATGATGAAACAAGAAACGTGTTTGCGAATCTTGACGACATGCAACCTGGGAGTTCAGGACTTCAATCGCAAACTCTGGAACCACCTGTGGATGTTGTGCCCCCTTCAAACCCAGATGAGGCTTCAGAGGAATCCAGTGTATCGGCAAGTCCAGAAGCTCAAATTCACCAGGAACCGACTGACCATCCACTCGTCCCTGACACTATTATGCATAATTATAGAAGAGCTCCAAATTCGGCATCTCATTGCCTTTTTTATGGGTGCAATCAAATCTCCAGTCTTCACAGAGTGTCAGATCCACTACGAAGAACACTTCTAATTAGTTATAGATTTTATGTACCCACCCTTGCCAGAGTCTGCACAAACCACTTAATACAAAATAGTTGGGATTCCCTGTATGATGCAGAGAACAGCCAATCTAACTTCACTGTTCAACAATTAGAACACATGCTGTCATTTATAAATGTAGATAAACCATTTCTTGATTTTAGCAGCATGGAATCAATTGAAAAAATGGATGATCATTTGTGTAGGTACTGGATGGGTATAACCAAAGATAATTTAGTATCTTTAATAACAGAGCTACCCCGAATCATAGAGATGCACAGAGGTATATTAGGACTAGCATGCATCCTCATAAAGATGCGAACAGGAGATTCCGATGAAAGAATTTCCACACTGTTACAAATACCACGCACAACATTAGAACGTCTAATGAGTAAAGTAAGAGATATTTTGTTACAAGACTTTGTCCCAAGAAACTTAGGGTTAAATCATTTAAGTAGGGAAGAATTGCTTCAGCACAATTTGACTATTCCAAATGGTATATACATATAATGAAAACAATTTGCAAACAATTGTAATCTGTGATGGAACATATATTTATTTAAACAAAAGTAGTAACTATATGTTCCAAAAAGAGTCATACTCTTTACACAAATACCGAAACCTAATCAAACCATTTATGCTTGTAACATGTGATGGATATATTTTAGAGTGTTATGGCCCCTACAAGGCTACCATATCAGATGCAGACATAATGACGTCTCTATTCATCAATGAAAATTCCCCAATCAGACAATATTTTCAAGAAAATGATATATTTATTTTAGATTGGGGTTTCAGGGACAGCATCAACTTATTAGAGAGCTGCAATTACAAGGTTTATGTACCAGAGTCTCTAAATGAAGGTGAACACCAATTGACTACTGCCCAAGCTAACAGAAGTCGCTGTGTAACGATTTGCAGATGGGTCGTTGAAGTGGTCAACGGATATTTTAAAAGAGATTATAGATTATTTCGGTTTGACCACTTCAACAAAACAGTGCCAAATATGATGGCTTATTTTCAAATAGGAGCAGGATTAATAAATAAGTTTGGTCTTCGCCTACATGACAGAGTTGATGCTGGCCAAATTGTTCATTTGATACGAGAAAGGATGCCCTTAGAAAATAATTTATCAAGAGCAGTTAACTTATTAAATCTCAATAGACAGGCATCCTTTTTCAGGAGTATCACAGCTCATGACTATAATGTTTTGTTCCCCCGTCTAGAATATAACGAGCTGATATTATTCGCCTTGGGAACGTACCAAATACGTCAAGCTCGATCTTATTATGGTGAGCATGTACGTTTTCATGGTGGATACAGAATTGAAGTGTGCAGAGAAATGTTAAACATGGACGAGTTCAATTTAAGAGGTAGTGGGGAAAATTCATTGATAAGAGGAAAAATTAAGTCAAGGCATATTGGCAGGCGGCAATATTATGTCTACATTTTAATTGAAAATAATTTAAATGGAAGAGAAGGCATAACTGAGTATTGCTGCAGCTGCATCGTAGGACGTCGCACTGTTGGTTGTTGTGCACATGTGATGACATTGGTGTGGTACCTTGGATGGGCTAGGTACCAAAGCAATATAGAACCTCCAGCAGCATTTTTAGATGATGTAGTAATAAGAGAAGATTTAGAATAAAATAATGAAACTAATAAATGTGCTGTTTTATTTTTATTTAATTTCCCAACTTTTTACCTATTGTTTTACAATGAGTAAGAACAACCAATAATACCACTTATTCATCCAATAATAAAATAATTGGTAAGGTAGGTACCTACTTTATTCATGAAGTTCGATACTTAGATATTATGGAATAGTTCTAAAACTGATAGTTTGTACTAATGTACGTTTGACAGTTAAGTAGGTAGATAAATGTACCTACATAACCTCAAATATTGTATTCATTGTAACATTTTTACCTCATTGTCAAACCAAACCACGTTTTTACGGTGGCATATTTAAGACTTAATCGATAATTTGATATAATTCACATCACTATACATCATGTGATTAAAAATTTGATTGACAGGTCATCGCATGTATGGAGCGTGGTCATTGTTCTTTTGGTATTTGAGCCGTGACACGCCATCGTAAAGCCGGGATAAAAAGTATCTAATGTGTCAGTTAATCCAGGTTATTTACTATCTGTGTGCCAAATTTCGGGTTATTCCACTTTTCCCCATTGACAATCCCCATCAATGGGGATTCTTGAACTTTTCTTCCGCAAATCCCCATTGCCGCCTCTCCAAGTTCATAATGGGGATTTGTGGAAGAAAAAGTGTTCACAAATCCCCATTGATTCCAGAAATCCCCATTGATTTAAAATTAAAACATAATTATTATTTTTTATGAAGGATTCATTGATTATTTTCATAATCAAACACATGAATTAGTATCGAATTACCTAAGTTTCTCTAAGCAGTGCCCTATCGTGATTTGGCCACGAATAAGTTCCATTCCGACCTCCTCGACCGTATACAGTGTGTAACGGAAAGCGTATATACATCCGAAGGGCACGGCTTCTTTGGATAATAACAAACGATATGGCAAGGTTTTTTTAATCCTATCTCTACGTGTTCAGAAAAAAAAAAAAAAATTATGTCTTATTTTTAAATCAATGGGGATTTCTGGAATCAATGGGGATTTGTGAACTTTTCTTCCACAAATCCCCATTATTAACTTGGAGAGGCGGCAATGGGGATTTGCGGAAGAAAAGTTCACAAATCCCCATTGATGGGGACTGTCAATGGGGAAAAGTGGAATAACCCCAAATTTCATCCAAGTCCGTTCAGTAGTTTTTGCGTGAAAGTGTAACAAACATCCATCCATCCGTCCATCCTCACAAACATTCGCATCTATAATAGTATATAAGTAAGAAGTAAGGTAAGATATAAATCATTTCATCAACGACTGCCTTTAAACTCAACTATGGAATTCTTCGAAGTTCCAGTCCTTTAGAAAGTACAAATTCATTTGAACAACCTCTTTTGAGGACATTACTTAATCTAATGAAATGGAAACTTTTTCATAAAATTAGTTTTTCTTTCTTATCTTGTTTTTCCTTGATGAAATCTACTCCGAGGTCGGACAGTAGGTTTCTCTCAAGGATTTTGTCTGTTTTTTTTTTTAGTAAAAGCACTATATAGTTTTCGTAATCAAATAAGACTCTTACTAACTTCTCATTTTTTTTTTGTTGTCTTCAGACTCTAACTGTCTGTCCTTTAGTCTAACTGTCCGTATAAACTTTTCAGGGCATAAAGAAGCCACACGGGAAGGCCTCGTTAGGACATAGAATAATTAATATCCAGTAAGGACTTTCCCCAGAAACTATTACCGACCACCACGCGGGTCATATATTATTTCATCGTCTGTCTGGTTTTCCAACATTTATGTGTGCAGGTTTTCGTAGTTATCTTCTCTAAAGACATCATCATCTGCTTAATATCAAAAAAACTAATGACACTCGTGCGTGTCACTTGACGCAAGCATAATTTATGGTAAAATATTTTTTCCATTTTCATCCAAAAAAAAAAAACACGGAAATGTCAAAAGTAACTTTATTTTCGGAAGTCGGTGACAAGAAACTTTGACTGTTTCAATGACTGACATTGAAAAACTACGTATTCAAGTAGCTAACTCATAAACTACTCAAGCTAAGTAAATAAAAATACGGGACCACCACGCGGACTGCCTCCAATACATAAAAAAAAATAACATAAGTCGCCCCAGTAATTATGGATGAATAGAAAGAAAGAAATAAATAAAAAGTATTTATTAGTCTCGCACTGGACAAAAAAAAGGTAACTTAACAATAAAACAAGATTTAAAAAAAATGTAAACTTAAGAACAAATTAAAATAAGACTAAACTGGTCCTGTATGTGCCCAAAAGGCCCCTATCTCAGCAAAACAGTAACATTAAAAAAAAATCACAGCGCTGAATCGGTGTAGGTATATACATGAAAAAAAAGGTGTTGGCCGAATACATAACCTTCTCAATATATATATAATAATGGGCCGCATACCTCTCACTGTCTCGTCACACATTATAAGCAAACAGGTCAACAAACCTGAAAATCATTATTATGCTCCATATGCGCTTCTCTTAAAGAACGGAACGCGATAATATCAATTGAAAAGCAACATTCATGGATATAATAAAGAATTTTTTCAAGAGTTTTTATTCCTTTTAGACTTAATTAAAATATAAAATCTTCTTACTGTTTGATTTAAAGTCAGATCAAGAATCATTGACCCGCCTCTTTTGCTTATTGTTTTTTTTAAATGTTACAGCACCATGCTGAGATAGGAGTCTTTTGGCCTCGTACAGGACCAGTTTAGTTAGTCTTATTTTAATTTGTTCTTATGCTAACTTTTTTATAATTTTATTTTATTGTTAAGTTACCATTTTGTTTTGTCCAGTGCGAGACTAATAAATACTTTTTCTTTCTTTTTCTTTTTATAACTACTGCCACCAAAACCCTGTTTTTTTTTTATTGTGAGAAGCCCACCACACTATTCCCTAACCACTGCAACTCCTGAAAGCCAGAATCAACAGTAGCGACCACCAGAAATGCGCCAAGACAATAAAGCTGGATGAAGTCCCAGAGAAACAATTAAACTGTCTTGGATCCCGCAACGAAATTAATCAGAAAATAATAGCGGAGGAGTAAGAAAAACATAAATTCAAAAACCCTGTAGTAACAGGGTTGTGGAATTTATTATTATTAATTCATTTATTTTAGATAATTATAATCCATACAACAAAAAAAATAATTAAAATCTATTTGTACAACTAACAAGACACATAGTGTTAGTAACAATGTACTTACAAACTATGTTAGTAACACACTAACAAAGACAAAACGGAAACAGATTGTGAAATAATTGCTCCAAGCTAACAGGCCCAGCCGAAACCTTGCAGCAGTGGTTCACAAACAGACAATCCAGCCTGCTTGGTATCAGAGACAGGATTCTGTTGGCGCTGCGCCGCACCCTACGAACCAAGGATGCGCACTGTTTCCGCATCACCGTGTAAAAACATCATTCATTTCATTCATCGTGTTTTTTCGAAGAGTATTATGTCATCCAGATACGTTTCGGGAAAACTGATAGACTTTTAGACTTGTAGTTTCCCTTATCGAGTGTGATATACAAATGACAACCGAAGCGGTTTATTACGCTTTTCGAGGTACAAATCATTCTCGATCAACGGTCAACTGAAGATCGAACCTTGCAGCTTTAAGGCAAAGGCCACCAGCCGCTCAAAAAATCACAAGTAAAACCCAAAATAAAAGTATTCAACAAACAACCCAATAAGCTCAAACCTTGGCAGTTTCTCGTTCCAATACTAAACACGTTCTATAACCTGCCTACTCCACTTCTACGAACGACTCGTGATGTGTTTCTAATTAAGTTTCCAAGTCTACCGGCGCTTTGACGGGACGTTAATCACACATCGCAGCTCGCGATCAACGTTTTACACGTACAAGGTAGATATATTATGTAGAATGCTGTTTATCCTACGTAGGATAGACTTACGATACCTTAACCGATGTGAGGTTGCGTTAAAAATGTCACGTATCAAATTTTTCTAGAACGTTAGTGCTTAACCTGGTGTCAGAATTTTTAGCCGCCCATAGACCTCTGACTTGGCTTTACATGCCTCGAGAAATTTTTCTAACGCATGCTGATTTCCTCGAGATGTTTTCCTTCACCGAAGCAAGTGATAATTATATAATACGCACATGATTCCGAAAAATCAGAGGTGCGTGTCTTGGGTTCGAACTCGAGACCTATGACTTGGCAGTCCAACGCTCACACCACTACGACTACAAGTACAGTGTTGACTAGCGAGCTTCTAGACAAGGCAGTGATTTTTAACTACTGTCCTTACTAGCTGTACTGGTCTACTTCGTTAAACACTTGACCGATCTAAATCATTAACGTAGACATTTTATCAATGTACAGATAACCATTCACTTTTCATACCTAAGATATTTATTTATTAAGCCTTTACTGTATCACTGCTTGGCAAATGCCTCCCCCAAATACCTTCCACGAACTACGTATAATATTCAAGAAAATATTAAAAACTCTATACAATAATGTTGAAAACTGCTCGTGTATAGGACGTCCAATTTGCGGCGATCACGCGAGACTATAAACTTGCTTTATCGCTTGTGGGCTACCTTATTCTTAGCTCATATTTGAAGTTCCTACAGTTCAGGCTAGTCGGACGAAGTTGCAAGCTAGCTTTTATAGCCTTGACATAAAGGTAGTCGTTATTTTAGACACGTTAGGAATGATATTCGTTGTTTCGTAAAGTGAATTTCAGTATTTCATTTTTCAGAAGCACTTTCATTCTGAAACATTACAGAGATTCTGTTTTAAGCTTTCACGGTTTATAACTAGACTTTCACTATCACTTACGGGATATCTTCCGCAATTAATGTTTATATTGAGCTCCCGATATTTCGACGCTGTTGCCAGCGCCATGATCACGAGATGACTGGAGAATGCGCCTAAGTTTTTACCATCCACCGGCACTCTCCAGTCATATTGTGATCATGGCTCCATGTAAAATACTCGTATACAGTATCATCCGGTAAGACTGGAAGCCAACCCCAAACATAGTCGGGAAAAGGCTACACAAATGATGCCTATTTCTACGTTCATTATTTTCAAACTATTTTAAAGGAAACACCACTTTGAAAATCTTACAGAATCTAACCAAATAAATAAAATGGAAGTGTCTGTTTCTAATTTCAAAGTAACAGCTATTTACTGAATGCTTATGAAACAATATACGGTACTTATAACAAAAAAAGTTCGTCTGTCTGTCAATTTCTTTGGCTGCCTGTCCGTTTATTTCATCCGGCTGATATCGAAAACGGCTGAATCTAACCTGGATTAACACATAATTATGATACTTTTAATCCCGGTAAAACGATCCCGTGTGACAATTACCGAACTCCACGTGGGCGAAGCCGCAGGCCTAAGCTAGTTTTTAGTAAAATCCACATTTCTTCTCCACAAACCATATAAAAGTCTACTTACACATCTCAGCCCCACTTGAACTCAACGGAGGGGAACTAATCGTCGCGGCAGTTAAAAACGATGGTCTTACAGACGGTGTTAACTACTCACTAAAGTCGTTTCAGTCCGACACCTTTCCGTGTATGGCTGCGGAAAACTCACGTTGGTTCAACTTGGGGCTTGGATTTGATTATGTGGGTGATATTACGTGGTAGGTTAAGGTTTTATTTAAATTAAGTGGAGCCATCAGTGTGAAATTTTATTTAGTGTCGGCTTTGCATACGTTTTTTTTCATAATTATTTAGGGTTCGAATTTCATAATTATGAAACCATCTTAAAGTAGTATTGTTTTAATGTCACTCCAATGTGGGGAAGACACGGAGCTATGGTGGACGTCTAGCGCCATCTCTTTCCTACTCTGGAATAAGATTTAAACAATACTGCTGTAAGACATCATGGTAGGTCACTTATTATGTGTGAATTTTATTTAAGAAAAATTTCTTTCTACTTTTTGAAACGCAAAAAACGAAAGCTGCTGAGCATTACTTTATCTTTTGTATTTAAGAAAAAATCCTGGAGCCTCTTTTTCAAAACGATAATTACCTGCAATCTCCTCACGATTCAGCCTCCAGATAAGAGTCCCACGTAAAGCAAAAAGGTCCAAGATAACACAATAAAGGAGACCATACCTTTAAGACCCTGTTCACAACCTCGGACGATAAGACTTGCGTCCAGAGACACGTGCGTGGTTCACTTGTTTGCAACGTGTGGGTACCGCTGCGTCGCAAGTCCCTTAATGGTAACTCGTAGAATCATATGCTCGGAGCAATTCCTTTTATTTGTTTTCTTCGTAGTTGCTTTTTCTCCTTATCATGTGGAGTGCCTAACTTGGTATCAGAGTTTTGTGCCGCCCATGGGCCTCTGACTTGGCTTTACATGCCGTTGAGAAATATCTCTCAGGCATGCTGGTTTCCTCACGATGTTTTCCTTCACCGAAGCAAGTGACAATCATGCAATACGCGCATGATTCCGTAAAATCTGAGGTTTGATCTATGACTCAGCAGTCCGACAGTCACACCATTAGGCTATCACTGGTAGTTCGTAGTTGCTGACCTCATATGTAGCTTGAGCGTGGATTCCGTGGCCAAGTGGTTACCTAACACATCGGGCGGTTTCGTCCGAGATTCGCAGAATTTATGGCCTTCTTTTCCTCTAGTCCTCCGCTATCCGAGATCGCAAATGTGCTGCGATAAAAGACCTTAAATATTACTACTTAAAAAGGTTTTTTTTCTTCGCTAAAAGGATAAGTGTAGACAGAGATTTAAAGTTTTTGAATCCCTGCTAAATTATAGTAATAAATCTTTAAGTGCTGTGAGAATTGTGGGTGCGGTTTGGGCATTGCTGGCTGTATTTTTTTGGGATACTATAAATAAACTAAATTAGGTTTAAGTTAGATAAAGAGACTACTTTTTTAATGTACACCATACAAATTATAAGTATAAAATTGAGGATATAACATAAGGGCTGTTTTATAAAACAAGTGATATTGTACAGACAATCTTTTAAAAAAGAGACACCATTGGTGGTAGTCTGTGGTGTAATAATTTGGATTCAGTCTATTTATAGTTTTAATAACACAATTTTTAAATAGTTTCTTAGGATCAAACAGGGCGGGCCAAAAATAAGTAAAATAATCGCCAACCCGTCTTGAGCAAGCGTGGTGATCAAATACTCGTGCCTTCTCTGTATGAGAAGAGGCCTTTGCCCAGCAGTGGGACAGTTACAGGCTGGTATTATTATTTTTTATTAAATATTGTAATATTGTAATGAAAAACTATTCGATGTAGTCTTCATTTAAGGCTGTTATTATACGACGCGAAAATCTTCTAAATATCTAAAACTAAATCATTGAAATCCAAGTTCAATCCAAGTTATCATTGTGTGTTTTTTTCATGTGTGTTTATCACCACTTATCACTTCCCTGTTTTGTTGTTGTTGTTGTGCAGAATAAACAGTGTTTCTTCTTTCTTCTTTGTTTTGGGCAAAAAATAAAACAAATATTTAGTTACTCGCCACTCTACTTTTCTATTCGTAATACTTATTCTCCTATTCACAGAAATATTTCCAATACAATACTTATTTTGTTTCTCAAATCAATTCAAGATTTCATTTACGATTTTACGATGTTACCAATACTCGTCCAACATCTGTAAACATAAGAAAACTTAGGGCTCATTTACGGAGACGCGGCGCGTTGTGCGGCGCGGCCTGCTTTCAATTCAAACATATGGCGATGTATGGGAGCGGCTTTAGCGCGGGCAAACGCGCGGGTGGACGCAATAACACAAATCAAAAAAGTTTCCGTGAAATCGATCAAACTGATCGCAAACTTTTTTTTTATTTATGCGGGCACCGCTCAACGCGCCGCCGCCCGACGCCCCGCGTCTCCGTAAATGAGCACTTAGGTTAACAATGCCTACAGCTGTTGCCATATTTGCTTCAAGACCTTCCCTATATAACTTAGAAGGACCAGTCCAAATAGAACTTTATACCATTCAGCCAAAGTTGAAATTAACTAAGCAGCTAGACTTTGTTAATGGTTATGAATGTAGGCTCTTGGTAGGTTGTAAACTAGAACGATTATCTACATGAAGATGAAATTATAATAGGGTTTGTAAAATTATTAACGTTCTATTTGTACAGAAGATGCCATCACATCAAGCTACAACAACCTGTCAAATTCGTTTAATAGATTTTCTACTTTATTGTTAAAGAATTAGGTTCAAGGTTGAAGTTGAGGTCCTGTGTTCGATTCCCGTGTCGGGCAAAGTGTTATTGGGTATTTCCATCAGGAATTTCTCAGTAGCAGCTACGGAGTCTGAATTCGTACCCGGTTGATGGCAAAAGGCTCGCCCTCTATTACATTAGACTTAAACATAACTGGTGAAATGTGGGTGGGTGGGTGGGTACTATTAGGTACAGTTCTGCTTAACCTATCGCGGATTACAGGCGTGATATTATGTTATTTAAAATTTCCAGTGGTTAATTGCCTAGCAGGAAGTAGTGAACCATACCTTTTGAGTACTGTTACAGTGACGATGAGCATTTCCAGAACCGTTTATAAAGACAAAATGGAATTAGACGATTAAAACAGTGCAGCCATCCATTCAATTTCTTTGCAGTTAAGATGGCGGGCTTTGTTCTGTCGTAGTAAGAAACAAAATTTCCATTTCTTTTATCGAAACGACCTAGCATTTTGTAATTATATCGGGTGTCCCAAAATTTACGCAAGAATTGAATTTGCTGCTTTGTGCGTTAAATTCTTAAAAAAAAAACAGTTTGACAGCTGACAATTACTGGGTTTAATAAAAAAAAAGAGAATTATACGAGAGATCAACGCCACAGGACACGGGCCCTGTGAAAACAGATGTGGGTACTGACATACGTATTATCTACATGTTAAATACATGGTGTTGGCCTAGTGGTCCCAAGCGCGACTGCTGAGCATGATGTCTTGGTTTCATTCACAGTTCGGGAAAAGTGTGATCGGGATTTTCCATCAGGAATTTCTCAGTAGCAGCCACGGAGCCCAGATTTGTGCCGGTTGATGGCAATAGGCTCGCGACCCTATACACGGGACTTAAACACAACCGGAGAAATTTGCATGTATTATTAGGTACACCTCTACCTTACCCTTCGAGTATATAAGACGTTATGTTATGACGTCTCACCAAAGACATGCCAGCGCATAAAATAATGTGATAATCATTTGACCTTCATGTCGCTTCACTCGTTTAAGTACGTAACTATGTTGCCACGGCTACTGTAACCTGAAATCGATAAGCTGCAAGTAGGTATCAAATTATATGCCATCGTATATCTTGCTCAGACCTTGAGGAAATGGTTAATTATTGAACTATCCAGTACCATTTGGAGAGATCGTTATTGGGCTTTTTAGCTGTTTTTTGTGAACGCAAGAAGGTGACTTTCAAATACTTTGCCTTTTGACTTTTTTGCTGGTCGTATTAATTGCTGGATCAGATTCTATTACTATGTCGAGTAGATGACTCAAAGCAAGCATGTTTCATTCTGTAAAAAGTCAGGTCAAAAGCTGGTTTATAATCATCTGCCTAGCCTTTTTCCCAACTGTGTTGGGGTCGTCTATTTGGTCGGGTATTTTACATGGAGCGACTGCTTAACTGACCTCCACAACCCATTTAGTACAGGGCAACACGTTACCCCTTGGTAAGACTGGTTGTCAGACTTTCGCGCCACTGACTATCTGTAAAGACTGTCAAAGATCTACATATGACAGCCGGGATAGACGGCTTAACGTGCTTTCCGAAGCACGGAGGAAACTCGGTTTGTAACGGTGGTCACCCATCCGCAGACCAACCTAGGCAAGCGCGGCTTAACCTGAAGATTGATCCGGGTAGCTATTAGTTAGCCACGAACTCCTCAAAGCTAGTTTATTCGTTGGTCATAAAATATCACAAGGTAACGAACTATTCCATTGGAAAACACGACCCGATAGTCCGAAGTCTTAACCATTACAGCCCGTTCTCACGGCTTCCGTCATGACGGATGGACGTTCACATTGCATACGGAATCGTGTTTTATCACGATCCGGCAAAAAAAAACGAAATGATGTTCACGTTAGTTCTGTGATTTTTCGGGAGCGAGCGCATCGGCGAATCCGTCACAAAAACCACGATTCGCGTTTTTTGACGTACCTGATTTTTAAAAGACGTTACGTGATTTATCACTTGTACAACATTTTTCACGATCCGTAATGAGTGTGAACACGACCATTTAAAAAGCATTGCCGCAATCAAAAAATAATACGGATCGTGAAGAAAGACGATACGTCAAAAAAAAAACAAAAAACGATACGTCGTCATGTGAACGGGCTGTTACGTCGTGGCCGCTTCATTGACTTTCATTAAAACAATTTCCGTTCAAGTCTTCAAGTTCACCTCACCTGCAGATACCGAGAAAAACAGTTTATAATTTCCAAAAAGGCCAAAATGAATAGTAATTATTAGGTAAGTAATGCATTGACAGCCAGTTCAAAGTAACGTCGACCCCTCGTTAGTAGCCGGATTACGGGCCACTTCTCTCCTTCGGCCCTTTCACCGGCTTAAATTATTTAACTTTAAAGTGAATTTCTTAAAGCGTTCAAAAGCAGCAATTTGCTGGTTAACTTTGTGTTTCGGAGTTTAGGTTCAGGAGTTTTGTGTACTTTGCGGTCAGGTAATTCATTTGAAATTTTCTTGTAATTGCAGGATTTTTTTATACGTAAGATGGGTCATGCTGATTATCATCTTCCTTGCTTTTTTCTAACTATATCGGTCTCCAGTGCGGTCTTTTTTATTAGAGAGATACCGTCTAGTCGGAAAATCCTATTCGGCCATAGTTGTAGTCGGCAAATAGTCAGCGACTTGTCGGTAAAAAGTACCGACTAATAATAATTTCTAAGATAAAATCAAACTTTAATAAAACACTTTTATTAAAATGAAAACCACAAAAATAAGTTTATCTACACACATCAAAAGTGTCTAGGGATCAAGCATTTTTATGCGGATTTCTTGAGATTGAGATGTGGCTTTGTAATAAATTTATGATTTTATAAATTTATATGGATCCTTTTTGGTGCATTTCATAATTTGAATCAGGAACTCTCAATCAAATTCGAGTAAAAGATGAAAATAAGCTGTCAATATTTTCTCTATAAAAACATACAACGCATTGAAGACATTATTAGTGCTACTGTTTCCCTACTACTGATTAAAACCAACGTTATTATGGAGCGGCGACGTCATTTAAGCAGGGAAGAAATGCTCAGAGCCGTGGGAATGATAGAAGCTGGTTCCCGGCAACGTACTGTGGCTTTAGCTCTGAATACAAGTCAGAGTGTTATCAGTCGACTTTGGACACGTTACCGAAGCACTGGTACCGTGGCTGAGCGCCATGGAGGACGGTATCGCTGCACCACACGGAGACAAGACCGATACATTCAAATCTTAACTCGAAGAGCTCCAACAATAACCGCCATGATGTTAGCCGTGAGGCTTCATCACTCTTCAGGGAACTTAATTAGCGACCAAACAGTCAGAAACCGCTTGCATGAAGTGAACCTTCATTCCCGAAGACCGCTACGGGTACCACCTATAGCAATGCACAATCGTACGATTCGATATCAATGGGCTCTTGAACACAGAAATTGGGCAGAAGAACAATGGCGTTTCGTGTGCTTTTCTGATGAGTCTCGTTTTGGTATGAGACCGGATACAAGACGTATACGACACTGGAGAACCCCTGGACGCCAACAGCGATTAAAATCCTGCCAGGAAGTCCATCCTTATAGTGGTGGAACCATCATGGTATGGGCGGGTATTTGGATCGGCGGAAGAACTGAGTTGATTTGGATCAGAGGCAACCTCAACGCTCAAATTTATGCTGAGACGATTGTATCAGACGTCATCGTTCCTCTACAAGTGCAAATCGGTCCCTTATTTCAGTTAATGCATGATAATGCACGACCGCACACCGCAAGAGTTGTAAGACAGACTCTCGCCGCAGCTAACATCAATGTCCTGCCCTGGCCTGCTCAGTCGCCAGACTTGAACCCGATTGAGCATGCATGGGATATGCTACAGAGAAGAGCTCTGCCGAATATGGAGGGTATCCAGTCGCAAGAAGACCTTTTTTTGTTGTTGCAACGAACATGGGCGGCCATTCCACAGCGTGATTTGGATGAACTCATTTTGAGTATGCCAAACCGATGTTCTTGTGTTGTTAGTGTTCGCGGTAGAAACACGGATTATTAATTGTTTAAGTTACCCAATAAAATTTTAAAGAAAACTGTTATTTCAGTCTTTTTTTCGAACTTTAATGTTAGTGGTTCAAATGTCAAAAATCCCTTTATTAGGAAAATGGCAAATTTCTTTATTAATGCAAAGGTGACTTGGTTTATCGTTACTGTGACAAACGAAAACACTTTATTTGATGAATCCTTAAAGAAAATTTTAATTAATATCAATCAGGAGAAAAGTTATTGCAAAAATATATGTTGATCCCTAGATACTTTTGATGTGTGTATCAACATTGAATCGAATATACAACGTTTCGTGTCCATACTATTAACCGTTGAAGAGTTTTCTCGTGAGGAGGCGATCCTGGCTACAGGATCAAGTCATGTCTGTCATAAAAATGTATAAAGCTGAAAAATATAAGGTGTGTTCAAAATTTCAACTCAATATTCAATTGAGCTGAAATTTTGTACACATCTTTGATTCTGGTGACACAATTTTCTCAAGTAGTCGAAGAATGGTTTGCAAATTTTGAAACGCACAACTTACAAACATACGAACAGTGCAAGATAAATAAAGGCTTGTAAAATAAATCTTCGATGAAATAGCTTATTATTCCGGTACATTTCTAGTGGTTCATGTTCCACCCAGAATTAATTAGGTATTCCGACAGCTTCCTGGAAAATAAAAATACTACTGGAAATGATAACAAAATTTCAACAGTTTGCTTCAGATACTAGTTACAACGGAAACTTGATTTTGTAGTTCTTCTCACTGTGAAATTAATTGTTTGTTGTGCTATTCTTGAGATATCTCTAACTCTCTCCGTGTAAAATAAGATGCTATAGTCTGCATATTTATAATAATTTTGTTTAACAAAGTAAGTTTTGAGTGTGAATCTATACGTCTATACTAATATTATAAATGCGAAAGTTTGGATGGATGGATGGATGTTTGTTACTCAATCACGCAAGATTTTTTGTTCGCTGTTATTTGTAGATCTTTGACAGTCGTTACAGGTAGTCAGTGAGCCGAAAGTCTGACAACCAGTCTTACCAAGGATTACCGTATTACCCAGTACTAGCTGGGTTGTGAAGGTCAGATAGGCAGTCGCTCCATGTAAAATACTGGTATACTAGCTTCCGGTAAGACTGAAAGCCGACCCTAACATGTTTGGGAAAAGGCTTGGCAGATGAAGATAGGCAGGAAAATCATGTTAAATTTTTTTATAAAAGTTTAATAAATAAATAAATAATAATAAATAATATTATTATCAAATCTCTCTTATCTCACTTGTATTGTATTTATTTTATACACGAAATATCCATAAATTCAAAACAAAACATAAACTTATATTTTAGGCATAAATTCTAAACTTAATCATAAGTGATATAGGGCTTGCTCACAAAACTGCGATGCGACGTCGCATCGTAAAAATCTACGAGCTCGCACGACACATCGCAAGAACTTGCGAATTGATTTGCATCGCGCATTCCTGCGATGTTCCGAATGTTGTTGTTGTTCTTTGTTTCTTTTTCCTATATCTTCTTAGCAATAACAGAAATGCGCACTTCTTTTCTATGATTCATGTCACAACCTAGTTTACAAAATACCTACATTCAGTGCGGTTGACGGTTGAGGAATGCTCACTCGAATTGTGGAAAGGAGACGCCTTGCCGCACGAAATCGTGTCGCAGTTTTCTGCGTTGTGAATTCGCATCGCGCCGATTCGTTTTTGCGTACAAGCCCATAGGTAGAAGGTTCAACAGGTTCTATTTGTTTTCGTTCTTTATCATGAATGATATTGGAATATTCTGGACCACAGGCCAATAAACTCTGTGGGTAAAACTGATACTTTGATATTTGTTTGACATGTTTATATCTTGAAATATTATTTGAGATATTTATCGTGAAAAAGGTGACTTTGCATATTAAATTCTAGGTTTATTAATATTTACCTCTCTAATAGAATATTATAAACTTAGTAGCTTTTCGTGTCTGCTTGTGAAGCCGAGAGAGACGAAAGATGGTACAATCTCGGCGAGAGTACAGCTACCACAAAAAAGCAACGGGTTTTGAAGCAGTTTTCGCCATAATTTTGTGAATTGATTCCGATAGATGTATTTGTTTACATTAATATTTAATTTATACATACTAATTATAAAGTAATCTACTTGTTTTGTGAAATTAATAATTTGGCCAAGGAAGGGAGGCTTGCTTAGAGGATATTATCATAGCGATAAACATCCGCTTATTAATTTTTCTAACCATCAGGTATGAAAATAACTCACATAAATTATTTCCTTGTTACAGATGCTTCACAAAACAAAGAAGCAACATTAGAACCGACAAAAAATGTATCCGGAAACAATCCACATTTACGAAATAAGATGAATGGAACACCGAAGATGAGACTGACACTGCAGCAAATACGGCACGATGCATGAACAAAGCCATAGATCTTTATCAAACAATGCACTGGACTTGACCGAAACTTTTGAAGAAGCCGTCAACTATACTATAGAGAACTTCTTCGATGTGTTTGGCAATGATACTGCAAACGTTACGAATGTTATCGAAGACGATGCAGTGAATAATTGGTGGGCTCTGATAGCTATCATGTTGGTAGTATGTACGGCTGCAGGGAATGTACTAGTGTGTTTAGCGATCTATTTGGAGAGGAGACTACAGAATGTGACGAACTATTTCTTGATGTCACTGGCGATTACCGATCTGCTTGTCGCGATACTGGTTATGCCGCTTGGGATTCTGACGTTGTTGAGAGGTAAGATTGTTTTTTTTTTTGCTTTTTTCATTTTGCAGGTATTATATAATGATAATTTTATGTCTTAGCTTGCCACAAGACTTCACTAATGGTAATGATTCGACTATTATTAAAAGGAATAAATTCTTTACCAAAACTAAGTTTTCGAAGATACCAAGCAAAAATCCTAGTTTAATTAATAAGAAGCAACAAGAGAAAAATATAAGGCAAATAGATCTTGCGGTGTTTGTTGCAATATTAATATCGAATTCCTTAATTATGCTTCTGTAACAGTAAAGTAATTATTATTAATAATCGGCACTCAAAAATGATTAAATTCGGTCAGAATAATAACAGAGGATGGTGGAATATTAAGTCTTCGGATAATAGCGATAAATAATTGAACATTCATTAATAGCATGCCGTTGATTGCAGTTTCATCGTGATTTACATATTGTGAAAGCTTCCTCCCCTTAACCAGATTTATTTGGGATCGGCGAAGCATGATTTTTTCTTCCATACACCTATGAGTATTCCCTGTCCACATGTCCAGTCATATGATCATCTTTCAGTCACACAGTCTATTAAACGTTTTGTAGGATTCCGTAGCGAAACGAAACTCTTATAGATTCGTCCTGTCCATCAATTTGTCTGTCTTGTCTTTCCATTCGTATGTCACAGCCATTTTACTAGGAGACTGTAGGCACGATACAGTTGAAATTTGGTGGGTAGATGTCTTCTATAAACTTCTATACCAAAAGTGATGTGAAATTATAAAAGAAATAGGGGTGGCTCTCCAAACATGCAATTGAGGGTTGAAAAAATACATATCAATGTGCATAACTGTGTGTTTTTTCGGATCACGAGAAAGTTCTTAATTTCATATGGGCTATTAATATTATAATACCTACACTGGAGATTCACCCAAAATTACTATATCGTGTTAAAAACAAATGCGTAAATTCATAATTGAAAACAATATTACTTTGTTTTCCAATAATTAATATTAATAATTATCAGCAGATTCAGATTCATCTCAGCTAGATTTTGATATTCATTACTATTTATTTTAATTATGCTGATCTAATTAAATTAGAAACAAAGCTTCTAATAAACATGATCTCTAATTTGGAAATTGAAATATCTAATTTATTTTTGCATAATTAATTAAATCAGTTTTCATATTTTCTAGTTTCGTTTTTATAAGGCGGAAAAGTACAGGAATTCGAATTATTATCATGTTAGGTATAAAATGATCGACTGCCTTGACAGTCTAGTAGGTTATTTATTGGAACCCTAGGTCGGGAACAGTGTTATTGGGTTTTTCCATGTGAAATTACTCAGTAGCAGCCACGGAGTCTGGTTTTGTGGGTAGAAATCCAGACTCCGTCTTTGCCGTCAACCGGGTGGTGAAAAATGTGGGTGTACTAAAAGGTACACCTCTGCCTAAACTTGCGGGGGTTACTGTCGGTTGTGTACTGTCACAGTGGACATTTAATGCTCTTTCTAGGAAAGGCCTATAAAAAAGGCTTAAGGATTTATATAAAGGTTATATAAGAAATATTAACCTTACCTATAGAGATTGTTCACGAATTTTGTATCACAAAAGGTATACAAATACTTGAACCGACTGAGGGAAGACAATAAAATTAAGTTTGCAATTTAGTTTGACAAATTACTGCCACAACAAAAATTTACACCGAAGGTGCACTCCGCTTCCGCAATAATATTCATTGCCATTGAGACAGTTGCGACCCACGGATGCCCCTCAAGTTAAAGGGGAAAATATACAAGTCCGTGATAAGGCCTGTCGTACTGTATGAATCAGATTGCTGGGCTGTGAAGAAGATGGATGAAAAACGATTGCATGTAGCGAGATGAGGATGTTGAGATGGATGTGTGGAGTAACAAGAATGGATAAAGTTAGGAATGAGTATATTAGATGAAGTTTGAAAGTGGCGCCTGTTACAGAAAAATTGAAAGGAAGTCGTCTGTCTTGGTATGGACATGTAATGAGGAGGGATGAAACGCATGTTACTACAAGAGTGATGGATATAAATGTTGATGGATGAAGAAGGAGAGGAAGGCCAAAGAAAAGATGGATGGATTGTGTGAGGAATGATATGAAAGAGAAAAGAGTAAATGATGCAGTGACGGTTGACAGGGGAGAATGGAAGAAGAAAACATGTTGCGCCGACCCCAAGTAGAATGGGCCCAGGGCAGGAAAGATGATGATGAGACCGTTGAAAAGTTATAGACTAAAAACAATTAGCGTTGTTATTGTGTGTTTTAGTCAATTATACTAACATATGGGTGGCGACGACCCTAAACGCAATTAAACCGCGTATAGTAAGCCTATGACCTAAAAGTAGTGCATTAAGAGCCATTTTTCGAGAAAATGTATTGAAAAACTTATATCGATCATGTTGTTTCGAAGCGATGTTTATTGGTTCTGACCCTAAAACAGAGTAATTAGACATGATGCAATAAGGCATCGAAGATAAAAATGGTCGGAGTAACCTGTTCGTAGTGAAAAAAATAAAAATAAACGGCTTTAAAAAGCGCTTTTCATTTGTAGACCCCATAGTCATTATTTCTCACAAAAAAAAAAACAATTGCCAATCGTTCCAATTGGACCTTCTATTTATTTCCTTCTTCGCATTGTATTCTTGGTTTTAATTAGTTTACGCTGGAACGATAAAGTTAAGCGGCGATAAATACCGAAAGCTATGTGCGTGAAAAATGTGCTGAAAGCGCTATCTGTTCTGTAATAAATAACGGTAATGGGTTTATTCTTTTAAAGTGACGAAAACAATGTTTAGGGGATTTTGGTGATTACTTAGATAGCGTAACGTTTTTACAATAGGCTACATACAAGCCATTTGTAAACATAGAGCTGGGTTCAGCAGCGATGTAATTTGTCCGTGAATGAGTGACCATCTATCACATACCGAGTTCCTTCCCTCTTGAAAAGCACGTTACCTGGTGCCATTTGTAGATAGTCGTTATTAGTAGACAGAAGCCAGGAAATCTAGCAATCAGTCTTATCAACGGGTATTGTTTTACCCTGTAACGGATTTGTGGGGGTTGCGCAGGCAGCTGTTTTATGTCAAATACTAGCTTAGTGTGCCAGAGAGAGACAAAAAATAGCAACATCAAAAAGAAGTTTCCTTACAACTTTGGGAGCTGACTGTACCGTACAAAAAACAGTTGAAATTTATGGTTGGAACGGGTTAGTCCCTGAGTACCCCGATCCCTGAGGCACCCGTACCGGAGGACCCCGAATTCGATAAATATGATTACATTTCTTTCTTTTGTTTTTTCTATTGTTTTCAACTTGTACGGTCGACATAAAAAGTGCTTAAATGTATGTGTTTGCAATACTTAAGAAGAAAGTAATTTATTTAAAAGAAGATCGGAATTTTGGGGCACTTTTAATTTCAAAAGCGTTCTTCAATGAAAGTATGTACATTATATGAAGCAATCACGGGGCTTTTCTTTCCATATATTTTTTTTTTTTAACACAAGCTGCACAAAGTAAAAAAAGAAAAAACAAATATTTTGCTTAAGCTGAACATCTAAACGAAGTCATTTGCAACATCAAAACGTAAAAATAGTGACGTCCCATCAAATCTAAGCCATTTGCGGTAAGACTCCTCCTATCTTTGGAAGCCCAAGAGTTCTTTGATTCTAAGTCAGCCTCTTGGTCGATTCGTAACGTGTTTCATGTACTAAATAATCATGTTATTAAATAAATTATTACCTGCTGTTATTAAAAATGTAAAGTACGAACGTAACGTTTTTTTTTTGGAGAGAGGAACCTCCTAACAATACGAGCCGTGTCCAGGAGTACCGCTTTCTTAATCAAGCTCTTGATCCAGCTGTCTAACGAGAGCCTCCTCAGGTATTGGTCGAGGCTCTTGGCAATTAAGCCATTGGCAATGATCACTGAGTTCACATCCCACCCATGTCGACAACCTCGCGAGCCAAATCAAGATATTTAATTATTGCTTATCTATCTTGGTTTTCACGAGGTTCTCGTCATGCGGGACTGTTATGTCAACAATCACTGCGCGCCGCTCTGATCAATCTGATCAAACCACTATATCAGGCTTATTAACTACAATAGTCCTGTCAGTGATGAAGGATTGATCCCAGTACAGTGTTAAATTGCCATTTTCGAGAATTGGGTCCGGCACCTATAGTGGGAGTGCGGCACTTCTGTTTTTGCGAATTTTTTAAATTATGTTATTATTGGAACAAGTTAACGTTCCATGTAGGGTAGTCATTTTGATTTTCGATATTGAAAATGCAACTATTGTGATAATAATTAAAACCTGTGATTGCTCTACGAGACTCTATATTGTATTCTCTAATTATAATATTTACCTTAGCCAAGCAAGACTTACGTAATAAAATTTTATTTAACATTTCATCTGCTGACGGTACTTTTAAGCTAAACTGACTTTTGATTGACTTTCTCAAGATAAAAATAAATCGGGGTACTCCGGTACGGGTGCCTCGGGGATCGGGGTACTCAGGGACTAACCCGGCGAAACGGGACTCAATGTATGGAGATTAAAATATTTACGAAAGGGCACTGTTTTCACTTGTTTTGCACGCCTTTTGTTTAGTTGTCCAAACGGGAAACTTACCAAACGAGATTTACCCATATTTAACTGCATCTGGTTGGACTGAAAGTTGACACAGTAGTTGTAATTGAGAAAAGGCTTGCTGATGATGAGAAGGTAATATTTCTGGCCTACCTACACACCGTGATTTTAATCGTCTTACAACGGCAGCCCACTTCATGTATTCAATGATTACCAAACATCCATATAAAAATATATGTATTTATGAGATTTTAATAATTAAAAAGAAAAATATTAATCATTATTATGACACATGACGCAGCTAGAAACACCCTGTTGCGAGCGCGGCCCGTATTTATTTTTCTTTGTACATTTATTATTTTAACTAATGGTAAAAAAAACACGCGCCTACAGATATTTGATGTCAGATACATTGAGCGGATCACTTTTGTAAGATGACTAAAAAGTCACGGCGCGATAGATAGGTACTTTTTAGGGTTTGTTAAATCTGGGTCGGATGAAAATGTTAACTAGTCAGGGTTTTCAGCCAGGCTAGCAGTCTGGGGTGTGTCAGACATTGTACTAGTAGGTAACATAAAACTTTTACAGCTTGAATACCAACAATTGTCGTGTTAGTGTTTTGTACCCACCAAAGGGTGTGTTGTGACCGATTTTAGGGTTTCAAAAGTAACTACACTACACTGCAGTTCTAATCAAAATATATGATTTCAATAAAGTTTGGTTTGGAGAATTCTACATATTTACTTTTTTTATAAGACCTATAGTTACGCTCTGATTTCCCAAAACATGACTAAGAAACTAAAAAAATATTGTCTTTTTGTTGTATTTATCGCTAGATTATTTAATTTACTCACTTTAATAAATAACACGAAGCGATTATTAATAATTTTGCTAGAAAAATAATACACAACTCCTTAAAATTGAATACTGGTAGAACTAATAAATCCTTCATAGATTTCGCTGTCAAAATGTAGGTGTTTAAACAAATTTCAAGGTAATTTAATTTTCCAAGCCTTGGTAACTTTGGTAGGCGGGAAACGTAACTTAATTTCATCTCAGCGTCGTCGATTAGAGGCCCTAAGATTTAATTTGTGTAAGAAACATTGCTATTATGAATTGATTGAGGGGAAATTCGATTATTTTCAGGTGAATTTGCGTAAAAGTTTCTTAAGTGGCCTGTGGTGGATTTTTTTGAGAGGTATTAAAATAATACTAGCTTATGCCCGCGACTTCGGCCACGTGGAGTTCGGTTATTGTCCCACGGGATCGTACTACCGGGATAAAAATTTACCTATATGTTAATCCAGGTTATAAACTATCTGCATGCCAAGTTTCATCTAAATCCGTTTAGTACTTTTTGCGTGAAATAGTAACAAACATCCATACATCCATACATACATACATAAAAACTTTTGCGTTAAAATATTGGTAAGGATTATCGTTACGATAGTAAAAGTACTATTACAATTATTATTTTGACAAAAAAGTACTAGTACTTAGTATTGATACTTTTGTTCTGTAGTGTTTACTGTATCTCTCTCTGTTCTTCACTAACTTTTTAGACCTATGTATCCTGCTTATGTGTGTGAAGTTTCATTAAAATCGGTTCAGTCGTTTCGAAAAATAAGGTCTTGAAAATTTGTATGAAATGCCGTACGGCGTACACGCTCTTAAGAGCGTGTAATGCATGTGGGGATGACAAATGACAAATGACGAGAATGTGTGAGAGAGAAAGAGGAAATAGTAAGATGGGGTGTTTATTATTTGACTTTAAGACGTAACTAGACGTAAGACGACTTATATATAAAATAGAAATAAAATAGTTTTAGTTATTTAAATTATTTTGATTTCTCATCATCCCGTAAACTTTAACAAAGTCAAAAATCCCTCGTCTGCTCAGCCCTTATTCGTGTCGCGTGAGAGACGAATGGCATTGATAGATGTTAGCTTGGAGCCTGACAACGAAGGCTCGGGACAATGTCAGTACCATTAGCTACATTGTGTGATTAGATCTTTAGAAACTATTCCAGGTTACATAATTATAATGTATTTACACGTGAATTATGTAAGACTGTTACAAATTAGTTCAAGAAGAAGAGATTAGAGAAGATTAGTTCGAGATTTATGTATTTATCTAAACTTAGGCCTAATTTCTGGAAGGATTGGGACGCAATCCACCACGACAGCCTAGTGTGGTTTGATGGATGTCACCATGTCTTTCAATATTTGGTTCTAGGATGTGTTATATCATTTTCTTCACCATGTATTTCTTTATCGGTTTAAAAACAGTGGAAAAGATTTAAATTATACAATAACTTAATTGGTAGCATTGCCATCCAACGTGGCAATGCTGCCAGCCTTCTGGGCACTTTTCCTGTTGACAGCGATGTGGACGAATTTTTTGACGCCCCGTAATTGTGCAAATTTTTATTCTTATTTTATATCTAATATTAGTTTGTAAATAAGGTAAATATTTTGATGATTCAATAAAGTTCATTGATAGTTACATATTTGTTTGAACCGTTTGGGGTTGAAAGACTGGGGCCATGGGGTCCGAATTCTCACCTAGTATTACGCGACATCGCCAAGCAACTCGACTCGCGGTCGACTCTTCTCGTGACCAAAGGGCTGGTTAATTTCTTGGCGAAAGAATCAGCATTGACATCCTACTTGGTAATGCTGCCAGCCTTCAGGACACTTTTTGACGCCCTTTGATTCTTTTCTGCTTTTGAATATATTATATATAAATAAATAATAATAAATAAATTTTTATTCAAAGTTAAATTTTACAATACAACATATGTAAGTCTTAGAAATAATGTAGGTAAAACAAAGTTGATGCCTGTACTAGGATAAACCTGTATCACAGGCGATGTGTTCTAATACAAAGTATTTGGACATCAAATTTCTAAACAATATTTAACATACGAAGTTATTTTTAAATTAGTGAAATAATTAGTTAATTTATTATGATAATAATATACCTAATTTACTTTAACTCTATTATTTATTAGATGAGAACAAAATGACAATGAAAAAAGAAGAAAGGTCTTAAACATGTAGATAAAAGCTATATACAATTTTTTGCTATTTTTATATATATATATATATATAATCATAAAAATATGTATATACATATTTTTATGATTATTTTAAGTCTTTAATTACACAACGTAATAGCTCATGCATTAAAAATTAACCTTAGGTACTTATTTTCCAATTTATTTACCAAATCCCTCACAAATCTCAGACATAGATACCTCAGTCGAACAGACGAAACGAACTCAATCAGGATTCCACAAAGATCTAGAAACCTCTCAATTGAAACATAACACGTACCTTCACGTTGTTCCCCTAAATTAATGGATTACAATAGTTAGACGTGACGTAAGGGCTTCGGGGCTTTAGACCTTATAGTTCAATTATGTTATGGAACACTTGGTTATAATTGCGTAACTGATTTGATTTAGTTTGGTAACTCTATTGAGTAAGGTCGAAGTCATATACGGTATGTTGAATTTTTGATTGTTGATATTAATAATTTCTAATTAAACAAATTTCAACTTTATGCCGCCGGTGTATAGTAAATAAATCACTAGCTTGTGAGGTATTTAAGTTAATCAGAAATTGACGATTACGCCAAAATTAAAATATGTGGTATTTGTCGTCAAACTCTTGTATTTTGTATGCGTGTTATTTTCCAAGAAACTCAGACAGTTCATATCGCAATTAAATAAAAAAAAAAAAAACAAAAATTATACATCGAGTATTCACAATTAAGCATCTGTACTAGTCTCAACTTACACAACCGAAGTAAAGAATGCATACGTTTTTTTCAGAGGGTAAAAACGGCGAAATATGTATCGTTTTACCAAAGTTAGTACTACGTAGTTGTAACGTTACCCCACGTTATTTAAAGAGGGGGTTGAAGCTCAACAATTTCACCCCCTAGAAAGGTCTAACGGCACTAACACTTCACCCCTCATAATGGCGTAACCTGCGAGCAACAAAGCGTAATATAGTGTAATATTATAATTATTATACGAATAATACAGTACACCTACAAACGTCTCGAATTAGAGAGGGACTTGGAATTGTAACACTTTGCCCACCTACATTTCAGGATTAATGAAAAATAAGCCATTTGTTCGCCATTTTGTTTCTAAAATTGTAAACAAATAGCATCATTTGAACCCACACATAGAGTCTAGTTTGATACAAGTCCAATCATCTTTATTTTAACTTGATTTTCACTATAATAAAGTTTCTATTCGTATTTAGTGGAAATAACGCCAATTGGAAGGAAAAATTTGAATATAACATAACCAGCCTTGTCAGTAAGTTTCAAAATTGCGACTACTGGCTGAAGGGTTTCTGGATTCAATACTCAGCAAGTTTTTTTAGGGTTCTTTGCAAAACTCCAAAAAAATCAAAAAATATATATTAAATTATCATTTTATTCGCCGTCCCCGAAGAATAAAATGATAATTGCAAATAACGCAACCTTTCAGGAAAAATAAAAAACATGTTTTCGTCGATTGCTCCTTAAATACTAGACGTAGACTGAAGATTGTTAGCTTCGAAAAAAAGTTATTTTTTGTGTGTTTGAAATGTTTGAGTGAAACACGCCTAATTATTCAAATAGAGATGTTATTTAAAAATAAGAAGTTAGTCAAAATCAATCTACAATGTCGATTATCATTTAATTTTCCGTACAGCCTGAAAATAATCAAATATTGCACTCTATACTTATCATTTTATTGCAAGTCATGATGAAAATACTTTAATATCGTTCTATTCTCGTAACTATTGTAAACCTTTTTTTCTGTAAGGATTTTGTATTTGGATTCCCAATGAAACTATAATATGGTAATCAACATTAGTTTTATTTAATTCATTTGTTTGAAAATTAACTTCGTAACAAAAGTCTTCCAAATCGTTGTATGACAAATTTTTTTTTTTAATGAGAGAAGAAATATTTAAAAGGAGCAAAGTCCAAGCTACCGGTGGTTAGGGCACCAGAATCAGGAACCTTCTCACAATGCGGGCTGTATCGAGGAGTACTGCCTTCTAAATCAGGCCCTTGATCCAACCGCCAAGCGAGAGCCTCGACAGATGTTCCTCGAGGCTTTTGGTCATCAGGCCATTGGCGTAGCGACCATCGGCACAATGATAGCCGAGTTCACATTCCACATGCAACCTCGTGTGCCAAGTCGAGATATTTTATTGTGTTTCTCTTTCTCAGCTTAACGAGGTTCTCGTCATGCGGGATGGTAACATCGACTATCATTACGTGGTGCGCTGATCGGTCTATCACCACTACATCAGGCTTATTGGCGACAATAGTCCTGTCAGTAACGATAGGCCGTTCCCAGTACAACATGACATGGTCTTAAGTACTACTACATCGGTAGTAAGTACCTACTACAGGTTTGCGTCAGTTCTCTTTAGCCATGAGGAAGCGCTGCCTCAACGATTGCTTCATGTCAGCTAGGTTAATGCCCAACGTTTCCGACATACCCAAATACTTATAGCTTTCGAATGAGGAAAGAGATCTTAGGTGTATGGAATCCAAGAGCTGAAGTCTCGCTTTAAATACATGACTACACATTTGTCGAGTGTCCACACCAAATTCCATCCTGATGGCGTTACTTAAAGTTTCAGTTACTTTCAGTTTAGTTTTCAATTTGTTGTGGGCAAAGACTTTCAGATCATCCCTGTAAAGAAGGTGAGATATGACCTGACCACATCTCCTCAACCGGTAGCCTAGAATCCTCCAGCAATGTGCTTCCATGATTTAGGGCTAGACGGAACCAAAGTGGACTCAGACTGTCACCCTGGAATATTCTTCGTCTAATCCATACAGGCTCATCGTTCGTTACGTTTCCCACAGATCTCAAAAATGACATTAACACTAAAACTAAGATAATGACAGTTATCATTTATTCTCCGGGGATGGCGACTTGTATTATGCAAATCTTTCTATAATATTACTATAAACTTCCTTACATAAACTTTGCCATTGGGTTAGTCAGAAATTGTAGAACGCTATCTGCTTCGATCTTGAAACTATTCCCTTCGCTTCGTCCACATTCACACATCTGGTCAAACACGCCAGAAGCGATTATTTCGTACGTGACCTTTCTGAAAAACATTCCGAACGTCCTGTATGCGTGGGTTTTGTATACAAACAATAATCTCGTATGCACAAACACCCACGAACCGTAACCACTACATGTAGACCGTGCAAATATCTGATCCGTTCGGGAATTGTACTGAAAAATTATGAAAATAAACGTTCTGAAACACAAAATATATTTCAAAGAAAATTGACCAGGTAATGCGGCACAACTGAGATCACTGACGGTCGACCACTTTTCACCCTTACGCCCTGAGTAATAAGGTGGAAAAGTGGTCGACATTCACGCGTCAGTGAGCGCGGTAGTGCATACATTAAGAGCAGTTGAGATGACATCGATTAACCAAGCCTATCGCAGGCCACAGGTGGGCATAAGCCTTTCCCAAGCACCCCAACACTTAGTTCTCTACCTTTCTCGTCCAGTCTGTGTGTATGTGACATAAGTAGCTTAAAATATATGTTACTTATTACTAAATATATACACACAACATCACGCATGTAGTCCCCGAAGTTTTCAATAGAGGTGTACCTAATAGTAAACTGACATTTCACCAGTTATCTGTGAGTCCCATGTAGAGGCGAGCCTATTTAATAGCTTGTTAATATTGTATGTGCGTACTTTTACCTACCACCACTGAATTGAATTATTAAGAACTATTCCATTTGCTTAATATGAAAACGCGAAAACATTTCTCATCGTTCCGTAATTACAATTTATTTAAATCCAGCTTCAAACACATAAGTTAAACTTTATGTAGCGAACAATTTTAACAAAATAATAGCATTTGTACTGTTTCCAACATGTTGGTTTGCTCAACAACATGCAACATGTGATTAAATATTTCTACTGAATACACGAACCAACTTGTTTTACCGTAACGTGGGCTAATTTAATTTACTCTGACTATCCGCAGGTTGGTAAATGAAAGAATCTCGACTACATTTTCGTTCAGTTCCAACGTTGTACTGTAACATCGAACTTTAAAAAGTCACACTTGTATGAATACGAAGTGACTGACTAAGGGCGTATTTACACGGCGTATTTCATACGCGCCGACGACGCGCGTTTCACAAACGTGCGTTCACGACGCCGCAAAAGCAGATTCTTGCATCGTTATCGATTGTAATATTTCGCGTACATTACGGTATTTCTGCACGTGTGCTAAGGTTTACTGGCTGTACTTCAAGTACAAAGTACAGAGGCGGACTTAATGCCATAGGCATTTTCTTCCAGCCCACCTGTTACGTGTCGAATGATGGCGGTGGTTTGTTAAATGAAACGCTTGCTTCTAATCGGGACTTAATCAAAAGAGAACCATTATAAATATTCCTAGACCTTAACTAACTTACTAAGAGGGCGCCACGAGGGTTTTTGGCAGGCGTTAAGCGCATGGAACCTTCCAGTTCAATTTGTAACAGCTGGCTGGCGTAAGTTCTCACCAGGAGTATGGTGGCAAAGTTTAAAATATAATATTCATGTTACATACGATTTGGCATGTGCACTTTGGTAATTTTCATAAATCCTCATCAATTAAAGGGCGTGACTATATGTAGGCTGTAACAAGTGAATAATAACAAATTTGTTTAAAAGTAATAACTAACGGAAACTGTACTAGTAATCGGCTATTAATGTCGGAATTAAAAGATAACCCACCGCTTTAGTGTTAGAAAAACATTTCATTGTAAAATATTTCTTGTTGTCAACCAATTTACAATATTGAAATGGCGTTATATTGACAACGTTCGCTCTGAGAGCGACACACGTCTGTTTCTGATTAGTGTTTGCGCTGCTTTGTGCCCTTCACGGTGGTCGTTATAACTATCTTTGTTAAATTATTGATTTAGAAAGACTTTTAGAAACTTACAAAAAGACGTGTCAGGCGGCACCCGGGTTCGAACGCGCGACACATAACAACATACTCCGCAACCATTACAAACTGTTATCAGTCTAACAGGATATAGCTAAATAACAATATTTCTTAAAAAAAAAAATCTTAAAATTAAACAAACAAAAAATACAATATCGTGTGTCTCACACGGCTGCGCCAAATAGGTAACTTCACTAAAATGACGCAACTAGTGCCCGACGCTGGTTTTCAACTGGACTTGGAATAGCGAGGTAAGGTCGTAAAACTGTTTTATACTTTCAGTATTGACTCAAAGTATATAACTGTAACTCAAAATATACACATATTGATGTGTATGAATAGTTATTAAATATGATATCTAAACATGAAAGCCTAGATCATTATATTCGAGGACAAGTGCGGTCTCGGTACGACAAGGAACCTCTAAGACGATCTCAGAATTGTTCTACAAAACTTAACTATATCACCCCATGAACCTTGAGGACGAGTATAAATATACAAAATAGAACACTCACATACACTCAGCAACTGCTCGTGTTACATTTCAAATATATGGCGCCTGTAATTTCACTGGGATTATGTCGGTCGTTCATATCTTGTTTCTGTTATTTGCGCAGTGGCTTTATAGGACTTACGGGTGTATTAATACTAGGTACGCTTTTGGATTAACTTAGTGTAATTTTGTTTTCGTATTTCGCGTAGGTTTTGTGGTGCTGCGTCGAACGTTTAATTAGCAAGAAATATGTATGAAAATTTTAAGTTTTCGTTGCCACCTCGTTTCCGCAATATGAGCTAATGTTAAACAAAATTTTAGTCAGAATGAAATGGTTAGCCAGTCCAATAATAGGCTAAAAAACTTTCTTTCTTCTTTTTATTTATCCTGAGGCTGATGGCTAACCTGGTGACAAAGTTTTATGCCGCCCATGGGCCTCTGACTTGGCTTTACATGCCGTCGAGAAATATCTCTCAGGCATGCTGGTTCACTCACAATGATTTCCTTCACCGAAGAATTATACAATACGCACATGAATCCGAAAAACACAAAGGTCAAAAAACTTAAAAACCTCTTAACCATGTCATATAAAAACCTTATAACATTATGAGGTTTTTGAGGTCCTGGAGGGATTTAATATTAGTGAAATTAGGTTTTAGATGTAACAAGGACCTTGAACGAGTTTTAAGTTCTTATTAAAACTTTCAATTTCAAAATAAAATAATATGATGGCTCACAACTTGAAGTGAATATTAATTTGAGTATTTTCACAACAGTGATATATTTGACAGTTATTTCCAGCATTTCCAAGTTTCGGAAAACTGGTTCTACGGTAAAAAAACAGTTTTGATTATTTATATTCGCAATATTACAATTTCTGTAAAACACCAGCTTTCGCGTACATGTTTATATGACTCTATTATTGTTTTCTCAAATGTTATTTATGCTAGTGCGAAGCCACCTTGAACGTTTTTTCACTTTCTTTATTGTGCTGAAAATAAATAAAAACATTATGAAGATACTGCGAAGAAAACAAGCTTTGTTTTGTTTATTTTTCGTTGAATTTGAATACACTATTACTCACCATGCTTTTACCAATAGCTTGGCACGACACCTCCGTATAGGTATACTTCTAAAAGATTGCTACGACGTAGCTGACGCGATGATGTCACTGCTACGCGGCCTACGGCGTAGCAGAAATCTGGTTCACTACGCGATGGTTAAGCTTTACATGAATTTTATTGGGCAAATTTATTCTATTCGATTTAATTTATTTTGATACCAACCTACCTAAATGTATATGATAGACTTACCTTAAAATAATTACGCTGGAAATTCAGCTCTATATACATACGTTAGGTAAGATAAAAAGTATTGTGGGCGTAAGCAAGCACGTTGTATTGCAGTCGTATTATTTGTGTCAATTGTATCTCTACTTTATAATTCAACAAAAGATATTTAAACTGGTTATAAAATTGTAACAAGTAGTGTGGTTTAGAAATAGTTTTTTTTTTTAAATTTCATATTATCACATTAGATTACTATATTTTTAAACAAAGATAGTTTTGATCGCCTATTTAATTAGCAAAGAGAAGAAATAAGACTTGCCTTTGATTTCGATTTTGCCAAAAATAACTCAAATTCATCACTCTTAAATTCGCATTTTATAGTCTGTACCTTCAGGCATCGAAAATAAATCACTATTACCGTCACACAACAGTTATTGTTGCCTTATTTCACTAGAAAAATAAATCTCCACTTGGATGTTTTAGATTTCCCAAAGGTTTACATAAAACAAGTGAAATGAGATGACGTATGCTAGTGTTCATATTACTGTCAGTCCTTTGTTACATGTAGGGCGAGGTGCGACTGTAAGCGAGTGAAAGAGCAGGTATTGTGTAGCACGGTTCTTTTGGAGCTTGAATGAAACTACCAGGAGGGTTGTTGATAACGTTGTGAAATTGTCTTAGAAATTGTACTGAAAAAACACACAATCGATATTAGTTCACACTATAGAAACAATAGTTTCTCAGCAGAAGCCATATTTGGTACGTATAGATGTATTGTGAATTTCCTTATTTATACTACAGCAATATAAATTCTGCTCGAGTCTTTTTTTCTCCTAATAACAAAAGACTGATTTTTGTCTCTAGTCTGAGACCGTTTTTCTATTTGTCTTGGGTTGAAGAATAAGTAGACAAAGCCAATCTTTTTTTGGCTCCAACTTTTACTTTTACACTGATCTCTACTACTACTAGTACTACATCTAAAGAGCATCCGCATCATACATCTAAAGAGCGATCCTGGCGCCTGTTTGCTGCGAGTTTGAAGTCGGAGAGCTTCGAGATTTATATCCAGAATGAACAACTTTGTCTAACCCTTCAGGGATTTCAGGCGTGATGTTATGTTCCCTCTATGGCCACGCGTCAAAATGACCAGACAAACAGACAAATAGCAATATTGATTTTAGTCTATAACAAGGCCAGGTGAATGAAGTGTTGCTATCTGTATTCGACTTCACTTTTCTTTACACTTCATGAGGGTTGCTTTTAACCAACCACCTTCATTAAAAGTAAGAAAACGGTGATGCCATATACACACCGCCATTTTGACTAAGAATGTGAGGAAGTACACCTTCTTTCTTTTCCCATAAGATTCTACAAACACTATAATTATCATTTCTGGCTAGTTGGTCTAGTGGTTGTAAGCGCGACTGCTGAGCATGACATCCTGGGTTCGATTCCCGGGACGGGCAAAGTGTTATTGGGTTTTTCCATAAGAAATTTCTCTGTAGCAGTCACGGAGTCTGGATTTGTGCCCGGTTGATGGCAACAGGATCGTCCCCTTTACATGGGACTTAAAACATAATTGGCGAAATGTGGGTGAACTATTGGGTACTCCTCTGCCTAACCCTTTGGGGATTATAGGCGTGTTATATTATAAATATAATATTATGTGATATTATAATTAAATTTCCTTTATTTATTTTTCTTACTTACTAATTACATTTTTAAATATTCCTATATAAAAAAAAAACATTTAAAAATATAAAAAATAGTAGCCCACCGGTATCGGGAACAGGGTCCAAGCTACCGGCGGTCAGGGCTCCAGAGAGAGGAACCTAACAATACGAGCCGTGTCCAGGAGTGCCGCTTTCTGAATCAAGCCCTTGTGCCAGCCGCCTAACGAGAGCCTCCTCAGGTATTGGTCGAGGCTCTTGGCAATTAAGCCATGGGCTGAAACGACTATCGGCACAATGATCGCCGTGTCCACTTCCCACATGTCGACAACCTTGCGAGCCAAGTCAAGATACTTGATTTGTTTATCTTTCTAATAAACAATTTCTAATGATAATTATATTTATCATTACATATCTAAACTTTTGCACTCGTATATTTCCATAACTCGTCTACAGTGAAGCCACTCTTACAGCAAGGCGTCCCTATTTCATTCCGTATAACATTCTCAGTAATTTGGAGTCAGCAAACATCGATGGTGGGTTAATGAGCGGTGGTTAGGGTTGTCACTAACCGCTTGTTTGTTTAGAGGCGCACCCTAGTGGCGTATTGACAAATTTGTTAAAAGCCCTGCGTAACTGACACGCGGTGGCGTTAAAAATACAATAGAGTGTGTGGATTTTAGTTAGTGTTATTGCTATAGTTAATTTTAATAGGCGTTTAGGGGTGGAAACAGGGAGTAAAGTTCCTCATATTCCGTCAAATTGGAAGATCCTGCGATCAGAAAGGGGTGTTGTGATTGGTGGGCTACTGCCCGACGTATGTATATAGCCTTAACTTGCGGTTAACTCGGATATGATTTTAGTTCTTTATTTGCGTCATAGATGCCGCTAGCGTGCTTTCGATTATGTCCGCTGCAGGCACGTTTGTCACTAGTTTCCTTCACTTGAGTACCATCGCGTCACAAGATGCGTCGCGGTGTTTCGTGGGTTGCAGTAGGCAATTTCTTTCATTTGTTTTATTTTTTGTAGTCGCAGTCAAACCAAGCGTGTGTTTACACTTGGTAGCCCTTGGTCAAGCGATGAGAAATTATTATCTCTCTTAAAACCAACTATTATGTAAGCACAATAAAATATTATAATATTAATAAAACGCGTCACATTGACGTGCGATCAGTTACCTACGACAGTGTAGAGGCGTAGCGATGATATTATAGTGGCAGCTACGCCGTAGCGGTGACATCTTATTCTTGGTGTCAGTTACACCGTTAGCTACGACGTAGCTAGGACGTGCGTAGACGTAGGTACAGATGTGAAATTGAGAAATTCCGAATCTCACCCTATATTGCTATTTTATGTCTGACACAAGAAACACCGACACGTAAACATAATATATTTCTTTACAAAGGAACGTAATTCAATTACTTTCCAATGTGAAGTCTCACATGTGGTAAAACGTTCCAAAATGAAGAAAATTGATCAGTCTTGTTTAATTTCGTAACATCAAACCTGTAATCCAAATGTTAATAAATCCAATGCTAAGCAGAGGCGTAACTAATAGAACACGGCCATTTCGCCAGTTATGTTTGAGTCCCGTGTAATTTGGGGCTATTGCCATCAACCAGAAACGAGTCCAAACTCCATTTGAAAAAACCCCTCCTCCATTTTTTGATATTTATATAGGAATATTTAAAATGTAATGAGTAAGTTAGAAAAATAAATAAAGGAAATAACATAATATTTAATAATAATAATATTTAATCCAAAGCAAAGTGAAAGCCTGCTCGGGTTCGTAGAAATACCAATATATCTTCGGCAATCAGGTCCCTTTTGACTTGAAAATACCTTGAGCCTTAAAGGCCGTATTTCTCAACGGGTCTCAATAGATTTTGGCATGTTTATGGGTCTAGTTTCAGTCCCAATTTCCATTGAGGACAGACTTATAGGACCTGTGGTTTTGGACTTTTTTTGCTCATCGTCCACGACATGACATGTGAGAGTTGTTTTTCTGGTATCTGTAAGATTGAGTAGGCGATTAGTATGATTAGACACGCTCCTCTGATTTTTCGGAATCATGTGCGTATTGTGTAATTATCACTTGCTTCGGCGAAGGAAAACATCGCGAGAAAACCAGCACGCCTGAGAGATATTTCTCGACGGCGCGGCGGGCGGCATAAAAACTCTGAGACCAGGTTAGGCACTAACCACACGAAAAAGGAAAGAAGAAGTATGATTTATATAGGAGGAACTGTCCAGCATATCTGAAATCTAGCTATCCTGGACCCGAAGGCAGTGTAGCGAAGCATAATTATAATTCAGTACACATTACCTTATTCAGATAACATTTTTGTACGTGTTCCTACTCTGAACCGAGCCGCACATCTGACGAACACATTCAGTTTAAAAATGTTGAAGCCATTTTTGTCGTAAAAGGCAAAATGTAGGATTCCTTGTAAAAGCTTTCGTGCTTTTGGAAACCCATTGTTGTTGTCTATGTTTTTTTAAATATTATATTTTGTTGACCAGTAATAGGGATACGTCCATATGTGTTAGAAGCATTGCACCATCTTAAAGAAATTGTGATAAGGGAAGGTAACTGATGATGATGATTTTATTTAGTTCATCATCAAAATCACAACAACAATCTTAAAAAAAAAAAAATATTATTCATTTTATTTTACAAAAAAAAATGCAATATAAACCCAGTGAAAAACAAATTAAAAATGCTCAAATGCATGTAAATAAAAGCCGTATCAACCTGTATAGCTGACGTAAATCGCCAGCTTTAATTTTTAATGATTTTATTTTATGTTTATTAAATTAAGTTCACCAACAATTGATCGCACCGAATACAGAGACATAGTACAATCATAAAATTAAATAAAAGCGCAACAATTACTTATAGGTAAACACCACATGCACAAAATAATAAAATAGAAAGATAAGCTTACTTATGAGGTGATAAGCACCAATAAATTAAATTAGATCAAAATTGTATATAGAGTAAACAGGTAAAATAGGTAAAATAACATTAAAAATTCTATTTCATTGGTAGATTAAATTGGGTGGTTTTTCATTGGTTGATTGGTTTTCATTGGTGATTGGTAGATTTGGTGATTAATTTTATTGGTAGTCCGCCTATGTACCACTCTTGTACATGAAGTTTAAATAAATAGATTGATAAATTTTATGAAAAAGATCGACATAAAACTAAAATTCATTGAATAAACTTGGTAACATGGATAACATACACAGTTATACCTTGATCCAATACAAAGTTTTCACGTAACAAGAATACGAATGTGTTTCAACGGAAACAAGGTAGAGATGTTTATTTGTAGAACCCGTGATCTTATTCTTCTTGTTAGTAAGAATTTGAGCCTCGAACACCGGTATCGGATGGTAAAGGGTTTTGCGACAAATCCATTTAAATCAGCTTTCCAGCAAAATATTTATACTACACATAGAATTGATACGAGGGTTTATGTAAAACTAGCTGTTACCTGCGACTTCGTACGCGTTTGGTTGGGGATTTGCCTACAATAAGATTTTTGTCAGGAGGTTCTCAACTCCATTTTTTTATCTCTAGTTTCTATTTTAACCCCACTTGAGGGTGAAATTTCCACAAGTCGTTTCATAGTACCTACCGTATTAAGAACTTACTTGCCAGATTTCAAGTTTATAAGTTCAATAAATAGTTCTAGATAGATATTTTGATTAGTCGGTGATTGAAAATAGTGTTGCGCTTTCATATATCCAACTAAAAGGTGTAACTATATGCATGCTATGGCCTAAACCAGATCATGATCTGTGACCTGACTTGCGAGAGCCCAGGCTGTCACAAAATTATTTCTTAACTAAAGTCTTCCTACTCATAAACTCTAGACTTACTAAATTTCAGATCGGTAGTACAAAAAAATAAGAACTTTTATACAAACTTGTAAGAGTGCTTAGACCTCTTTAATCCGGCCCTGTCGCAAAATCCGTTCTTAGCGGACGTCTACTAACTATAAACTACCTCCCTGCCAAATTTCATCTTTATACGTAAAGTGGTTTTCGATATTTCGTGATGAGTGAGTGAGTGACCTTTCGCTTTTTTATATTTGGATAAGATAGAAGATAGATGTCAGAATATTATATTTTTGAGAGATAAATGTATATGTAGCAAGAAACATCAGAAGATAGTTTTAACTACTGATCAGTGTCATTATAAGATATCTTTCTACACCAAGCCTATCGATATCTAAATATTACTAAACAAAATTAATGGCTATTTTATAATGTTTAGATAAAAATACTCATCCCATCAATGGAGTTTCACACGTTAATTTCATTTAAACGTGTGTTATCAACTTGTACTGACCCCCACACTTTGTTGAATCATTGTTTGATTAAAAATAAAACAAAGATTGTGACACACACTATGTATAGTGACGGAAATTTTGTATTTAATTATTATACATCATGTTTTTTTTTGTTTCAGGTTACTTTCCCCTACCCGCAATCTACTGCCTGTGCTGGCTCTGTCTCGACGTGCTGCTCTGTACCGCATCCATCATGCATCTATGTACCATTAGCGTGGACAGGTAAGTTCACAACTGTTATTGTTAGACGCCATCATCCCACTGTTAGGCATAGACTTATCCCAATGACTACCAGTTCTTCTGATCGATCGGAAAGAAAGAGAAAATTTTATTTGGCACAGTTGAAACGAAAACAATGATTTAGAACAAAAAAAAAAATACTCATACCTATCTGTATACGATTCGCTGAACATGACGGCCACGTCAAAGATCTAAAAATGACAGCCGGTAGCAACGGCTTAACGTGCTTGCCCGAGACATGGAGGAATCTCGGTATGTAATGGGTGGTCACCCATCCACAGACCAACCTAGGCAACCGCAGCTTAACCTGAAGATACATACGAGTGCTTGTTATTTTGCTTCGAACTCAACAATAACGTGTGTTACGTGTAAAAGTATCAAATACATAAATCGCTGGTTTGCGACAAGGATGACATAACTCAAAATTTTTGATTTTTCGATGTTGTTTGTAGTTGAATATAAAATTAAGGAAATAAAGTATTAAATTAAGTAACGAAATACGTAAAATAAACCTTTAATCTTTTGATAAAAAGTTTCTCTATGCAAAAAAAAATATTGGCAATATACTGAAAATATTTTTAGAACTTACAAAAAAGCTGTCCTGTATTTCTTATTTTTCGAGTTATGACATTATTGTTGCAAACAAATGAAATATAGAATACGAAAGGATACAGGAAATAGTGGTTGGTTTTTTCCAACTCGTCCCACGTTCTTCTACCTTCCGCCGTATGGTTGTGCCAGGCTCCACATTATGGTTATTTAACAAAATAATGATAACTGATTATATTTAATATGTGTAAATAACGTAAATTAAAATTACTGCTGCTGTATCTGGTTAGACTGGAAGCCCACAACAAAAGGCTAGGCAGATAATGAAAATTAATCCGTTTGTAATTATCACAGTGTGTAATTGCATAATAAGGCTGTTATAATAATGAATTAATTACATTGGAGGTTGTTCAATTTTGTTAAAATATTTACAATCATAGAGAATTGCAAGTAGTTTTCCTGAAAATAATTTTTCAGGCTTGCTTTATTATCCAATTTTGCGTAAATAGAACATAGTTCTAAAGGCAGACTGTACATTCTCGCCGACAAGGCGACAGACCGCCCCCCCCCCCCCCGAAATCATATTAGTAACTTTCAGTCTGTGTCTGTTGTCCGCATCCGGGTATCAATATGTTCGTTTTGGTTTGATCGAATATTTTTACGCCAGAAAATGACAGATATAATTTTTTCCAACAGATATCTCTCACTCCGGTACCCAATGAGGTTCGGACGAAACAAAACGAGAAAGAGAGTGACAGTCAAGATCGCCTTCGTCTGGATCCTGTCATCAGCCATGAGTCTTCCATTGGTTCTGAAGTATTCTAAGGTAAGTTTAAATATCAATAGAACGTATTCAGTTAAGTACATAACCGAACGAAACAAATAACAAACATCACATAAAAATTCTTCATCGGTGGTTTAAAAAAAACAGCTGTGCAAAAGTGCATTACCGACACGGTCAAAATGTATGGAACAGCTGTTTTTTTTTTTTTGGTAACCCTTTGTGCATCGATGGCCCTTACACCCTGTATAAGCTTTCAAAGTGTGTGCTTATGGCGAAGATTGTAACTGTAAAGTAAGCAGTTTTTGAGTTATGATCGAACATCTGAACATTCCTAATTCAGTAGTTATTACCTTTCCCTTTCGATTGTCGAATGGGAAGACAAAAGCGTGTTGTAGTCTCACCGCTTAACCACGACCTACATGCACAAGCGGTACACGTGTTTGCAACAAAGACTGAGGAGAAAACAAATCGAATAGTAGCAACTAGTGAGGTCGTGATCAGGGCGTTACGTTGGCACGTTTACGTTGGATTTTCTAATGTAGTGTGTTTCTAATGTAATGGGAATATGTTTTACACAATGGAAATTTCCGTTTCCACTAGTTCTACGATTTTGTAACACCTCATGTCGTAAAACTGCATAGGTACTAGAATTAGGGAACAAACCGGATATTTTTTTGTTCTTGTCAGAGGCTCTTGATGGTACAGGAGTGAGCTATTTCTCATACATATTAATAGTGTTCTGTGGCTGAAACGGTGAGCGAATGCCACTTGTGTAAACGGTTAGGTGAACGTAGTTTATACCCGCAGAAGCTATAACGAACTGTTTTCTATTTTCAAAGCCGTTATCCCCAGTATGACGTGTGTGATGTGTGAGTAAAAAGACGTGAGTTTATTCGTTTGTGTCAGACAAATATATAGTAATTCTCCTGACCGTTTTTAGTCCCGGCAGCCAATCTTAGCGGAGATTAGCCATCGGCGCGGGAGATTTTTTTTTTGCGCTGACACGGGATCACTCTCTGTTTCCTCACTCTCATAGTCCAACAAGACGGCAATCCGACGCGACAGGAGAGGGACCAGGCGCAGGACCAACATGCTTTCACATGCTTTCCAGGACACGTGGGTATCATACCGCCAACTTCCAAACCTCGGGCTACTATGGAGATATGTCTAATGGAAAAATCCGATAGAATAGAATAGAATATACTTTATTGTACACCAAAATTGAAACAGAACGGTTTTACGAAAATTGTTAATTATAGCACATTTTGCCTTTGAATAAATTACTCGTACATACTCTTTATACTTTTGCTTATTCCACTTGCATACATCTAGTCATACACTCGCGCTGGTTACTACTACGCACCTGATCTTACTGAGGAGATAACTAATCAAATCCATGAATGACAAGTTCAAGTCAAATTGTTTAGTTCTGTACCGCTACACGGTTCTAGCAAATCCATTATTAAGAAAAAGGCCATGCAAGAAGATTCTAATAGACACAGTAAACAGATAAATTTCCATGAATATATTGCGACAATCCTATCTTTATCATTCGAAAACTTTACTTAATTAGCGACTGTGTCGTTGCCCACATTACTAGCATACGCGAATATTGTACAAGTACATAATTACATGTGGCAGCCAATTGGCAACATGACAACTACATCGTGCATGACCCGCCGTATTTATGCCAGATGGGTAACAAGCTTTTGGCACAAAACTGATCAACTTTGTATCAACTAACTAATTAAACCGTATTGGGAACTGAAGTTTTAAATTAATTCATCATCTGCCTAGCCTTTTCCCAACTATATTGCGGTCGGCTTCCAGTCTAACCGAATGCAGTTGAATATCACTATTTTACATCTTCAGCCCCGTTAAGTACTAGGTAATACAATACCACCTCGGTAAGTTTCAGGCCACTGACTACCTATAACGACTGTCAAAGATCTACCAATGACAGCCGGACTCATCGAGCTTTCCGAGGCACGGGGGAAACTCGGTATGGAACTTGATAATCAGTCTTTTCATAAACACTTTTTCATGTGACCTAAGTGGGCACATTTTAGTTTTATTTACTGAGCAAATTTACTAAGGCGTAAGGATCCCTGTGTGCTTGAAAATCACAGAAACTTGCGAACCATATTCTTACCGTACCTATTCTGAACAGCGTCCTTTTGATTAATTCGGAGACTTTAAACTCAAATTATTAACAAAGTAATCATCACGTTTATGTACCTACATTTAATAATTCAAACTCAGGTTTAATAAACTTTCAACGAATATTGTAAAGCACGAGTATTTTGAATCTTTCAGAAGAGGTCATCTGAAAACCATTTCAGCCGCAAGGTAAAAAGGGTTTAAATAACTTTAGAATTCAATCAAACTAAATTTTACTACCATTAATTAAATGTATTTCTTAGAAATATATTAATTGCAATAGTTTTACTAAAACCCAGTCCCTTGATTGGTTTTAAGTATTCTATTTTTAGTTAAAATGGTTACTGTCGAAATAATTGCCTTAATTTCGTCAACTGCTACGTTCGATGGATTCCTATAGAAATTAATTAACCCTCGATTATGTTTTGTAATTAATAGGTCTAGAAGTGTTCACGTGAATTTTCTAGAAAGGTCACTTAGCTAAAATTAGACCCAAGGCAACTTGAATTTCACTATTGGAATACATGTTATGTATTCAGATCGTTCAATTGTCTCTTTGGTCGAGTTTTTGCAAACGCGAGTGCTGAAAATGAGGACCTGGGTTCGATTCCCGGGTCGGGCAAAGTGTTATTTGATTTATTCATCAGGATCCCATCAGCCACGGAGTCTGGTTCTGTGCCCGGTTGATGGCAAAAGGGTCGCCCCCTATTACTTGGGACTTAAACATAACTGGCGAAAGGTGGGTGGTACTTGTTAAATACACCACAACACACAAAACACTAGTATAAAGCTGCATCCGGTAAGACTGGAAGCCAACCCCAACATAGTTGGGAAAAAGCTAAGCAGATGATGATGATTTTATGAATATCCTAAAACAACAAGAAAAGAAAGAAAGAAAAAGTATTTATTAGTCTCGCACTGGACAAAACAAAATGGTAACTTATATAAAACAAGATTTAAAAAAAGTAAACTTAAGAACAAATTAAAATAAAACTAACTAAACTGGTCCTGTACGAGGCCAAAAGGCCCCCTATCTCAACATGGTGCTGTAACATTAAAAAAGTCACAGTGCTGGTATTCTGATAGGGCCCAAACCCAAAGTGATGCCACGGTCAGTTAATAATAATTATAAATATAGTTCGAAAAATAAATTCAAATTCAAAATTCAAAATTCAAAATTGTTTATTTCTTCAACCAAATTACATAATTAGTTTGTGATTGGAGCCTTCTTTTAAGCAAATAATGCCTGTATTAGAAAGCTCCGCTCTTCCATAACAAAAACAAAAAATAATTATAACAAATTTATCATATCTAAGGAGACAAAATTAGCACAAGAATAGATTATGTGTGTGAGTGTGTGTGTGCTTGGGTATTTGTGTGTGTGCTTGGGTATGTGTGTGTGTGCTTGGGTGTGTGTGTGTGTGTGCAATGTGTATGTGTGTTTTTGTGTATGCGTGTGTATGTGTGGGTTTATGTCCCTGTGTGAGAGTTTATGCTGTGGGTTTCAAGAGCTCTTCCGTTTCCTCATAGGTAAGTGGTTTGATCCATTTCAGTGTATTTTTTTTGCATTCGTAATACTGATTTTTATATATACATATTTCTTTATTTATTCTGTTATATAAACGAGCAGACCGTGTTTTAAATTGCATGGAGGCAACCAAAGTTTTTGTTTGGGGGACGTCTGCAACAGCATGCTTTCTTCGTTTTGCCAGTTTAGATGCATCGTAAGGTAGGGTCTTATGCTTCTTTAATATAGTTTGAACTATGTATAGTTTTCTTACTGAGAGTAATTCGCTTAGGTTATAAAGACTTTCTGTGGAATATCTAGTTTTCTTAAAATACATAGTTTTTATCAGGGCACGTTGTGCACGCTCTACTTCTATGAATTTAGTTTTTGCAGACCCCCCCCAGTTAGGTATACAGTAAACTAAGACAGACTGAGCCAAAGCAACGTATATCTCATTAAGGAGATTTCTAGAAGTGTTATTATGTCTCAATAAATTTCTTGGCACAATATGTCTCAGTGTACTAAACAACCAACACAGTTTTCTCACCCTGCTAGCCACTTGTTCGATATGGGGATACCAGGATAATCTCTGGTCTACTACTACCCCTAAGTATTTGGTTTGCTTTACTTTATTTATTTTTGGGCAATTACAATTTTTATTATTTAGGTTTCCACAATCGTGTATTTTAATTTTAAAACGATCCATCGGCTCAGTTCTTGAGCTAATACTGAAACACACGAAATTAGTTTTACTTGTGTTCAAGGTAAGTAAATTTCTCCTTAACCATCTGGCTATCCTAGCCATACCTATTTCAGCTGTGTTCTCAACGTCATCCCAAGAAAAACCAGAAAAGACAATAGCCGTATCGTCGGCATAAGAGAAAATTTTGGCGTTTTTGATATTTAAATTACAGAGATCGTTGATGTAAATTAAAAACAAAGTTGGACCCAATACGCTTCCTTGCGGTACGCCGTAAGTTACATCCGCGTAGTCACTGGTGTACTTTCCAATCCTAACGCTCTGCTGCCTGTTACATAAGTAGCTTTTTATAAGGGAAAGCGGAGTTCCTCTTATTCCGTATTTTTCTAATTTATTCACCAGGGTGGGAACAGAGACGGTGTCAAACGCTTTTTTCAGGTCTAGGAAGACAGTTGCACATTTGCTGCCACTATCTATAGTATCAGCTACTAGAGATGTTAGGGCGGTTACTGCATCCTCGGTTGATACACCTTGCCTGAACCCAAATTGTGTGGTCGACAGCAAGTCGTATTTACTTAGATAATTAGTAAGCCTATTATTTATTAGTTTTTCCACAATTTTGGAAATTGCTGGTAAGACTGATATTGGTCTATAGTTGTTGACATCGTCTCTATTCCCTCCCTTGTGTACAGGTGTAATAATTGATCTCTTTAGTTCTTCCGGGAAGACGCCTTCATTAAAGCACAGGTTAGTCAGATGAGTAAGGATTGGAACAGCTATCATTTTTATATATTTGAGAAACTTTGTCGTTACCTTATCCCAACCGGGGGCACTATCAGATTTTAAGCTCATTAAAATTTTATCCACCTCATCACAGTCAGTATCATGGAGCACAAAAGAATGAGATACGGGAGATTGATCTCCAATTAAGTGAAGGGGGTCAGAGTCCAAGTCAGGTTGAGTTAGCTGGGCCAGTTGCTTACCAATATTAACGAAGAAATCGTTGACATGATTGACTGACTCGGTAGGAGATGGCATTAAGTTTAGTAATTCCGTATTTTCGGTCTTAGTTTTATAAGAATAGGTAACATTTTTTATATTTTTCCAGAGTAATTTATTGTTTGTTACAGAGTTAGCTAATAATTCCTTTTGATATTTCCTTTTCAATCTTTTTATGAGGTTATTGCAATGGTTTCTATACCTATTAAATGTTATTTTTAAAATTTCATTGCTGGGATCCCTTTTAAGCGATTTTTGCATTTTGTTACGATTGTTTATAATAAAGTGTATAATAAAAAATAGAAGTTTACAGAAGTATTTTACTGGTCTTTTATAGCGCAATGACTGAGCAATTGGTTTTCACGTTAAGGGTCGTAAGTTCAGTACAAATTGAAATTGTTTATATGACATATTATATAGGCCCTTAAAGCTACGGTCATAAGGCCTTTATTTTACAAATATGAATTTACTCTAATACATGGCTCACAGAGAGCTTACTTTTGCATGTTGATGGGTACTTATTTCTTAAATGGCTTACATAATCACAATCTGGTCGTTTACAGTCAAATACAAATGAAAAACTCGGGTATTGACCGTCTTACGACTTTATAGAGTAGAAAAAAAACCCTGGTCTTTATAAAATATCTTTTCAGATAACAGAATAAGCAGATTCTGCGAGACCATTAAAAGAAATTCATCCAACGCTTTTAATATCTAAGATAGTCTTAAATTCAGCATTTAAAATGCGTCGAAAGCAAAAAGTATTGAAAAGCTTTCAGTTCATTATAAATGTGAATATAATACATTCAGACAAAGCTAACTCTACATACTTATGCGGGTAATCCAGCATAGTCGCAATTACTTGAAAAAAATACGATGAGAAAGTACGAACAAAGTAAATAATAATAATGTGAACTTATTGTCATTTAATTTACTCTTGAATTTTAAATTCATGTAGTCAATAGATTTCGGTTCGAGAAAAAAAAGACGTTTAAGCTACTCTCGTGTAATTTCTATGTAATTATAAGGGGTTACGCAATTGGCAATCGATTTTGAAGCGTTTTGTATTTTTACATCTACTGTCTACAGAATTGACAAGCCTTAGTTTTTCGGTAGCTTACGTCAAGCTACTGAAAAGCCACCATCCTGTTTCCCTGACCATCAACGTCTGGTAGAATGTCACTTTGTCTCCCCTCTGATTCAAACTGATTGGCAAAAAAAAATACTAGCACAAAATTATGATATTTTTCGAAAATGATAACTATGTAGGTGTTGTAAGTAAAATGATGTGTATAATCATTAACTTAGATAAGTATCGTAGAAGATGGCGGGACGAGCTAGATAAAATTAACAACCATTGGTCCACATTAGCCATAGATCGACAAAACTGGAAGTTATGGGGCGGCACTACAAAAAGTAGGTATTGCGGCAACGTGGTACAAAAAGTACTACAACGCCATCTATACCACAACTAAAAAACTGACATCAAAATTCCCGAATCGCGCTATTAATGTTGTCCGCGACTTGAAACTATTTCGGAAAACCCGACAGCAAATATCGGGCAGTTCAGTAGCCCACCAGACACAACACCCGCCCGATCGGAGGATGTTCCCTTTTCTACGGGGGATGAAGAAATTTACACCCTGTTCATCATCCCCTATAAAGCCTCTGCTTAGCAGTGGGATGACGCAGGCTAACTGTAAAAATATCAAGTCAATAATGATATCTTCAAATAACTAAGAGAGTAAAATGTGAAAGACTAAAATACGTCGAAGAAAACTTTCCAGTATAAGAATTACGGGAAGTGAACTAAATATTCCTGCAGAGTCATTATCTAAATTGGATAGCAGAGACCCGTTCAAATAACTTCTTTAGCAAAATCAAACTTCAGTGGCCATTCAATTCTAGCAAAGAATGGAATTTTTAAATTAAACCCAGTATTATTATGAAAACATTTTCAACGGAAAATTAGCTTCAGTAATTTTATCTAGCTTAAAAATTTTATAGATTCAACATTTATAAACGAAAGATGATTGTAATCAAGCGTTTTTAACGAGCTTTGAAAAATTCACGAATCATTAAACCTATTTTTGTAATGTGAGCCGATTTTGTTTTATATAGAAAGTTAGTAAATCCCCAAATAGGGTAAGTTAGAGGATTAAATTGTGTCTGCGAATATAAACATGAAATATAAACATGGGTGACCACCCATTACATACCGAGTTAACTAACCAACTGACCAAATTTGTCAAAGGTCTACCTTTGACAGTCGTTACATGTAGTCAGTGGCCGAAAGTCTGACAACCAGTCTTACCAAGGGTATCGTATTACCCAGTACTAACTGGGTTGTGGAGGTCAGATAGGCAGTCGCTCCATGTAAAATAGTGGTATTCAGCTGCATCCGGTTAGACTGGAAGCCGACCCCAACATAGTTGGGAAAAGGCTAGGCAGATGATGATGAATATCATTCAATTAATCAATCAAAGCATTTATTTCAAGTAGGCCAATTACAGGCACTTTTGAATTGTCAAAACAAAGACAGCAATAAAAAATGAAGCTACAGTCCCAGTCACAAGACATAATAACTGTGAAAGTACTGTAGTTGACCATTCCAAAGCGTAGATCTCTATGGAGAAGAATGGGCAAGAAACTCCAAGGACACTCTTTTCAATCATAATGTTTTTACAAAAAATCTTGTATACATCATTCTTGTAGAGATGGTACATTATGTGAGAACGATGTACCAAGACGTGCACGTTAAAAGTGTCCACAGAACAAAAAAAAAGGCAATCAAAACACAAAATAATTAGTTCAAATAAACCGTGGCAACTAAGAGATGACCAGTCACAACAACAACAACAACATAAACATGAAACCGTAATTTAGGAAAAATTCACAAAGTGTAGGTTTACTTACTCATTAAAAAAAATTACTCGGCAGACTGTTGATCGGAATAAACAATAACTTTTATAAAATATTTTGCCCCGGAAAATGTTATTTTCAGGCATTATTTAAGCAATTATGATTAATACTTTTGCTGGTTCTGTAGATAAGGAAAATAGATTGTGTTGTAATGTCTCGACTGTAGGCCAGAACTTCAGCTTACACCCCTTCCCCCGCCATTAAGCTACTTTAGGAAACCTAGACCACCTTATTATTTAACTTTTTTTTAAATTTCGTATCTGACCACCGAAGATACACCTTTTGGGCACACACAGTTTGGTGAAAATTTACGTTTTTCTTTTTATATGACGTAGTTTTATGGTTTTGTCCTGAGTGAGTGTTATAAATACTTTTACCTTCTTTAATTTTCAATTATTCACCTTAAAATCGTTCACCTTCAATTTTAATTCAACACGTGGCGTGTTAACTTCCTGGTATTTTCCTGCTACCGTTCGAAGCAAAGATAATTGTGTATGTAATTGAAAACCACGCGAAACCCAAGTCAAGTACACGTATGAGAGACATTCGTATTACTTAAGCAATTCCCCTCTTGAGGAAAAGTCTGATACAAAATCGTTTCTAAGTGATATTGTCTTTTTGCTGTACTAAGATCGTATTATGTCAGAATATTTTATGTATGTATTTGGTTTCTTTATGCCTTTGGAGATGTAATCGTATTAAGAAATGACATTGTCGAAACCGAATTTTGAATGAATAAGACATTTTCTGCTTCGTCGGTACAGTACTTTCACAAGTTATTATGCCCTGTGACTGGGACTGTGGCTTAGTTTTTTTTTGTGTTTAGACATTCAAAAGTGCCTGTAATGGTCTAATTGAAAAAAAATGCTTTGAGTTTGAGTGGTCGCAAGCTGCTGTGCATGACGTCCTGGGTTCGATTGTTGGGTCGAGGAAACTGTTATTGGGTTTTTCCATGAGGAATTTCTCCGTAGCAGCCACGAAGTCTGGATTTGTACCCGGTTTATACCAACAGGCTCGCCCCCTATTACATGGGACTTAAACATAACTGAAGAAAAGTGGGTGTACTATATGTTCGCCTCTGCCTAACCCTTGGCGGATAACAGACGTGATATTATGTTATGTTATATTCTGTGTTATCTTCTGTAAGATCTCTCTCATATAAAAAAATGAGTGAACAAAGATCACTAGAGGGGGTAGACAATGAGACATTATATCTACGACAACCAAACGAAAAATGTAAATCAAAATTTTGTGTTTCAACCTTGTTAAAAATCGTTGTAAAATACAAAATGTTATCAAAACGATTATCAAAATTCTCAGGCTTGTCCTCTGCTTAATAGCTTGTGTAAAGAGTAGCATTAATGTACGTTCTTTCTACAAAGGTATTTTTCACACCTGCTCAGTTTAAAAAAAAATCAACAAACAGATTGCCATGAAAAGATATTCATGGTAAAATACTGTCAAAAATCATTTACGGCAGGTATTCTTTATTACTTTTTTTATTTGATCAGTTTAAATGTATGCCTCAAACATTGTACCCCATATAACACCAATGCCTATAACTTTGTACCGGGTCACATCGAATGTGACGCGAGCCAATGATCGACCAGCGTGAAATTAAAGGCCACTCCATTGTGGGCCGGAATTGATTCCTGTTGTATTTTATTTTATGTTCGAAAAAGCTTTTGGTGATGACGGAGAAGAAAATTTTAATAGTAAAATACCCCTGTAGGTATTCTCTGATACCTTCGTCAGTTTTTTGAATGCTTACCTTTGTCAAGTCAGGTCACATAATTCCTTTAGCTACGCCAACGCGCAGACTATTCAATGAAAATCGTATTTCCTTGAAAACAAAGATTGAGAAGATAAAATATTGTATACACCTATGTGTATGTATGTATCTATGTCGACTTTACATCAATTCGAAACCTTTTAATGGCCTAGCAATTTTTTTTTATGAAAACAAATGTGAAAAAAAAAAACTAATAAGTGATTGGTACTGACTCGATAAAGTGCAGCAAAATCGGAATAAGTAGGTTAAGATTGTGTAATGTTCAATTATTAAGCCGCTTTGCTAACCTAGATCACTAAAAATTCTTATTTTGGATGATATTTATTGTTTTAAATGTCTTCTTTTTTTATCTGTATGCAGGTGGTTTATTATTTTTATAAAAGAGGGATTCTTTTTTATAAAAATAATAAACTATGCTGTCAAAAGAAAGATGGAGACTGTATATTTATTTATAAATACATTCAATGATCTCCTATATTTCTCATTTTCCGCTAAATAGAGGAAAATTTTCAAAAAAAAAATATAACCTATACGGTCATTGTGTGCTAACTCCTAAAAGAGTATGTATTAAATAACTCAACGATTACGCATGTACCGTGAAATTAAAAACCGCTATTTTTGGAGCGAAATAGATTTTCATTTAGCTGCAAGTTCATTTGACGGTTCGTTGAGAAAAATACTCATTTTCTTTTAAAAAAGATGGAGCGGTTTTGGTAAGTCTTATAGTATTTATTATTTATGTGCTGTTGAAATCGATTCTATTTGTGAGTAAAGTAGTGCTTGTTAAGTATTATTAACTATCGCCTGTTGCATAGCCCTCAGCTTAGGCCGTCTTAAGTACTTGTTATAATTGAACACGTTTTAGTTGAAAAATCACCCATTATTTATAAATGATCTCGCACTCAACGCCTGTCTCCAAATCAATTGTAATCGGATACCATATTAATTGATTGCTCGTTGAAACAAACGCGTTAAAGAAACTTTATCAATTAATTGATCAACAGTATTATCAATCACAAAGAAGTTTCAATTTAATTGATCTTTTATCATTTAATGCATCAGACAAAGATTAATTGGTTGTAAATAAAGGTAAATAATAGAGGATAAAAGATTGGAAAACTTGGTAATCGTTCGTTGAAGTGTAAACGAGTTTTACACTGTCGATTAACTCGCAATTAATTGGAATTTCATTTCAATTAGTTTCAAATAGCTCAACGGCTATTATATTTGAGAACACTTTTGAAGATTCTGTATTAAACTGGAATATTGCAATGTCATTGAAGGAGATAAGTCTGGCCATATTGGGGTGAGTGTCGCGCGATTATTTGCTCAGGTTCAAACACTTGCACACAGGTTAGTTCACGAAATCAGCGTAAGCGAATTTTGTCCCGCATCACGTACGGGATTGGTGTCAGTTTGACCAGAGATTTATTTGTTTGTAGCAGTTGTTTGAACTCAATAATTTTCAGCATTTATTTGAACTAGTATTTAATTAAATAATAAGATATGCAATAACGGTGTTCGGTCACCCGTTATTGCATATTTTATTCTACAATACCAGTATTTTACATGGACCGACTCTATCCTTCACAACCCAGTTAGTAACTACTTATTACAAAAAAGGCTCCATAGATTCTCTCTTAACCAGAGTTTGGTCCTATGTAAGATTAAGTCCGAAAACTGAATTTCGAAGTGATCGCAGTAAGAAAATAATTGTAAAATTTCGTCAAGAAAATTAGCACCAAGTTGTCTGGAAGATATCGCTTTCAGTGATAAGACCGACGTTCTACCCATTTAATTAGTAATATTGTCAAATAGCTGTTTGATAAACAGCTAACATATAAATATATACATTTTGGTCTACAATCTTCTATCTATGTATATATAAAGTAAGGAACAGAGGGCCCAAAATGGCCACTTTAGCAAAACATAATAGGATAATAATATGAATCACATGAAAATTCTTCAAATGGTCACAGACACAGTTAATATGTTGAATTATATTATCAATTTGTGAACATTTTACGAATTATAACGTAATTCATATTATTATCCTATTATGTTCTGCTAAAGTGGCCATTTTAGACCCCCTGACTGGCTGACCGATTCACTGACTGATCGATCAAAACACAGCTGATACCGCTGGGCCGAGCAGCATGCAATTTTGCACAAACGTTACTTAAATGACGTAAATGTGTACTAAGAAGGGATTTTTAGACATTCATCCCCTAAGAGTCAGTCCACATGGTGCGTTGCGTAAGTGTTGCGTCGACGTCGCTACGTACGTGCGTACTAATAACCATAGTTTACACACGGTGCGCTGCGTCGACGCAACGCATACGACTGACTGCAGCCCCCGAGACGTGCGAGACATGCGTCAACTATTTGCGCTGCGACGACGCAACGCAACGCAACGCGCCGTGTAGACTGGCTCTCATGCTGCTATTTTCACATCGTAACCATCTGACAAGATAATAGCCCTTTTGTACTAGAACTTAAGACTGGCTCATAGCTATATTATTAACAGATCGATACTCCTAACAATGAGGTACGATCTATTGTACACGATTAACTATTGAAATTGTAATGAATGAAATTAATTGAATCTTACATTCGCTGCCACGAGATTTGAAGTCTTAGTGTGATAAAGTTAAGGTTGAGTTTTTAGTGGTAGATTGCAGAGTGGAGGTGTAAAACAATATTCGGTATTTCGGTAAATAGCTCTATTCAATGATGATGATTATGTACCGTTTTTCTTTTAGGGCTTAGACATAGTGACATTTTATTGATGACGGAAAGCTCAATAATGTATTTAATAAAAATCACGTGGCACTATGTTTTTACAGACTAATCTCCCAAACCATCCAATCGATTTGAATGAAAAGTTACGATAGGCGGCATCGTGCGAAATAGAGGCGGGTCGCTATTTGTTTTTATTAACCTTTTGACCGCTTAGCTAAATATCAATTGCGGTGGCCTTAGCGCGCTGCTGCAAATGGATAAAATAAATAATACCTACAACAATAAACAAGTATTTTCAATACTTAATTTTAAATAATTGTTGTAAATAATACCTCTATTTAATAATAAATTTTAGTTGTACCAAGCAGTTAATAGGACGAAAATAGAACAAAAAAATGCATGTTCTCTGTGGCAGTAATACGACAAGCGGTAGGGGCACGGAAATATGTGTCGCATAAATGCCACACAAGCGGTTAAAAGGCTTAGCATAACATAACATCACGACTGTGATACCCGTAGGGTAAGGCAGAGGTGTACCTAATAGTACACCTACCTTTCGCCAGTTATGTTTAAGTCCCATATAATGGGGAACGAACCTGTTGCCATCAACCGTGCACAAATCCAGACTCCGTGGCTGCTACTGAGAAATTATTATTATTGGAAAAACCCAATAACACTTTGCCCAACCTGTGAATCGAACCCAGGACCACACTTGTCCAACGAGACAATCAAACAAGCTAATTTATTTCTATGAAGCAATGGCACTCCACCACTCTACACAACGAATTTTAAAGAGTATTTTAGTTTCAGGGTAGTGTTACTCAATCTAGCCCAGAAATGGAGCAATTGGAGCAATGTAGTTACCCGATGAACGCAATATTACAAGTTGCTCAATTGAAATACTGTTAAAACGATAAAACTTTTCTTATTGCGGGACTTCACATTATTGCATTCAACAGGTTATAAAACTGCTCCGTGTAAATAAAGCTATAAATTCACACCACACTTTCTGGTACACGCTGTATACATATGTACATCACCTACTGTATACACACATCAAATTACTCCATGGGACCTTGATTTTTATGCTCTTATAAAATACCTAGTTTCATGAAAGGAAGTACGTTCACTATCAGCGATAAGACAGGCACTGTAACCATAGAATTAGCAATTTTGTAAAACATTTGTGTTGTAATTATTTAGGTAAACAATAAAGTATATAATTAATTAAATAAATAAATTGTTTGTTTATTTTCTCATCACAAACGTTACGGTGAAAGGAATTAGTCAATCTAATTTACAAGGTGAACATTTGTGAGAGACTGGTGCCCGAAATAGGCCTACAATGCCTGTGTTACGGGTCACCAGGCCCCCATGACTTACAGGTATACAACTAATTTAGATTAATACATTAACAATCATGAGTGATGATAATACTTAAATACTAGGAACAGAATGTTGTAAAGATATAAAAAATAAAAGAAAAATAATTACTCTAGAAGGACATATATGTGTGTTTTGTGTGTCTGAGACCGTGTGTGTGTTTGTGTGCAGAAAGATGGTTAACGGATTGGAATCAAAAGACTTTCATTTGCCTGATAATCTAAAGTTTTTAACCATTTACAGACATTTGATTTACAGGTTGATCTCTGTAGTGGGTATATGGCAAGTGTTGTGTTTATTTTATTATACAGATATCCTCCAAGAAAACAGTAAAATCTTTGTGAGATGATGGTACGGAAGAAACTTGTGGGACAGACACACAATTACACACACACAATACAATACATACACAATACATATACAATACAATACAATTATATTCTATTCTACGTTTTAAATGGCTGATTACATAAATAATAAAGACCACGTCTTAAATAATTTATTTTATATGCAGGCAAAGTAGGAGGACAAACGTTGTTCAATCTAATCCTATTTATATAAATATTAACGTTCACTTCACTAGATTATTTTCTCCGTTACAGATATAAACGCTTATTACTTAATCTAGATCTCTCTCGCTCCGGGTGATATTATCATAATATTTTATTGTTATAGTTACCTTACCACGAAATGGCTAACGTCTTAATATCGTAACGAAAATAAACCGATATTCATCGTAACGATAATGTTTGTGTGTGTTTACGGTTCATTCCTGAGCATTTTTGATGTTCGATAAATAAATGTGTGGTAACGTGGTATTTGTGTATTCATTCGCTTGTTTGTTTTTTTTTACATTTTCAGAATTTGGTACGTAAATATTCAGGTGTTTGGAATTATTTTGACGAAAAATTTAAGCTTGATTCGTGTTTTGATTTAATTATATTTATTTTTATTTTGTGAATTCATTAAATAAATGAATAGCATGTGACTAAAAGAGTGATGAATACAAATTTGTTCATGCATTGAAAGTGAGAAGAAGACCAAGGAAACGATGGATGAATTGTTTAAGGAATGATATGAAAGAAGAAGTAGCAAATGTAAGCGACAGTTGACAGTGGAGAATGGGAAAAAACGTATTACAAGTAGTAATATGGGACAATGGTAAAAGACGATGATTTGTTAGTAAACTTTATACATTAAGGTGGAAGCGCCAGGGTAGCCCGAGAAATTCAAATTTTCTTACGTTTTTTGCAATTTGCCGGTCATTGTCAGGCTGTACATTGAACAAAATATGATTCGCGGCTGTAATACCAGCGCTGTGACTTTTTTAATGTTACAGCACCATGCTGAGATAGGTGCCTTTTGGCCTCGTACAGGACCAGTTTAGTTAGTTTGATTTTAATCTGTTCTTAAGTTTTCTTTTTTTTTATCTTCGTTTTATTGTCAAAATACCACTTTGTTTTGTCCAGTGCGAGACTAATACTTTTTCTTCTTCTTCTTTAATAGGTATTTAGTTACAGAATTACAATCATTAAAATCATCAATACAACCCTCAAAGTTCATACAGCCCCATTGAATGACTTTTCATGAAATAGTTATTCAATGGGGTTGTTCAATGTACAGCCTGACAATGACTGGAAAATTGCAAAAAACGTAAGAAAATTTGAATTTCGTGGGCTACCCTGGCGCTTCAACCTGAAAATACTTTCACCTAATTTGGTAGGCAAGCGTAGCAGATTCGCATTATTTCCTCATAATCGCGATTGTTCAACCTGAATTGTTTTCATTACATTATCACCTAACTTTGCTCCCCAAAATAGAAAACAATGTAAACAATTATTTCAACTTTGTATTGGATATTAACAGTTGCTAAGAAATCCTGTTTCTCTTTCATTTAAGTTAAAAGAGCGTTTTCTTTAAGTAAGATAAATATTGTGAAGGCCTTGCTGGCTTAGAATAGTCGCTAAAGCAAATATTATTAGATGTTCATGAAGTAAGTAACAAGTCAAGTTATAAATGTCAAATAGTAGATGAGGAAGATCGATTTCTCTTTGTTGTCAATGGTAACAGAATTGGTATTCAGCGTCATTGAGTCACAAACGTATATCAGTACATGAGCATCATTTAGAGCCTACCCACAAAGAAAATTTTCATCGGCACATTTTTTTTTAAACGGCTGTTCCATAAATTTTGACCGTGAAGGTATAATTGTAAGAAACAGGATATTTTTTTTTTACAATTGCCGATGGAAATTTCTGTGGGGGTTTGGAATGACTTATTGAATACATGGTAGGTATTCGTGTGTATGTTGCATGCCACTGATATGTAACATTCGTTTCGACTATAAAGCAACATCTTAAGTTTATGTATGGTACGATTTGTTTGAATCGTGTTTTAAATTTTTTATTATTAATACACTTTCCACCGCACAAACTTCAAGAATATTCTTAAACATCATACATGGGACCCCTTACTATGAATATAATAAAAATGTTGTCATTACCAAAAATGTTGTATTATACCTTCTTATACTTATTTATCAGCAATATGGATAACCTGGCTCTAAATCTGTTTGCGTTCAAATTATTTTTCACGTTATTACCATTGGATTACTTTGACTAGCAAAAACAGCAAGACTCTCACTACCAAACATTTTGCGCACTTAAGAATCTTCACCCACATTTTTAACCTTTTTTGTCTGGACCTTAAAAGAGACCTCCGAGTTTGTTTCGGCTGTTTTTTCTCCGAGTAGTCAGGTACGAAACACCGACCACAGCTAGTTTTTAAAGAAGACGACGTGTAAAAGTGTTTGTAAAATCCTATTTGTAAAATAAACATCATTTATCAAAAAACTCTTCTCTCCCACAGAACGCAGATTCAGTCCTCATCGACGGCTCCTGCCAGGTCCCAGACAACTTGTACAAGGCTATCGGGTCCATAATCTCGTTCTACATACCTCTCATGGTGATGCTGCTGACGTATACCCTGACGATACAACTCCTGGCGAGACAGAGGAAGGGGCTGGGTTCTGGGTGGGCGCCTGGCTGGCTTGGTGGTCCAGCTCCTATTGGTGAGTGGCTTTTGTATTTTTTCATTAAAAAAAGAAAGAAAAACGTTTATGGGCACACGCCACAAGTAAACTATATAAAAAAGCAAATATGAAATAAAACTTAAAACTAAACAAGAAATATTGTGTGACTCACGGCTGCGCCAAATTATCCCTATTCAGCAAAACGCCGGACAACTAGTGCCCGACGCTGGTTTTCAACTGAACCTAATTGGTTAGTGTGCGGATGTCAATAGGTTTCAATAATTATATAAATATTGTGTAAGATATGATAATAACTATTATGTAGTGTGTATTATGAAAATAAAATAAAATAATGGTAACGGCGGAAGAACAACTACAAGACTATTTAAATACCGGTATCGAGTAGTTTTCAACACACCATCGAGTCCGTAGCATCACACAACGCCGCACGCAGCCGAGTGTGACGCACGAGTTGCCGGCGGCGGTAGCTTACGTTGCACATTTTTAAATAAAGAATATTGTTTGTAGCTGCGGGTATTCTAATAAATATATATGATGAGAGTTAGAACCGAACATAATTATTTTGAAAGTTAATTTATATTTCAAAATTGGAGATAGCTATCATCATCATGCCCTTAACCCAATTTATTTGGGGTCGGCGCAGTATGTCTTCTTCTACCATACTTCTCTCTTAATAGAATGATTATCATGTTTTTGATATAATTATGTATCAGGCCCTTGTAGGAGGTTTTATGTAAAATAAATTGTTGACTGTTTTGTAGCATCACATTGCATACACAAGTATGGTATGGTATGGTCGTAGACAATCAAATGGTTCCTTATCCGTTTTTACATATTTTTAGAGCTGTACATGAAATTAAAACTACAGGCCTATCGTATAACTGAGATCCTGAAGTCCTGAAACAGCTGCGCCATGCAGGAGGAGGAGTATGGTCATCCGTCAGCATGCAAATGATTGAGCACTCAAGACTCGTCACTCCACCCCCACCCACACCGTGCAACTTCGAAGCACGAATATAATATATGGAGAAATGTGTCATATTTTACGACAACGACAAATCAACTCAACATGGAGGATCTCGTGGCTAAATAATAACAGCCGCTCGGGTCGATCTTTAAGCCGTGCTTGCCTAGGTTGGACTGTGGATGGGTGACCTCCCATTATATGCCTAGTTTCCTCCGTGCCTCGGAAAGCACGTTAAGCCGTTGATTGCAGCTGTCATTTGTAGGCCATTGACAATCGTTACAGGTAGGCCCAAAAGTCTGACAACTAGTCTTACCAAAAGGTATCGTATTACCCAGTACTAACTGGCTTGTGGACATCAGATCAGTCGCTCCATGTAAAATACTGGTATTAGGCTGCATCTGGTTAGACTGGAAGCCAAGCCCCACATAGTTGCGAAAAGGCTAGGCAGATGATGAAAATTAAACTTACAAAATGGAATCATTTAACTAGAAAAGTTAAACACCATTCAGAAAAACAATCGCACGTGAATCGATTACGTAGATATTCACGTTTCTTCTGCGAGGACTGCCGAACTTGACCCTATTCTTAAGCTAATTACCCATGACCGGCCCTCTGTAACAGGGCACCATCTTACTTACATTAAAAGCAGTCACCTTTTTGGGTTGTAAATGTAATAAAAGCAGCGGCGAAGAGCTTAATAACAATACGATTTCTTTCAGCTGCCCTTTGAGAACATGATAATCAATTATAGTCCCAAGTTGCATACCTATAATATTCTTTATTTTTTAAAATTTCATTTGTTTTACTGGTATTCAGAGAAAACAGAGGAGCTAGGTTAGGCAAAATCAGGTTTTATGTCTTACCAAGAGGTAAAATGATAAGGTGGTCATGCATTGTTTACATTTTCTTTGTTTTATTTAGAAAAAGGCCAGATATCATTTTTCTAATTAACAATATAAGTAAAGTAAGAGAAGAAGTAAATTATTATCAAAAAAATAAAATATGTCAGAAATGCATTTTTGCGCCAGTGTGCAATGTTTGTCGCTAATGTATATCCCGAAGAAATGCCCTAAGTCTCTTGGCAATCACGCAATTCACAACAATAACAACTTAATTTCGGCGCAGAATTGTTAAATGTCACGAAAAAGGTCCCCGAGATTAAAAACCACTCACAGAGCCTGGGTAGGCTTGATTTTAATAGGATTTGGATCTTGAATCACATCTGATTGTACACACGGGATTGGAAACTGGAAAGTGACACTTCTGTGATACATTTAGGAAATGCTATGATTCGGGTCCATTTTAAAGGGATCGTGGGGTTAGTGCCTAACCTGGTTTCAGAGTCTTTATGCCACCCAGGGGACTTGACTTGGCTTTACACGCCATCTAGAATTAATTATATCTCAGACATGCTGATGCTGCACGTACATTATTCCGAAAATCAGAGAGGCGTGTCTTGGGTTCGAACTCGAGACCTATGACTTGACAGTCCCACCACAGGCTATCACTGCTGTATATGTAAGTATATGAATTAGGGATGCGCTAGAAATGGATAGGTATACAATTGCTTGATAGCCTAAATGCCTAGATGAACTAAGTCAATATTAGCATTTGTCGTATTTATGGTCTAAATTACTGATCCGATGTTTACGATATGAACAGTAATAAGTATAATAATTATGCAAATATTTTTTTTTGCTTTACGAATTAAAGTCGGTAAAACGGGAATCAACCATTTTTTTTTAGTGAATAGGCTTGCGTTTGGCCGCAACTCGCCTGAAGTGAAGCGGAGACGCGTCCTAGGCTGTAGCACGCTTACCTAGAAGAAACCGATTCACTCGAACCTTGAATAGATCTAGACTACAACGATCGAGAAACAGAGAAGCCGGCAGTGAATTCCACAAACAACACCCAGATTTCTACAGATTTAATTGCAGTTACATCATTCCGTATTGTTACTTTCTAGATTTCCGTAAACACAAACTTAAATAAATGAATACAGCCTCAATAATTCCTAATCTCTTGCGACATGTCCCTAAGGTAAGGTAACCACAGGCGTTCAATTCAATTTCCCCAAATGTGATAAAAAAAAGGGAAACCGTTTATTTAAGACTACCTTCGTTCTTTTGTACCCTCATTTCAATTTGGCATAAGTGGATTTGGTCTTCAAAGGATTCAAAAATCCTTTTGAAATAAATATTTGTGAATGTTGGACGATTTTATCGGTTGTATGTCGCAGAATTTCTTGCTTACCCAGAAGTGGTCTTGCTAATCTTTGCAGAATCATCCAGTTATTATAATTATGGGTTGAAAAAATGCTCTGAGGGTAAATCCCTTACTCTCTTGATTAAAGACGCGATACGCAGGCCGATCCAGGGATTAGGCTGTCCGTACTTTGCTATCTATGAAGAGATGAATTGTGGGAAAAAATTGTTCAGTCTCTTTTGTGTTTCTCGTTAAATGCGAATGAACTTTGTTGCTACACACATTTCACATTATATATGTGATATATGAGTAGCACAAAAGTTCATGTACGTATAACCTCAACATGAATGATGTTACCAAGATTTTGTCGGAGTCTCTTGCCGATTCTTCTCCATAGAGATCTACGCTTTGGAACTACAATACTTTCACAAGTTATTATGCCTTCTTTCTAGGCATATTAATAAGTTATTATGCCTAGACACAAGACATAATAGACACCAGTAGGCTAGTAGCCTAATGTAGCCTAGTGTACCAGTAGCCTAGTGGTGTGACTGATGGACTGCCAAGTCATAGGTCTCGAGTTCGAACCCAAGACACGCACTTCTGAGTTTTTGGAATCATGTGTGTATTGTGTAATTATCACTTGCTTCGGTGACGGAAAACATCGTGAGAAAAACCAGCACGCCTCAGAGATATTTTTCGACGTCATCTAAAGTCAAGTCAGAGGCCCATGGGTGGCATAAAAACTCTGACACCAAGTTAGGCACCAGGGTAGCCACAGGATAAAGAAAGAAAAATGCCTTGTTTCTGGGACTGTAGCTTCATCCTTTTGTGTTTGAACTTCAAAAGTGCCCGTAACGGCCTAATTGAAATAAATGCTTGCGTTTGAGATTGCTACAGTTATTTGATGCAAGTTTATGATTTTATCATTTACAATAAAATTGTATTACTATTTGTATGCTTTGAACCGGTCGTTGTTTTTCAGTTTTTGTATAAAAGTACTTTTAAGCTCTCAAGTCACCTACGATGTTTCAGACGCAACGAAACCTTTCTAACAGAAATATATTAATTCACAATTACAGCTGTTAATCATTGGCCAAGATACGTCTAAACAACCAGTCGAGAAAAATGAACCCTAATAACAAAAACATCAGGACTAAAATCATAATGTGCAATGAAATTAAAACTGTCAGAAACATACATCGAATTTTACACTCCAATAAATTTTCTTATTCTACTTAAATCACGCGCAATTTGTGGGTACACCAACTTATTCAGTATTTCGCAATTTCTAACCAAATTTCGCGGCTGCTCCCAAAGTTATTAGACATTAAAATCTTCAATTAATTTCATCTCATCACAATTTAATTTGAGCGCAAACTTGATTATGAAAATATTAAGTTAATTAGACCGTGATGTAGGAAAAAGGGAAGTGCCTTTGGTAATATTATAAACAAAAATGAGACAGAGTAGCATAAGGTATCTACGGTGGGTTTTCAAGGTAAGCATTGATAATAATTAATTGTTGAGGTCAAGGAATCCTGAGAATTGCTAAGAAAGACTTCATTAATTTTGGTTGATTAATTTTTAGTTCAATAACCTTGCTTTGGTAGTACCAAGCAAACTGTTCTATACTTACGTATTTTTTCAGTAACACTAACCTCTACTCTTAAGAGCTAATCCACACGGTCTCCGTCATTGACGATCCGTCATAAAACACGATACGTCATGATTGATGGACGTTCACCTTGCATACGGAATCGTGTTTTATCAAAAAAACGAATTGGTGTTCACATTAGTTCTATGATTTTTCGGGAGCGAGCGCATCAGCGACTCCGTCACAAAAAAAAATCACTAATTGAATTTGATGAACCACTGTAGTGCCATTGTCTATAAAGTAGTTCTAAATGGGTTCACTGGTATACTAATAGACTTGATGTAGACTGAAATAGTGTCATTACTTGAACGTAATTTTGGAGATCCTTGAGAAAAACAAGTAAACCCAATTCAGAATTTGTACAACTTGAATCCGTTTGCCAAGGGTTGATTAAAAGGCTTTCTGAACACATTATCTACATAACTATTCTTGCGCCTAAAGCATATTCTCATTCCACAAATTAATTTGACAAACACACACAACTTTTTTAAAGGTAATCATGTTCTTAATTGCATGTGTTTATGCAATTAAGAACATGATTACCTTTTATGAAAGCTCACAAATAAAATATCTGATCTTTACTGTAACTTTCTTTTCAGAATTTTGCAATAGTGTAATTCCCTCTTCTAATAAATGACTAATATCGTTGACAAAATCTTCTAAGAGTCTGTTAACTTTTTAGTTTTTCCAATTCCATAATAAATTCCAATCACTAAAGGTTTAATGTTAGAATTTTCAGATATGTTACAGAGTATTGGCCTAATTTCATTATTTTAAAAATTTGTAAACCGTCAAATTGAAATTTAAAGATATATTTTCTGGAACATCTGTCCAGTTTTCCAAAAGCAAAGTTAAATCATTAGTAATTCCGTTATGCCAATATTCGCCCCTTCAATTTTTTATATTGTCAAATATAGGTGTTTATAAAAAAAATGGTCCTTGGATCCATTGGTAATATTTCTGGATTTAGAATGATCTTTAACGCCATTTGATTAATATTCCTTTCAATAGCCCATCTTCTTATATTTTCAAGAAATGAAGAATATTTTACATATTTATCAATATCAATGTCATCTTCAGTTTCGTCGGAGCTATCAGGTCTTACATTTTCAGCATCAAGCGAACAGGAATAAACACGATTTTGTTGAATCTTCTCATTATTTTGATTTTGGTGACCTACGGAACCTTCTTTAATATCGCTACAATTCACTTCGCTCATAAAAAATGCTGTTGTTTTATTGATCACATAATATGTGCCCAATATGGCCGACAAATGGTTTTACGAATACAGTAAAGTAAATGTACGCAGCTTTACGCATTACAATGACTCAGGTATATTTGATTAAAGAGCTGTTAGCCGTTTAACAGAACTCAGTTGATCTTTAAAAATGCAAGCATTATAAACAGCATTATAAACAGCACTAAAAACAGCCCAAAGCTGTATAACGGATTTACGGTGCTTTATAATGGCACAATTTTATACTATCATGCAGCAATAGCATGCACTAAAAACAGTCTAAAACTGAATACTTGATTTATGTGGCATTATAATGGTTCATGTATATGCTATTTAATAGCATGAAGCATTTATTTTAAATACTTAAAATTCTATTGTAGATCCAAATGCAATAAAAACAGCTGAAAGCTGTACAGCTGCATTGTGGTTCGCTGCACTAAAGCTAAAGGCTTTACAAAAGCATTTTGATATGCCATTATCCAACCGTTATACATTGAAGTACCAATATAAAGCGTCAAGATGATCGGTGAACTTATATAAGAATTTATACGGGCCTTAAGTTCTAAATAAGTTTACTACTCGTTTGTTAAAATGCTTCCTGTGTTACTTGGGTTTGACCTTGAGCTAGTCTAGCGTAGTATGGAGTCTCAACAGAACAGGATAACAATTTATACCAGTTTTGTTACCACTGGCGTGCGGCCTACCGTGTTTGCAGCATTTGAGCCGACCAAAACCTGGGAGGTTTCACTTCCAAGTAGTGATTGCTGCGAAGTGTGCACTACTTCTAGGCAATTTTATGCCTATACCCGACTTCCAAATGAATGAATTCGACCAAAATGAAGCAAGTACCTCATAACTAAAATCTCGTTCACACGTGGACACATTTGTATCGCGATCGAGCCGCCACAATTTCCGCAGACGTCAATCCATCGAAGCTGTGTGAGTGTGGGGTAATCATGAGCCCGTGCTCGTGCTGTTTATATCCGTATATAAAGTGCTACTTCTAGTTGTTTGAATTTCATAATTCTACGCTTGAGGTAATTTTGAAAAGCATTCATACACATTCCTTGGACCTTTTAGTGTATATGTATCTTTTAACGTGTGAACGCCCAAATCGGAACTAATGTCATTTCGATATCATTTGATGAAACCAACGTTTTACTAAACTTAACCAACAACCTGTCTATATCAATCAAGCGTCAATAAGATTCTTGTAGCATTGTCCTTGCATATACGGGGTACCTACGGTAGTAAACCCTACCGCCTTGCTGACTGGCTGGAATAAGTATTTTTACCACCTAAGAAAAAACACTATTGAGAGTCATTATCTGCCTAGCCTGGCCGGCTTTCAGTCTTAACCGCATGCATCTGAATATCAGTATTTTACATGGAACGACTGACCTCCAGAACCCAATTAGTACTGGGTAATATGATATCCATTCATAAGACTGGTTGGGCCAACAGCTTAACGTGCTTTCCGGGGCACGGGAGATCCTCGGTATGTAATGGGTGGTTACCCATCCACGGACCAGCCTAGGCAAGCGCGGCTTCACCTGAAGATAGACCCGAGCAGCTACATATATAATTAGCCGTTATATTATCAAAAGTATTGCTGATAAAATGCCATTTAATCTATTCCTCCAGATAAATGAATTAGGTCTCACATAATGTGATTGAGAAACTTGAGATATACGAGTAATTTAGAAATTTAATAAAATTAGAAATGACCGAATGACGCCACAAAATGTGACATATCTTGTCACAATTTGGTGACAGTACGAACGAGACTTTACGTAGGCACCGAATATAGATACGACAAATATTAATCGGATAAAAGCTTTCATATTTCATAAATGTGAAAGCAAACCCATACCTCCTGAAAGGGTACTCTACTAATATTTACTTGTGTGACTACGACGAGGATGTGTGGTCGGATTAAACGATTTTCAACATCCGTGATCAATTTTGTATTGAAATATTGAATATGGAAATTTAGGACTAGTGGGTGATTTGAAAATTGAATTATTTGACTCATATTTTTCAAGCATTTAGTCAAATTTGGGTAAGTCATAGTTCCAACCCAAGACACACACCACTGATTTTTCGAAATCGTGTGCGTATAGTATAATTATCACTTGCTTCGGTGAAGGAAAACATCGTGAGGAAACCAGCGTGCCTGAGAGATATTTCGCGACGGCATGTAAAACCAAGTCAGAGACTCATGTGCGGTATGAAAACTCTGACACCAGGTTAGGCACTAACCACACGATAGAGAAAGAAAGATGTCTTGTTTCTGGGACTGTATCTTCATGCTTTAGTGTTTGGACTTCAAAAGTTCCCGTTTCGGTCTAATTGAAATAAATGCTTGAGTTTGAGATTGCTACTGTAATTTGATGCAAGTTTATGATTTTTATAATTTACAATTGTATTATTATTTGTATGCTTTGAACCGGTTGTTGTTTTTCAGTTGTATAAAAGTAATAAAAATTAAAAATAGATCATTTTTACATTTAAAGCTCTCTAGTATATATATACACTACACGATAATGAAAAAAAAAAGCATTTGGTTTGAATAAAAGTTTTTTTTCTTGTCAGTAACTTAACCTGTTTATAGCAATACCAGTAGCAAGCAGCAACTATATATGGTTGTAAATATGAGCTATAAAGTGAAGAAGAAGCAAAATTTGATTAAGCTTTAACTAGAAACATAAATTGCTACTAATTCTTTGACAGTTCTGACATGGAAAATTGCCGTAGGGTGGAATTTGCATTAAAACGTATTTATGTGATGGTACAATAAACAGTTATAATATAATTTTAATTATATATAATTTATTAATTAAGGCAGGCCTGTGTCGCTTCATGTATACCGGTATAGTAAAACAGTTATAGGCTTATTGTTCTTGACTTATACAAGGAGTAGTTTGGCATCGTCGTCAAAATTCAGGAGGTTGTCATAGAGGACGTAAATATAATCAATATAAATTACGGTACCTGGTCAATAATAATAAACGCTGTTTTTTTAGTTGTTTTAATTTGACACTATTTCAGAAGTAAGCCCTTTTTAAAAGAGGAGAATCAACCTTTTATCGAATAAACGTCTGAGTTTATATATGTCGGAGAAAGCGATAGCTTTTAAACATCAAGTTGCTGATTTGACCATTGTAGTAGGGGTAAACGCCGTGACGTCAGATGTTGTTTTAATGGCGGCACGTGGACAGAGTCGTTTTGTAGAGTGGGGATTGTGCCGAGATCACTTTTGCTCGGAACTCCAACCAAGTCACTCCTTCAGAACGAAACTGTCGGTTTGCCCATTTTGTGGAGATTATTTGTTAGTGTTATTTAATGTAAATTTGTGTTAAATTATAAACTGTGATTTTTGTGTACCGAAACCGAAACTATTATGTTAACATTTCATCATGAACCCGGTACCACCGAACCCTAATGACAACGGCGCTATCGCTCAGCCATCGCTTACGCCGTCATCAGAATTGGGATCTGGACTCGATTCCCACTGGCGTGCTATGTTCGAGATGCAGCAGAAGAACATGATGCAGCTGATCGAAGCCATCAGGACACCAACAGTGGCACCTCAGATCATGCTGCCAGAAATTAATCCGGAGCTACCAGATACCGATCCACGTGCTTGGTGCGATACTATCGATATTTGCCTCGACGAACGTACACTGGAGGGTGCATCGCTTATTATAGCTCTGAGCAAAGCCCTGAAAGGTAATGCGTCATCGTGGCTGTCGCAGATTTCGCATGCAGGCATGACGTGGCAGCATTTCCGCGACTTATTCCTTGCGCGTTATGCATCCACTGAAACTCTTGCTGCATCGCTTGTTAACATCCACAACGGCCGGCCGAAGGAGGGCGAATGTCTCGCAGCGTACGCCAGCCGCCTAATGACTACCCTGTTGGCTCGATGGAAGAATCGAAGCCATGAAGAAATAGCCACGTCGTATGTGCTCGCTCATGTCTCTCGGTTCGACTCTCGGCTTAATCGCTTGGCGTTTACTAGCGAAATAACGTCACGCAACAAGTTACTGCAGGAGATTAAGGCGAGTGCAAGTCTGAAGCGGAAGTTCGATCGCAGTACCGGTGATAGCGCCACTGATGCAAAGCGTTTAAAGCCACAAACTTCCACTATGTTCACGTGCCATACGTGCGGAAAACCGGGACACAAAGCGGTGAACTGTCGTTCGAAGTTTACGCAGCCTGCTGGAGCTAATGCCCAGAAAACTACACCGGCCGCGACTTCATCGGGTTCCAGCAAAAAAATAACGTGTTTCCGTTGTGGAGAAGCCGGACACATCTCTACGAACTGCCAACGCGGCAGTGCGGGTGGCGCGTCATCGTCGGCGGGCAGCGCTGCCAACGCAACGGCGGAGCGACGCGTCGATAGCTGCGAAATAGCAGGTGTTTGCGGGCAATTGGAACAATCCGGTGAGTCGTTTTCATTTTGTTTTGATTCCGGCGCCGAGTGTTCTCTCGTTAAACAAAGTGTAGCTTATAAATTCTCGGGCAAACGTTCACTTTCAACCGTGCAAGTAATTGGTATCGGTAATAATTCGAATATTTTTAGCACTGAACAAATTCTTAGTGATGTTGTGGTCGACAATAACGAACTGTCAATTTTATTTTACGTACTACCCGACGATTGTATGAAATACGATGTTATGATCGGACGCGATATTTTGACACTTGGCTATACGGTACATTTAACTGAATCTACCCTACGTATTTCGAAAGTCACAAATGTAGGTTGTTGCTATTTACCTCCCGTAATTGATCTTTACAATGTTGATCCTGATATTTCAAACGAAAACAAGGACCGGTTGACGTCCCTTTTGAATGAGTATTGGAATGCTTTTATCAATGGTTTACCGTTAACTCTAGTGACACGGGTGAATTAAACATTCGATTAGTGGATCCAGCACTTACGGTACAACGTCGCCCACATAGGCTTAGTCTCCATGAGCAGCCAGCACTATTAAAGCTTTGAAGTCCAGCGTTGCTTTATTTGGCTCTCCTAGTCGTATAATCGCCGACCAAGGTCATTCCTTTGCCAACAAAGTGTTGAAGGAGTTTTGCGATTCACACAACATTTCCTTGCATTTAATTGCTACGCGATCTAGTCGCGCGAATGGTCAAGTCGAAAGGGAGATGGGTTTGTTAAAGGGTATGCTAACCGCGTTAGAGACGTCGGAAAGGTCGTGGCAGGATGCTTTGGACGATGTACAGTTGGCTATCAACTGCACAATGAACCGTGTTACGAAATCATGCCCCTTAGAGCTTTTGATAGGAAAAGGCTAGGCCTCTGACGCTAATCGCTTATAATGACGATGATGAAACCGGAATTGACCTAACAGAAGCGAGAGAACACGCGGTGGACGGTATTAAGAAGAGTGCGGCTTATGAAAAAGCCCGTTTTGACAAAAATAAGGTCAAGTAGTTAATTTCAGTGTTGGTGATTTGGTATTAATCAAAAATGAAAAAAAAAAGAAACCAAACTAAACCCAAATTTAAAGGTCCTTTCAAAATTTTAGAGTTGCTTGAAAACGATCGCTATGTTTTAAAATCACTGACAGGAAATAGAACCTACAAGACGTACGCTCACGATCGTATACGAAAGATGCCTCTAAGTAGTGTTCCTAATGAGTTAAACGTAGAGGACGGTGATGAAAGTACCTCCACCGAGTAGTAGACACATACCATGGCTATTTGGTCGCACCGTACGCACTAGTCTGTAGTCGTAACTGCAGCTCACTTGTGAGCTGTTCAGGGGGCGATGGGCAGCTGGTGGTACGGGTGTGTGGTCGTATCACATGAGGTGATGACGATATGGGTGGCATAAGTGTCACTAGCTGCTGCGGCAGCTGGGCCATGAGCGTTGTATGTGATCGAAGTTGATTTAGTTGCTGAGTAAATATGATTGAGACTTAGAGGAACCTTTTGTTTGACAACTGTTATTTTCAAGTTATGCTTTTCCATAAAGTTGTGGTCAGGTTGACCGAGCCTGTACTGTTGCTCCAAATTTGACTGTTTGGTTACAGGTACTCACGAGGACGTGTAACTTGTCAGGCTGGCCGTGTCGGAGAAAGCGATAGCTTTTAAACATCAAGTTGCTGATTTGACCATTGTAGTAGGGGTAAACGCCGTGACGTCAGATGTTGTTTTAATGGCGGCACGTGGACAGAGTCGTTTTGTAGAGTGGGGATTGTGCCGAGATCACTTTTGCTCGGAACTCCAACCAAGTCACTCCTTCAGAACGAAACTGTCGGTTTGCCCATTTTGTGGACATTATTTGTTAGTGTTATTTAATGTAAATTTGTGTTAAATTATAAACTGTGATTTTTGTGTACCGAAACCGAAACTATTATGTTAACATTTCATCATGAACCCGGTACCACCGAACCCTAATGACAACGGCGCTATCGCTCAGCCATCGCTTACGCCGTCATATAGTTATAGGGCTAGTATTAGACGGGCCGCGTTTTTATACGAGTGGTGCAAAATTATCAATTTCCGATATTACCAAAAAAATATGAAAAATTACCTACCCATTTTATTATTGATTCGGGTCGGGAATCATTAGCACAATTACCTCCTTGAATTTGACGAGGATGCAAAGCAACACCTTGTATATTACTAGCACTTCGCCCACGACTTCGCCCGCAAAAATTGTGATAGCTTGGCTATAATTTATAGCCTACAGTACCTAGAAAAAAAAATCTGATCAGTAGTTCCGAAGATTACCCGCTACATACAAGCTTACAAGCAAATATTACCTCTTTATAATATTAGTATAGGTAAGGAAATTACTGAGTCACGAAGAGCGAAATGAAACTGATTTATGTTACGACAAAATAAATAAAATTGTAACACATATGGTGACATTAAATCCCCCATCACCGAAAACGGAAATGTCAACCCTTCCCCAAAACGACTTTTTAAAAACCGGATTACCCATTTACCCCTAAAAAATTGGCCTCGATCAATTTATGCCCGTGCCCGTGCCCGCTTATGTAAATGTCTCGTCATTTAACCAAATGTCACATTACTCTAAATGCCTTTACGTATATACAGTCGCGAACATCAATGTTTAAGCACTAGTAACATGCAAAAGCGATTTCCTCGTGAAGTAACGATTGTGCCTTCGAGAGAAGAACTTTTTCATAATAGTGTAGATGAACTACTTAAGTCCAGTTTATAGTTTAGCTAGAACTGCTTTTTACAAGGTGTAAACACTGAATCTTTGCGTTTATCCTGGGATAATTGCAAAGGACCGGTTTATTGAACATTAAAATACATCTAGTATCAGCCAAACTGCTGCGGACACTAGCAGATATTTTATGTTTGTATTTTTACAATTTCTCAGTACTCATTTGACCGAATTATAAATAGGTTCTAATAAATAATATTTCTCGTAGTTATGATTACCGAAATAATGGGTATTAAAGTGTCCAGTAATAACTCCGTCATTACGATATTATTTTACGACCATTCTTGGGAACCTTCTAGTTACGGAGAAATTGGGGGTCACAGTTACAACTTCGCAACATGTATTTTTTTTAATCAATTTTTTATGCTAAAACTTTACTTTAATTACTTCCTTCTCACCGGTACTATTCAATGCATAAATCAGCACAGTGTTTTGAGTGCGTTACATTGAGTCCTACCTTGTTTTTTCAACCCAAAAAAAATCGTCTCCCAGCAATATTTATTGCGTAGAGTTATTTAGTTTGATTTATAGAACTAGAACTTGGTCGCCGGCTTCGTGAAGGGTCCGTTTACATCTTGTGTTTCTTCGTTTTCGCAAATATTATAATTATCTATATATTTGTGTTCGTGACTGTACATACAATATGTATAGGTACGTAGGAACGCCTTAAGTCTAGTTTCAACGAGATTTCAGATTAATATCCCCTTGCGACCATCTTGCGGGTAGTCGTCTCCAGATTGAGGAGTTTGTTGATAACAAATTCTAAGATACTGTCAGTCTAGGCTGTAGAATTATCTTACCTGTTATCCTATACTATTAAATGAGAAATATTAGTAATGACGTTCTCGAAAACGGAAGTTCAAAATGAAAGTTGTAATATAGGCGTTTAGGGGCCGAAAAATCGATTTAGCTAGGTCTCACATCTGGAAATATGTAGTACATTTTGATGTCAGTGGGAAACTTTGCTATTGCCGCTGAGGCGGAATACACACACGAGCCGCCAAGTGAGGGTGTTATGGAGCCGAGAACTGCAGTAACAAATGCCCACGTGTATCAAACGACGGTTTTCAATACACTTTCGAAGAAATATAATTTACCGTTGCACATCCATCTTTGATTCTTCCAGTAGCCATCTACCAAAACTTTCCCAATAATTTTTGGGGCAGCTTTCAGGCTAACGGAATGCAGCTAAATACCAGTATTTTTCATGCAGCAGCTGTCTATCTCAAATCCATACCCCAGTAACTGGGTGTCCGTTGAGGAGCGAAAGGATAAACAGAGTATATCTAGCTATAAAAATTAAATATACGCGTCGAATTGAGAACCTCCTCTTTTTATTTAGAATCTCTTCTTAGTATTTCAAGTAAAATCTATTTTTATTTAGTAAGGTTTCATTCATAAAATATTTCAGTAATCTTAGGTACATAAACAACCATTCACTTTGTAATGTTGGCTTTACGTACAGTTGTGGCCCGAGGGTGAGTTCTGTAGGCATTTTGTTCAAATATCTGATGTCAAGTCGGAATGTGAACCCGCGGTCCTTAGCATCGAACGCCAGATGCAAATATTTCAGCTATGTGCCCTTGCTTCCTTGAAATAAAATTCGTACTTATGTTCATTTTTAGGAATAAAAGACTTTTTTAAAGGGATTTTCTAAAAATGCTGAATTTGAATAAATTCTAATGACTTTTGATTTTGAAAGGTCTACGAATGACAGTCAGGACTTTAGGTCTACGAATGTATTGCGTTTGTTGTGAGGATATTTTAGCTACTAGACATTTAGATTGATAGTGGGCCTAACTGTCTCGTCGCAAGTAATCTAATGCTGTTACACGTGGTTGCCTATGTAATATAACTGTATGTAGATATCAACTTAGCAATAAATTACGTGGACAAACCCATTCATTTTATGTAAAAGCAAGTACATCTTCCTCAAGAAAAAACAATATCATCTAGTAAGAAAACAGATACTCTTACAGCCCGTTCACACGAGGACGGTTAATTTTTTTGACGTATCGTTTTTTTTTCACGATCCGTCAATTTTTTTGATGGCGGCAATGCTTTTTAAATGCTCGTGTTCACACGCATCACGAATCGTGAAAAATGACGGACACGTCCTAAATCACGGACGTCAAAAAACATGAATCTTGAATTTTTTGTGACAGTTTTGCTGATGCGCTCGCTCCCGAAAAATCACGAAACTAATGTGAACATCAATTCGTTTTTTTTTTGTCGGATCGTGATAAAACTCAATTCCGTATGCAATGTGAACGTCCATCCGTCATGACATATCGTGTTTTATGACGGATCTTCAATGACGGAAGCCCTATGAGTGAGCCCTTATTGTTATTAAACAATTTTTAATCGCTACTAAAAGCAGTGATAGCCTAGTGGTGTGACCGAACGACCGCCAAGTCATAGGTCTCGAGTTCGAACCCAAGACACGCACATCCGATTTTTTGGAATCATGTGCGTATTGTATAATTATCACTTTTTTCGGTGAAGGAAACCAGCATTCCTGAGAGATAGAAATATCTCTCGAAGAATCGACGGCATGTAAAGTCAAGTCAGAGGCCCATGGGCGGCATAAAAACTCTGTTACCAAGTTAGGCACTAACCATACGATTAAGAAAGAATACCTATATCTAAGCCATTCAGCAAGGCGGTAGCGGGACTGACTTCCTCGAGAGAACCAGATGTAGGTACTTAGGTATAGCCATTCAAAGCGACCATTTTGAATACACCCACATATAATGGGACCTTGACATTCCATCAATTATTACGTCTCTACGACGCTGAGAAATTCAGTAATAATGACAAAATACAAGCAGCTTAGTATACATTCATTCCCGAAAGCCATAAATTATTTATTTATTTATTTATTAAAAAAAAAAAAAACGAAAAACATTCAGAGGAATTGATAACCTGCTCCTTTTGAAAGACGGTTAAAAAGAGGATGCACTTGATTTTTTTTTTGCATTAATATAGATATAACGTAACATTACCTTTGCTCATTCTCCGTTGCAAGTTTACCCAGTACATCCACATTGTTACTTCTGTAACAAAACTCGTTTGCAAACTGTGGATGCATTGTTAGCTGTTACCACCCCAACACCATAAAATAAACAACAACCGCAACCCCAGACACTGCACACACAACTTTGCACGGAACAATTTGAAATAATCACGCCTCCATATCCGTTGGCACCTCTAGGGCTCATGTGAATAAAAACCAAACAGGATACTACAACGTATCGAGCTGGAAATCCAGCCTAACCTGACCTCTTTTTTAAAGGAAGCCCATAGAGCGCGAGGTCAGGGTATACTCGACGTTATAGCTTTGGAGTCGTCATGTATGCGTAGTTAGATGCATCTGGTGCTGACAAGGGGTAAGGTTGCCTCCCTCTAGGATTAAAAGCGAGCTAGACTTATCGAGAGTCTACATTCTAGTGATACTTGACATTATAGCGTGTTTATTTTGAAGATTTTATTGAGTAGCTAACGGGATGTAAGTACCCTATATTAAATGGATTATTTGGATCGTGTGGGACTTTTCCGTTGTTTCATGATGGGTTCATGATGGGAGTATTAAACGATTTCAATAAAACGATTTCAATAAAACTCTCGATGTATCTAATGAAATTCTTGTTGTTAATGGGTCTAGCCAAAAAAAAAAAACATATTTCAACTACAATACAGACCTGTAAAAATACATTGATTGTAACCCCGAACTATATATATAACTACAAGCTACAGCACATACAATGAAATATAACAGAAACAACAAAACCCATTTAACATACGCCCACGTAAAAATAATATAACAGAAACAACTGGTATAAATTTAGCATACGCTAGTACACCCACGTATTCTCTTGGGACATTCACGAGCTTCAATTGACATCTGTCATACAAAACGTCCGTTTACACTCAACGACCCGCGATGATCAGTGTAAAAGGTTTACGGGAATTGTGAAGGTAAATAGTCGGGTTTTGTCGGCATTTGTCTTTGGAAATTAGTGGTTATTTGTGGAAAAAGCTTGAATAAACTAATAATGGATGTGAATATAACTATACCTCATTATTCACAAACGACTACCTATGTCTATAATTTCTGTTTTCAATAGTTTTCTATTGAAAACAGAAATTATATACACACAATACAATTATTTTATAGGTACAGAAGGCAAAATTTATTGTATATCAAATTGACTCACATTGAAAATGTTTAAGCCATTTAATACATTAAAATTCCAAGAATGACAGTTGCGATTATTTACTGACATCTTAACCCGATAGTCCATTTACAAAACAATCAATTTCTCTTACTAATAGCTATTTATGCACAGAATATTCGAAATTACAAATCTTTAGATTTTACTGTGTGTTCATCAAAACGTATAATGGACGTTCACATTGCATACCCAATCGTGTTTTATAACGATCCGTAAAAAAAAACGACGATACGTCAAAAAAAAAACGTATCGTCGTCGTGTGAACAGGCTATTACTTCTTACTACTGTTATAAATGCTAAAGTTTGTGTGGATGGATGGATGTTTGTTACTCTTTCAAGCAAAAACTATATAACGGATTTGTATGAAATTGACACATTGATAGTTTATAACATGCATGTTAATGCATACTACACATAGGATACTTTTTTTTTCCAGCAGTACAATCCCGTGGGACATTTACCGAACTCCACAGGTTTCCACACTCCACTCCACTGTTTTTTAAAAACTAACCAACACTAACGCATTTTATCGATATTTCTACCACTCAACAAACTATACCTACTACAAATTAGTTCACCTGAACTACACAAAACTGAATTCCCGCGAGAGCCCAACAGCCTCCAATAAATTGCCATCGGCGCCACCAGAAGTCGCTTTACACGGCACGGGGCGAGATGAATTATATCCATTTGATTATTTTTATTTACGTGTCAAACTTTAAATGGATTGCTTCAACTAATAGTTTTTTAATGTTCCATTACAGTGTACGTGGTATACAGATACAAGATATAAATTATTTTTATGTAGGATTGTTGTAATGTTTATTTTTGAAGTGTCTAGTGATGTCTATCGGTTATCATTGCAGTCGGAGTATCGCATATGTGTACTTCGTAGTCCAATATGGAACAGTAATTTAATCTAATCAACGAACATGTAATTAAAACAATACTGGGTGGAAGGGACACCGACGCAAATATGGAAACCACATACTCACAAAAACAGCTGTTCCCACAAAAGCGCAATACCTACACGGTCAAAATGTATGGAACAGCTGATTTTTTTGTTAATGACTGACGAAAAATTTCTATGTGGGGAGGTTCAGAATGATTTACTGAGTATGTGGTTTCCGTTTTTGCGACGGCGTACCTTCCACCCCGTATTAAGTGGAAGGTTATGGAGAGGCCTTTGTTCAGCAGTGGGACAGCCGTGGGATAGTATAGGTTAAGGCTAAGCTTTGCGATTCCCCAGGACCCAGTAGTGTGAATTGTTTGCACTAGTTATTTATATACCTCCTAGTGTTCATTGATTGATTTAAGTGAGTCAAAAGAAAGCATAGTCAACTGAGCGAAGCCACGGACACGGCTAGCATGATGATTAACTTTGTATAAAATGCTAAGTCTGAAAATGATGTAGTATTAAACTTAGGTACCTAGATTAATCACACATGTAACAGGCTACGATCCCTTTTCAACCTACCTTTAATCATAATTATCTGACTAGCCTTTTCTCAACTATGTTGGGGTCGGCTTCCAATCTAACCGGATGTAGCTGAGTACTAGTATTTTACATAGAGCGACTGCCTATCTGATCTCCACAACCCAGTTATTACTGGGTAATACGATACCCTTGGTAAGACTTGTTGTCAGACTTTCGGGCCACTGACTACCTGTAACGACTGTCAAAGATCTACAAGTGACAGCCGGGACCAAAGGCTTAGTGTGCTTTCCGAGGTACAAAGGAAACTCGGTATGTAATGGGTGGTCACTCATCCACAGACCGTCCCAGGCAAGATTAACCTGAAGATTGATCCGAGCGGCTGTTATTATTTAGCCACGATCTCCTCACCCAACCTTTAAATTTCTCATTCAACCCACCTTTAAATTCCTCATTATTTTACCGAACTAAAAACATGATCGTAAATCAAACCGTTTCATTTTATAAGTGTCCCTGAACCAATATCCTAGGTACAACGTATTGGCCACCTGCCTTGTGTACTTTATTCTAATCGATTTCAGGCCGAGTGACGTCACGACGAACCGATATAGACGCATTTTTACTTAGTATTTATTTAAAGGTCTGTAGGTATTTTAGTTTCCATGTCAACGTGGTAGTAGGAAATAGTAATCGAGTTGGCATCAAGGATTTTTTTTTGTTGTCGTTAGCCTGAACTGTGGAGCTAATGGCTAATGGCTCCTGGGCAAAGGCCTCCCCTCATTCCTTCCATTTCTCTCGATGTTGCGCTTCTAATTGCCAATTAACGAGAAAGCCGTCCAAGGCGTCTCTCCATCTCCTCTTTGGTCTACCGCGGCCCCGTCTAGCTGGCTCAGGGCTCCAGTTTTGGGATATGCGGGCCCACAGCTTTGCCGGCATCCGGCAGACATGGCCTGCCCAGTCCTATTTTAGTTTGGCAGCTTTATGAGCTACGTCAGCAATTTGAGTTCTGGAGCGCAGTGTGGTGTTCCTTATACGATCGGTAAGTTTTACGTTAAGTATGCTGCGCTCCATTGCCCGTTGGCAAACCTTGAGTTTGGACTTCTGGATGTTAGTCAAAGACCAAGTCTGTGCACCATATTATGTCAGTATTGGGAGAATACACAATGTCCATGAGCTTGCGTTTTAATGGGATTGATAAATCGCCCTGAATAGCTCTTTCATTGACCAGTAGCTCTTCCAGGCGTCTTCCGTGCGTCTTGCAACTTCTTTGTCTTCAAGGAATTATAAAATGAAAATACTAACATAACATCACGCCTGTAGTCCCCAAAGGGTTAGGCAGAGGCGTAACTAATAGTACACCCACATTTCGCCAGTTATGGTTAAGTCCCATGTAATAGGTGGCGAACCTATTGCCATCTATAGGGCACAAATCCAGACTCCGTGACTGCTACTGAGAATTTTCTGATGAAAAAACCTAATAACCTCCTCATGCACTAATCTGCATGGTCCTCATATGATTTAACGAATGTCTGGACTTTAAAAGAGACAGCGACCTCTGAGTTTGTTTTGGCTGTTTCTTCTCAGACTACAGATACGAAACACCGGCCCCATCTAGCTTTAAAACATAACATGATGTGACGTGGAAAAGTGTGTTCTTTTTAAACCAATTTCCAAAAATGAATATGATTTATTTAACCCTTTGCCCGACCGGGGAATTCAACCCAAGACCTCATGCACAGTTAAATACTTGTAATAGCAATATGAGGGACTGAATAAGTTGGTGCGTCTGTCTGTAGGTGACCATCCGTTAATACAAAACCCCTGTGGGCTTCGGAGAGCACACTTAATTATTGATCTGCGCTGTCATTCTGAAATCCTTATATCTGAAAACCAGTCTTGCCAAGGGGTTCCTTGTGTTGTGGATGTCAGATAGGCAGGCAACTTCATGTCAGATACTGTTAGACAACACTGAATCCATTTAGAGCTGGGTCTCTTATTACATAGATAAATAACAAGCTTGGCCATTTTTTATAAAGTGAGATTCTATCGGATTACGACGATAAAAAAAAAAGTTAGATATGCGTGGAAGTTATAATTTTCCGTTGAAAAGTGCCGACGGAATACAAAATTTCTTAAAAGCGATTTCCTCTTATCTAGACCTTTCTTCAGTTTTTTTTTTGTTTATTTTTTCAAATTTTCTTTTAATTCTGTAAAACTTTTTAACCTCCACTGGCTTTTATTGGCTTACCATTAGGTAAATCATTAGATTTCATTCTTTCAATTAATCTGATTTTATTCCAAACCCAATCCAATTGTATTAGGTAGGTTTTAAAGTTATGTTTTATATTATGAATGTACTATTCCAACTATTTTTTTTTAACCGTAATCCATTATTTTATTTGCAATTTAGTTAACAATTCATTAATGTTTAAATGCCTATTATGGTAAATTATACAATGCTCACCCATTTTATTATACAATATTTTTTTAATTTTTTTTTTTACATTTTATAAAACATTATTGTATTTACTTACAATCTATGAAAATATTTTTTTCTTTACTTTATTTATTTTACTGAGTACTTTCCGAAAATAGCTAAGTGACTTTTATAACGTGTCTCGTGTTAAAACATCAAATATTTATTAAAATAACCTCAATTCCCGTCACTTAGTCGTCACGTCACCGGTCTGTCTGTATCGTACTTTTTGATCTACTTTAATCGAACACTCCACAGAGAATCAATTCAATTAGTGTCTCTTCAGTTTGGTAAAATGACGGTAAAAAAACTCCAATTTGCTGTCGCTTTTCAATCTAGTGCACATTTTTTGGCACTGCTGAACATAGTTGGTTTTAAGGTTGAGTAAATGAACTTATAGAAAAAAAATGCAGAAAAAATCTTGAAGAATCCACAGTTTAAATACATCTCTAGATAGATGAGATGCCATAGTTTTAAATATAATTACGTAGCTTGAAATAAAAAGAGAAGTAATTAAATAGCAACTTTTTTTGTTTAGATAACTTATGTCTCTATGCATTTATTAAAACCATAATGACAAAATAGATTTCTAAAGCTGTCTGAAACTGAGACTGAAATAGAGATAAGTAAGTGATGTTTATACTTATCAGTGAGTGTTTGATATTAATCCCCCGTTCACCGTTCTGTATCAATTTTGGTGTACAATAAAGTATATTCTATTCTATTCTATTCTATTAATTAGTGGACGTTAACTTGCTTGTGATAGATTCCCACAGTAACTACTTAAGGGCTTTACGGCCTACTAGCCAGAAACCATATGGCACACTCGGAGAATTACACACATTTTGATATAAAACACAGAGCACAGTATCGCCGCGCTAGCAGTTTTTAGAGATGGCAATACTGACAAAATTCGTGATGTGATGGTACACCATCACATCAAAGAAAGAAAAAGTATTTATTAGTTTCGCACTGAACAAAACAAAATGGTAACTTGACAATAAAACAAGATCACAAAACATCACACATCAGACATCACGAATTTTGTGCACACAATACAACGTTTATCATGGGCGCTAGTGAAAGTCGTCAGTTTCTAAAAGTTATTTTAATTAGTTCTTCCATAATGTAATGTGCCAAGCTTATTAATTCAGTGTTAACCTAAGTAATGACGTGGGTGTCTCACAGACGGCGTCTGAACAAATTTGAGCCTTATATCGTCATGTTTAAAGATACCTCCACGCCCTTTTCGCTAGCTTCGGGATTTTATGCGTTGATTGGTCAGTCGAGCGCTCGAAAGCGGCGCAGCAACATATTTGGCTGGAGAGCTTGGTAGTGTCTCTGAAACGTAAGGTCAATATTAATGTTCGGGATCTGTTAAACGTCAGATCATTATTAGTGTAAATTGTTCTAGGGGTCTACGATTGTTTTCTTATACATTCTTAATAAATAAGTAATAGATGGAACATATTTTAACTAAATTATGTGGTTATAACTACATAATCATACTATTTATTAATTATTTCTGTAGCCGTCTGAGATACGTCACGTCACCATCAATGGCCTGGCTAAACCACGTCAATACTTAAAGGTTAAATACCTCAAACTAATCCCACATACTAAATGGTATAGTAATATCCAGTAAAATCAGCTCCAATACATCCAAAACGTATGTTTAGGAACTGATTTAAAATGAATAAGCGTTAATTACCTATTTCAGTCACGAGTTAATAGACTTCTTTTGGGTTAGTTCTTTCCGTTGTCAACCTCCTCTGTCCTCAGGACAAGATTGAGGTCAAGAGTAGGCCTATATAATATTAAAAAAAAACTAGTATAAAATTTTATCGGAAAACGGGAGAAATTATGATGTGTGTTGGCACCATTTGGGAAAGCTACGCAGATGTAGTTTTATATACCGAGTTTGTTCAGAGCATGGTTTGTGAGAAAAAAAATGACAACGCGCCGCTTCTAGCAGCGACCGCCGAAAAGACTTTTTGCTCTGTGGTCTATCACATTAATACCACTCACCGCTTACGTTTAGTACAATATAGAGCAACATTATGTTACGTTATACACACAAATACAATTAGGGTAGATGCCGACCGTATTAAGGGATATCATGAAATGGGAGTGGTCGGTTTGGTGTGGGCAAAAGTGGCATAGAGATAAGTAGACTCGTGTTTTTATGATTTCAACATCCTGAAATGTGTTTTTTTTTTGCTAATGTTTTCGTTTTGGCACCAAGCCAGACTTTTTAACTGTTTTAAAGCAGCGCTGCGTTTTTGTAATAAATAGTAATGATTTCCAAAGTATTGTAGAACGAAAAGGGTCGATTTTTTTGGGCCCAGGTTTTTGCTTACTAAACATAATTATTATGGCTATTAAGAAAAAATACATAAGATGAGTACTACACCTACTACAACATTCCTTACTTTTCACTGTGATGTACCTAACAAAAGATTTATTTTTAGCATAGCTTATACTCGTACAATTTTGCGAACATTATGCCTGATGGCATCAATAATTATCTTAATTCTATAATCCATAGCCCTATACATACATAAGGCAGAAAACACATTAACACGCCAAATCCTCTTAGGCCGGGGCACGTGGGTGTCAAAATAAGGGGATGTGGAGTAATCGCACAGTTTACCAACTCTGCAGTTATGAGGGATAAGCCTTTTCGTGCGATAAATAATTTCATTAATAATTCAACTTAACGGTTTAAGTATAGATTTTTCTGGTTTAATTAGGGATCGATTCTATTATAGATGTAGTACTGTTATGAGCCAAACCACAATCTCTTGTTCATCATCTACCGAGCCTGTTCCCAACTATGTCGGGGTCGGCTTCCAGTCTAACTAGATACAGCTGAATGCCAGTATTTTACATGGAGCGACTGCCTATCTGACCTCTAAAACCCATTTAGCACGATAATTTATGATACCCCTTGGTAAGACTGGTTGTTAGTTTTTATTTTACAAAATTGCCATCTGAAAATCGATAGTAACTAACGGTCTAACGAATCGAATTAAATCCATAGAAACAGCACCGAATTGTACGAATAATGGCGCTCTTATACTCATACATGTCTATATGGCACATGCCAAAATTCCTCCTGGCAATTGTGTTTCCGTAACCCACTTAAAATGACAAGGGGTATTGCTTTCATCCGATACTGTGAAGCAAGAAATAGCTCAGTTATTTCGGTTTGTAGCTCAATCACTTGGACACAAAGCTTATATACATTCTCCTCGAATATCAGCATAACTCCATTAATAAAATGTAAAGCCAGAGACAGAAGTGCACTTTGCAATTTGATTAGGTTGCTCATGCTAGTTATACCGATGGACAAAGTTATTTTAAGCACTGGTATACAAGTGGTTCTTGCCCAATCATATATTTTTAAGCAGATAATGAAATAATATTACGCCTGTAATTCCCGAAGGGTTAGGCAGAGGTGTACCTTGTACACCCACATTTCGCCAGTTATGTTTTAGTCCCATAATATAATAGGGGGCGAGCCTATTGCCATCAACCGGTCACAAATCCAGGCTCCGTGGCGGCTACTGAGAAATTCCTGAAGGAAAAACCCATTAACAATTTGCCCGACCCGGGAATCGAACCCTCATGCTCAGCAGTCGCCCTTGCCACTACTAGACCAACGACGCAGTCTCTTTAAAAGTCCAGACATATTATCTTGGCCAATGGATTACTATGCAGGTTAAATTACTGCGATGGTTCACCCAAAATGTTTATCTATTCGTAGTAAAAACCCCCTACACAGGCTTTTTTTTTTGCAAAACAGGGACGGTATAAAAGAAGACATTAACTAAAAGGAACACAGTTTATAAACTCATTTTCTATAACGACTTTAAACCAGCAAAGACAAGCCAGCCATCTAATAGAAAAACTCCAATTTCCTGGAACGTCGATAAGCGCTACTCCTTCCGCTTATCAGCGACTAAACTCATTATAAACTGTTTATTTTAGTTGCTTTGAAGACACCGTTAACTATGAACTTTGTGTGTTTATATTTATCTTTCATTCCAGGATATCTGAACCAAGTAATACAAGACATTTAACTACCGAAACAAGATTGAACTAAGTGATTTTATGTCTATATCTATACTGGTATTCTGTTTCATCCAGTTAGACTGGAAGCTGACCCCAACATTGGGAAAAGGCTAGGCAGATGATGTATAAAATTAAAATCTTGTGGAAGAGTTGGAACTTTTACCCCAATATCTCCGTAACTAGAAACTTCCTAGATATGGTATAGATTTTCATGATTGCCATAAAAACAGGTTACAAAAAATTCGAGAATCTGGATCCAGAGCTAGGTTAGAATACTCGTATTTCAGGAGCCAGTGACTTCTTCCATTTTGGTTACAATTGGGTAAGTTTTGTGCAGCAAAAGGTGACATTATTATATTACTTAAAATTACGTTTAGGTAAAAGTTAACAATAACATTTAACTATGCACTAATAAAGGAAATAGAAAATTAAATTAGAATAAAAGCAAGTTAAATAAATCTTATTCAATTAAAAACAAAATTCGAATAAAACCAGGATCAAAACAAGTATAAATTGAAAATTGAGTTAAAAACAAAAAAAAACAGCATATAACAAAGAAAATACATACCACAATGACGTGGAGACCAAGTACCTACATTGCAGATTCGTTAAGGGTCTTCTTACATCCATTATATTAATAAAACTAAATATTCCACCAGGTCGACGTTGCACATGGCGAAGATTCCTCGGACAAAGAGGTGGAACACCCCAGCATTCCGCAGCGTCCACCGAGACTGAACTACCTCCAATAGACACCAGAGACCTGTGGATACAAGATTCAAGGTATAGTATGACTTACAGGTCTGTCTATGTTAATGTAAAGGTTCTTTCACGGTCAATAGATATACAAGTTGGAAGGGACACTGACGCGAAAATGGTTATCACGTTTTCAGTACATCATACTGACCGCGCAGGTATTCAATATCCAGTTTGGTAGGAAACAGCTGTTTTTTTTTATAAGTGGGGGGGGGCTCAGAATGACCTACTGAATACCTAAGTGGTAATCGTTTTAGCGTCGGTGTCCCTGCCACCTTGTATACATAGATAAAGGATAGACAGAGGTTCCTCGAAGTTTTAAAAGGTTTCCTGTATGACAAGCGGTACCTAGGTAAAAAAACGTCGTGATTTCTCATTGGTACCGGCTTGTACAGTATTGGGCAAAATTACGAACTCATATGACTTTCAATCTTGTTAGTCAAAAAAAAATATTAATTCAGGAACGTTTTCGAGAATCCTACCTAGTCAAAGAGCTTTAAAAATTTTTGGTTAAAAAAGGCTTCAGAGCATAGCTTGTACTTAATTAAAAAATTGTTATAAAATGTGTGGCATTGCATTAATTGTATTTAATTTCAGCTTATCGTTGTACAAGGATCTTTTGGCGTGTGGCTAAAATCGGAACTAATGCCGCCATTATGTTTTCTGTTTTCGATTATACGAACTTTTTGCCATTAACGTCCCCGTCTCTAAGTCATTGAAGCACCAAAAGATCCTTGTGGCACTATATGTACTAATTCTGAAAAAAAAAGTGTATCATTGCATTCAGTGTTTCATAAATACATAGCTAAGTAGCTATCAAAAATAGTACCATTTTTGTTTCATGGCGAGAATGATTCGGTACTGGCTTTTTTAATAACTGTTGCTCGTCAATATTGTATTTAAAGGATATATTGTTATGAAGTACAAGTGCATGTTTTTGTTCTATGTGGGTAATTCATATTTATTAGCTTACATACCTTGTACTTAGTTCAGTACATAACGTACGTACTTTCACGTGTTTCATTAATTTTAAATGGCTAATGTGAAATGTTTCATCTTACTTGGTTACGTGTAGAAGATCGTAAGTGATTTTTAATGAAATTTTCAAATTATACCGTTTGTAATTGATGCTAAGGTACCTAATTGCCTGATTTACAACCAGGTACATACGTGAGAAATATTAAACCGGAAACATAATTATTAGCATTAGTAGCTACTTAAATTGCGGGTTCTATCAAAATACCGGTTTCCATAGCCTAGAGTTTTCATTCTTTCATGTAGTGGAACAAATTGTTAAAAGCAAAAATAAGGCCTACACTAAAAATTACGACTAATGATATAGGTAAACAGTAAGTTGCAAATTACATACTTACTTCTGACTGAAAAATATTGCAATAGGGAAAAGCGTTGTGGGTTCTGTAGTCAAATAATGAGGTTTCAAAATGTATTTGAGCAGTGACATATCATTTTAACTATATCTTTAAAACATGACGATATCAAAACACTATTCACACGACATGATAACTTAATAAACCCTATAATATTGTAAGTATCAAGTAATATTGAAGTTTGGGCAAAAACTACGCTACCACGCAACATCTCTGTTTTGAAATTGTATTTTTTTAAGTGGTTAGTTATTTTACCACTGAACCCTAAGCCTATTCAGCCATTTGTACCACTTAATACAAAATTACAAAGAACACAATACTGCATAATCGTTTTCGTAGGAAACCGGGATTTTAGTTTTTTTTTTAATTAGATTGAAATTGCAATGTTAAGGCGTAAGTAGTAAGAATCAACACGCAAGGAAAGCATTATGTGGTTCGCTGAAACTATTTTGTTCCCACATGGTTTTGTGTTTCAAAGTCACGGCTCAATGTTTAATTAGGTCGAATTACCACTGGGGGTGCTTTAGGGCCACAATAAACCATCCATATCTATGCTCCTCCTACCATAAGGTGTGAACATCATCTGGCAGTGCGAAATCGCACTTTTCCATTCTCCTATTCGTTTCTGCTACTCAGAACCGTCATTTGTTAGAGCGAGAAACAAAGCGGGAATGCTATCGCACGCGACAGCATGACGCGGACGCGGAAGATACGCGGTAGCACGTTCTGCGTTTGTGCAACAGAAAAGTATAGAACCATGGAATAGCGATTCCGCTCTGCCAGATGAGATTCCACCCTAAAGGTACAGCTTAAACCCGGAGAATTATTTTACATTACAGTAATACTATTAACATTACTACTATTTACGAGTACACTACACACCGCAGCGACACAAATGGTTTCTTTATAACTCTATGAAATTACTTCCTTAGATGGCAGATTGACAGTACCAGCTCTTTACTACTGTTACTGTTAGCCTGTATCATCCCACTGCTGGGCAAAGGCCTCTCCCCATGACTTCCAAATTCTTCGATCCAGGGCTAAGGTGGACCACTGATCGTTGGTTCTGTCCAGCTCGTCCCGCCATCTCCTGCGAGGTCTACCGCGTCGCCTTCTGGCTGTGTCAGGGCTCCACATCGTGGTTATTTTGGCCCACAGCTCGTCGGGCATACGGCAAACATGGCCAGCCCAGTCCCACTTCAGCTTAGCGGCTTTTTGAGCAACGTCAGTAATTTGTGTTTTGGAGCGCAGTGTGGTGTTGCGTACATGGTCGGTAAGTTTGACGCCTAGGATACTGCGCTCCATTGCACGTTGGCAGACCTTGAGTTTGGACTTTTGAATGTTTGTCAAAGACCAAGTCTGGGATCCATAGGTCAAAATGGGAAGAATGCACATGTCCATGATTTTTCGCTTGAGTGACAAAGAAAGATTTCCTTTCATAAGCTCTTTCATGGACCAGTAGCTCTTCCAGGCATTTTCGGTTCGTCTTATGACTTCCTTGTCTTGTCTGGACTGGAAAGAGACTAACTGGCCCAAGTAGATGTATTCATGGACATATTGCAATTCTTCACCATTCACTCGGATCTTGTATTTGGTGGTGTTTGTCATCAGTTTGGTCTTCGACATGTTCATCGCTAGTCCAACCTCAAGGCTTGCATTACTGAGTTGGTTTAACATTAGCTCCAGTTCTGCCGCCGTTGCCGAGAATACGACAATGTCGTCAGCGAAGCGAAGGTTTGTTAACCGCACCCCACCGATTTCAATGCCGCTTTTCTCCCAACTAGCCGTAAGCCTTTTAAACACTTCTTCAAGAGCGCTATTAAAAAGCTTCGGTGAAAGCGGGTCTCCTTGCTTCACGCCTTTTTCTATGGAGAATGATGGTCCGACTGTCTGTAATCTAATTGAAGCAGTGCTGTTAATGTATACGTTACGAAGCAGGTTGATGTAGGTGGGATCGATCTCTTGGTTGGTCAGAGCATCAAATATTGCATTGTGTGTCAAACTATCAAAAGCTTTTGAATAGTCTATGAAGGCAAGATATATCGGCATGTTGAACTCCTGGTATTTTTCAATTATTTGATTTAGTGCCTGTAGATGGTCAGTAGTAGAGAGGCCTGATCGGAAGCCAGCTTGTTGAGGAGGTTGATGTTTGTCCAACTGAGGTGAGATTCTCTGGTCTATGACTTTGATGAACGCTTTATACAGATGGGATACCAGACTTATCGGCCGATAGTTGTTGAGGTCTGACTTATCTCCTTTTTTATGTAGCAATATTATATTAGAGTGACAGAAGCCGTCCGGAAATATACCTGTTTTTAAAATGGAATTGAAAAGATTAGTAATTATAGGCAGAAGAACAGATTCGCCTATTTTCAAAATCTCTGTACTTATACCATCCTCACCTGGTACCCTGTTATATTTCATTTTACTAAGTGCGGAGTGTACTTCAAAACCAGTAATGGCGGGTATGGTATCTGGGCAAAAATATTTTATGGTGGGAGCTTGGGTTTGGCAGTGTGAATATAACAATTTGTAGTAGTTTGTGCAGATTTGTAAAACCTTGTCCCTATTTCGATGTTTTTGACCGTTGTTGTCCTTGAGGCAATTTATCCACTGTTTGCCATTTGTGGTGCCTTGTTTGGCTATTTTTAGTGAACGGTTCTTTTCTAAAGCTATTTGGATCAGTTTGGTGTTATAGGCCCTGATATCTTTTCTAATATTACGTTTGACTTCTCTATTTTTATTTTTGTATTGAGGGTCCGTCTTATTTGCGCTTAGAGTCTGTCTTTCGTCTATAAGGAATATGGTATCTGATGACAGTTTTTTGATCTTGTTTGGTAAGTTTTTGATTTTCCTACTAGCTATTTTAACACTATTGACAATATTATTAAATTGTTCTTGCACGTCGTCGGTTTTTACATCTAGTATACTAAAACTGTTTTTTAATTCTAAATTAAATTGTTGTCTATTGATTATAAGTGATTCTTTGTTTAATTTTCTGATTTTATCTGTAAATATTCGCTTTCTGTGTAGTTTCAAATCGAAAAATAAAGTTGCACGTATGGGTCTGTGATCAGAGTTGTATTTAAATTGATTGAGAACTTGAATATTTTTTACAATTTGGTGATGTGAGGTTAATATGAAATCGATTTCATTCCTATAGTTTCCGTCTGGTGAAACCCATGTCCATCGCCGTTGCAGTTTTTTGGGGTAAAAAGAGTTGCTTATGTATAGATTTTGGCCAAAAGAGAATTGTATTAGTCGCGTGCCGCGCTCGTTTCTGTTACCGATGCCATGAGGCCCTAAGGTTTTGAAATTATCCAGTGGTTGCTTTTTACCTATTTTAGCATTAAAATCTCCCATTACAATGTTCCACGTACCGCGATGGTCGTCACAAGCTTTGTTCAAGAGATCATAGAAATCTTCTACTTCTTCATCCTGATGTGCTGATGTCGGTGCATAAATTTGGACGATTGTTAGGGTTTTGCCATCGGATATTTTAAATTTGAGTAAGGCTATTCGGTCAGAGTATGGTATGAATTCTATAATATTGTCTTTCCATTTTTTGGCAACTATGAAACCCACCCCGTATAAACCTGCAGTTTGTCCGAAGTGGTAGAAAATATTACTTTCGCGTTCGATTGTATCTTCTCCCTCTCTGCGCACTTCTGCTAACCCAATTATGTCCCATTTAACATTGTTAAGGGCGTTTTCAAAATCTGTTAAGTGTTCATCTGTCCTTAAAGTGCGTGCGTTGTAGGTCATAATGTTCAAATAGTTATCTTTGTCCTTTTTCTTAGCCTTGGTCGTTTGACGGTGTGTGGATCCCACCCGGGGATTCTTAGCACCCCTTGCTCCGTGGCGTGCCTGCCTACCGTCGTCGCCAGAAGCGCCACTGGAGCTACCGGGCACTTGGGGCCTAAATTTATTTGTATTTGTCATGAGGAGGAATGTAGACAATAAATCCACCACGCTTGTCTAATGCGGGTTGGTGGGTGCACAGTAAGCCTTCTAGCTCGGCCTCTGGTTGCCGCCGTTGACGATTGCTTATGCAATCGCTCTTCCGCCGCCAACCAAACTGATAACCTGTACTGTTACCAGTTTTTCTGCTATCTAAACCGTTTAGAGCTACTGCTCAGATGCTCTAGATGCAGCGCCACAGTTTTATGCCATGTCGGGGGCAAACCACCAGCTCTTTAATTGTTTTTTTTTTAATTACAACGGCTTTCTAATTATACTTCCTAGTAATTTGTTAATTGTAACGAGTAAGATATTTTTTTTTGCTGGATTCTTTTTTCCACATATTTGTGATAAGTAAACGTAAAGACACCTTCTTGAAGGTGTTATTGAAAACCCATATTGTTCAGAAGAACAATACACAAAGGTGGGCATAGAGCTTGCGACCTTTAGGAAGTAGGAAGGTAATGTAGTTTCTTCGCTAAATATCAGGCCATAACCTATCGGATTTCTTCGTGAAAATCTTGACTCATTTCTTTATCAAATTTGATAACCCTTTCATATATTAGTGATTTAATAATTATGTTTTTCTTTATATTATTTTTTAGACATTGTCCTACTTATCCGAACTTTTGAATCAAATCTATACAACTTTTTGTTTAATAAAATCATTTTCTTTAAACCGAACGAATAGCCTGTAAGCGTGACCAGCCTTTAAATCCATTTCACAACTCAAGTGTTGCAATATCATTTGCGCTACGGACATGAATGCACATAAACACAAACTAGTTTATTCGAAAACTACACGATAATTACTGTCGATGACATTTACGGGTTAAGTGTCATTACATATTGCACGGTTATTTTTAAATCCGTTTTTTAATTCAAAATGTGGAAAATTAATTAGTAGCGAATGGAAAGAAGATCTATTTTAATTTTAAGTAAGTGAAGGTTTTATTCCACCTGATTGGTATTTTATTACAAAAACAGAATTAATGGCAAAACTCATCATTCTCCTGCCCCTTATCCCACTTTGTTTGGGGTCGGCGCAGCATGTCTTTTTCTTCCATACTTCTCTATTACTCGCACTTGTCATCTCATCGGCCACCTCTTTTCATTCATCATTCTTCACACAGTCCATCCATCGTTTCTTTGGTCTTTCTCTACTCCTAAACCCATCCACATTCATACTCAATACTTTCGCCATTACTAAAGCGTATGATAGGGTACCTCGGGATGTGTTGTGGTGGGCCTTGAAAGAGAAAGGTATGCCTGGGAAGTATGTAGAGTTAATTCGTGCAAAGTACAGTCAATCTTTTACCTACGTCCGGTCAGCTGCTGGCAACACCAAAGAGTTTAGTGTGACTTTATGCTTCAGGGTCAGTCTTCATCAAGGGTTATCTCTGAGTCCTTACCTCTTCCTGTTGGTGATGGACGTCGGACATATAGGAAGAGGCATAGTTGGTTCTAGGACACGGTTTCCTCACGTCACAATGTTTTGATTTTTACCGTTTTGAGAAATACTCCGTAAACCCCAAATAAATTAGGAAAAGGGCAGGACACCCCTTCGGTGTGATTCCTTTTTCTGTGCCTGACACGTTACAAATTTGAATGAAGCCCTTAATAACCACTTCACGTTTTGAACGAAGTAATTTTGTATTCATTGGAATATTGTTGTCGGATTTATTACACGGACATTGCATTCCAGTCGGGTGGGTCATCTGATTCGAGATGCAATTGACTATGAGTTGATTTGTCAGGTCCTCGGTATTCCATTTAGTTTCTGGGCGTGAGAGCTTTAATAAACCAAGGTATTTTCTTGACTACTTTCGATTTCGGTTCGGACAACGCGACTTGAAACCGCGTTGGACTACTCGCTTTTATTGCAATTACACACAACATTAAGCTCTTTACTTGACTGCCTCGTTGTTCGAGAGGTCGCAATAGCGACTGCTGAGCATGAGGTCGTGGGTTTCATTCCCGGATCGGGCAAAGTGTTATTGAAAAAATATTTAAAAAAAAAAACATTTATATCAGACACAAGTCCATAGGCAAAGCACGGTTGTTAGTAACAAAAATTCTGCTTATAACTAATGTTAGTCATCAAAATTTAAAAGAAAGAAACTAGACACACCGTTTATCCCTGCACAGTATGTTCACCGGTCTCGTAACACATGGGATTCAGTGAACCTACTGAGCGCAACAGTATCGGTTATCTCACCTGTCATTCGCACTACCCCGTACTCGTCACACCGCCGACGCAACTTTTTACCCATAATTGCGTAGAAGTCATCTACGCTAGCGTCAGCAAACATGCATATGCACTGCAATATCGGGGAAGCCGAAACTGAGCCCTGAACGCATTATTATATTTTATTTTATTGTTATTGGGTTTTTCCATCAGGAATTTCTCAGTAATAGCCAGGAAATAGCTTAGGGCCTAAGAATACTAGAATTCACTTAAATACCTATGTTAAATGCATTCAGTAAACATTGTAAACGGACCCTTAAAAAGCCGTCAACCAAGCATTCTGAACATCAAACCATATAATCCTACGCAAAAATTATTGCTGGGAAACAACTTTTCATTTGGGTGAAAAGTAAATTTTATTGTAAAACTCAATGTAATGCACTAAAAACATTGTACTGATGGTAGATTGAATAGTAAACAGGTCGTGGAGGTATTTAAAGTAATGCTACAATCATAAAAACTGGTATGTAAAAAAAAACTTTGGAATTTTGACCTGCAATATCTCCGTAACTAGGTTCCCAGGTATGGAATAGAATATACTTTATTGTACACCAAAATTGAAACAGAACGGTTTTACAATATTGTTAATTTTATGGTTACAATGGCGGTTTTATCGCTAATAGCGATACATTCCAAACAACCTTTGGATGGACTGTACGAACATGAAATAGAAAAAAGGGGAGATAGTCAGTGGTGTACGTACTGCTAATACTATACAAAATTTAAAATAATACAAGTTATTCACTACTTATCATATAAAAGGTACGGTCAGGTATGGTCCAAAACAAAAAAAAATGGTCGCACCCTTATTTTCCAATTTCAGAGCAGTGAATGGGGAACGAGTGAACGAATGAAAATTTCTCAATCAGTACAATTTAAAGTACTTTGTATTCAGAAGATAACTCTTCCTGACTTACTAAAGTGGTTACATTGAATGCTATTTTGAACTGTTTTTGTCTTATTTTTAACCGACTTCAAAAAAGGAGGAGGTTCTCAATTCGGTTGTATGTTTTTTTTTGTGTTTGTTACCTCATATCTTCGTCATTTATGAACCGATTTGAAAAATTCTTCTTTTATCTGAATGGATCTACTTCCCGATTAGTCCCATAGAAATTTCATCGAAATCGGTTCAGCAGTTTGGTTTTGAAATCAAAATAGCTGGAAAAATATGTCATCCAAGTAAAAGAAATTGCGAAATTGATACTTGACAAGGTTTTAAAAAGGGTAAAATAAAAACTTTTTTGCAAAAAAAAACCGACTTAAAAAAAACACTGAAAAAGTGGAAAATAACTTTACTTTCGGAAGTCGGTGGCAAAAAAGTCAATGAAACAAACAATAGTCACCGACTTCCGAGTAAAGTAAAGTTATTTTCCACTTTTTTAGTGTTTTTTTTTGGAAGTCGGTTTTTTTTTGCAAAAAAGTTTTTTTGGTTCTCTAAAATGTTATATAATGAAGAAAAGTTATAGTATAAGAATGGCTCGTTGGTCAAGTTGTCACGGGCAAGTGCGACGGCTAACCATGAGGTCGTGGGTAAGATTCCTGGGTCGAGCATAGTGTTATTGAGTTTTTCTGTCAGAAATCTCTCAATAGCAGCCACGGATTTTGAATTTGGACCCAGTAGATCGCAATAGGCTCGCCCCCTATTACATGGCACTTAAACATACCTGACGAAATGAGGGTGCACAATTAGGTACACCACTGCCTAAGATAGTTTTTGTGCGAAGATCAGACGATATAGTAAGTTGAATCCATACCAATATTATAAATACGAAAGTACTTAACCCTGTCCGTCTGTTCAGTTTTCACTGCTGCTCGGACCACACTGGTGACATAATGTCCTGAATCAGGGCATAGGATATTTCTTATCCTAGTAATACCTTCCAGTGGGGTAATTTTCAACAACCACGCGAAGCCGCGGGCAAAATGTAGTGTAGTACCTAGAAATGAAATAAAAGATTTTAGTAGAATTTTCAATTCTAATGAACTCCTCAAAAATCCTTATTTGTCTGAGTAGATGTTTTCTTTCATTATTTTTTTCCAATAACTCTTGATTTCGTAGCGAAAACCAGGTGATATTTTTATTATTTTCCTGTTCTATTATACAAAACTCAGTTGAAAGTTATTGTTTTGAAAATTTATTGTTTTCTGCTCTTGTGATTTATAACTCGTGTCCACGGAATAAAGGAAGGTGCTCGATAAATAGCTCCGTTGTTATGAGAAAGCGGTAGAAGCAAGAACAATTATTGTTGCTTTAGTTACCATAAATAAAATTAATTCAACTAGACATTTGCCCTTGCTTCGCACGTTTTTAGAACTAGGCAAAACATTGCTATTATCTACACTAATATTATAAAGCTGAAGAGTTTGTCTGTTTGGTTGAACGCGCTAATCTCAGGAACTACTGGTTCGAATGGAAAAATTATTTTAGTGTTGGATAGCCCATTTATTGAGGAAGGCTATAGGCTATATAACATCACGCTGCGGCCAATAGGAGCAGAGCATCAATCAAAAATATTACGCAGACAAAGTTGCGCGGGTTGCTAGTATTACAATAAAGATATTATAGTAATACCTGTTGTTCGCGACCTTCGTCCGCGTGAAGTTATTATAAAAATATAACTTCAATTGATTTTTTTTTTAACAATTTCAAGGGTTTTAAGTTTTTTGCACGGATCCCTAATCCCTTTTCTGAAATAAAAGTAGCCTAAGTTACTCCTTATAACATCAGCTATCTGTCAGCAAAATCGGTCCAGCCGTTTCGGAGATAATTATGTTATTTGTTAAAGGTACCTGTATATAAAACAACAATACACTTTTTTTTAACAAAAAAATAATTTTTTGAATTTGCACAATTATGCGTTCTATGTAAAAAAAGCTATTATTTTGAAACAACAAACAGACATTTAAATTTTATATGTTTGTATAAATGTAAATTTTACGTAAATTGTGTATTTATTATTCACATAAGCTGTTATGAACAAATTCTACAAAATATGATGGTGAAAACCACATACAAATCTTTAGCGGAGTTTAAAATAAGAACAAAGCAGACACTGGCAGACACGAAACGTCTCTTTAATTTATGTAACCTATAGATCATCGAACGATCTGTTTTTTTTTGCTTTTAATTAAATAGTATAAAACTTATCAGGCGAGAAAACACAGAACTAAAATAAATGTACCAAAATAAACTTCATCATTCTCCTGCCATCAATCCAATTTATTTGGGTTCGGCGCAGCATATCTTCTTATTTCATACTTCACTGTTCACCTCATCAGACACCTCCTTTCTTGCCATATCATCTTATACCAAGTTTGACATATCGATGCAAATTTTCTTGACAAGCAACACCACCCTGAACTTCACACTTAAAGTGGTAACACTATACCTGCAAAATTTTCGATCAATGATCAAAATGATCTAATTTTATATACAAAATGTGGAGTGAGTATAGATCTGTTTGCTCCTGAAGCCATCACTGGCGTATATACTTAGTTTTGATGATATTATAAAAAATATGTCGACACCACAACAATGCTTTTTACTAGATTAATACTAAAGCCGCTGAAGTTCCAATATACACATTTTTATCGCGTTTCAAAAAATATTACTTCAAGAGATGAAAAAGTTACGGGCATTATTTTTGCTCGAGCTCCTCTCAGTTTTAATTCTATTTTGTAGAAGCTGCTTCTTCAAGTATAAATTAGTTTCGTGTTTCATTTTTTTTTTCTCTATTTTGTAAGCAGAAGTCTCTGCGATTCAGTTTTTCTTTTCTTTTAAGTGTTTGAGCATTATTCCGTTTTGGGAGGATTAATATTGCTAAATTAAAATGTCCATTCATTATCTCTTGATAACGCCTGTTTGGGTAAGATTTTCTTTACCATCATCATCACCATCTTTCTCCTGCCCCTTATTTGGGGTCGGCGCAGCATGTCTTTTTCTTCCATACTTCTCTATTACTCTACATCTCAGAAGTTTACTTTACCTTTAAAAGGTATTTTGGTCTGAACACGTGTTTGAATACTTGCAGTAATATAAAAACTAGCGTGGATACTTGCATAGCAACAAAAAAACGCATAGCAAAGATACTAAGGCCTTAGAACCAAAAATTTAAAAAAACATTTAATGCTTAACGAATTTAAAACATGGTTGTGTTTGTCATTTCAATATAAATCAGAGATAGAATGATGTTCTAAATTCAAATTCTATTTTTTATGCGTGAGGTTTTCCTCCGTGCCTCGGATAGCACGTTAAGCTATTCCCGGCTGTCAATTGTAGATCTTTGACACTCGTTACAGGTAGTCAATGGCCAGAAAGTCTGACAACCAGTATTATTAAGGGGTATCGTATAGCCCAGTACTAACTGGATTGTGGAGGTCAGATAGGCAGTTGCTCCATGTAAAATATTGGTACTCAGCTGCATCCACTTAGACTGGAAGCCGACCTCAACATAGTTTAGAAAAGGCTAGGCAGATGATGAGGTTTTTTTCTGCACGGTTCTGACTTCCTAAACAATCGCTTTCCAATAATTTTGTTTTTCAAAAACGTCAGGAAAAACATAATTAATCATCGAACACTACTTGGGTTTTACCATATTTCTCACACTGTGCCTTATTTGCATGACACATTACCCAACATTGTATCTACTGGCTCCTTTGTGAGGTAATCGAGCGTCAATTATCTCCGTGAATAGATGATATTCAGTATATAAGTCTATATCTCCGTGCCGACGTATCTTGTTCAATAGATATTATGACAGGTGGTCCTATAGAAGATCTCCCGTTGATTCCATACAATTGCAATATTTAATTATAATGTTAATGTCGTTTGGCCTCGTTGGGTGATGATTTATTATTATATTCTTCTGAAGTAATTATGATGGTTAGGTTAGCAACACAGCAGGGTAATTGTGTAAAATAATTATTTACAACCACATTGTTTATTTTGAGTATGAATTTGGATGTGTGTAAGGGTAGAGGAAGTGCAAAAAAACGATAGATGGACTTTGTGAAGGATGATATGACAAGAAAGGAGGTATCTGATGAGATGACGAGTAATAGAGAAATATGGAAGAAGTAGACATGCTGCGCCGATCCCAAATGAATTGTGATAAGGGCAGGAGAGTGATGATGAAGATTTACAATGACAATGCCAAAGAAGAATTAATTTTCTATTCTAATATGTGAGGTAAAGGTACGATTGTACGTCTGAAAGTAGGGGGTCATCTTTAGAACTGCTGATCCAATTTCGAAAATCCTTTCACTAAAGGTAAACCACATTATTCCCGAGTGTGACTTCCGACCATGACACGAGTGAAGCCGACGAAACTAGTCGAAAATAAAATAAAACAACATTCATTGCATTCCAAACAAAATCGTAAATTAGTCAATGGACTAATTTACATTTTTTTTTTGTCAAATATTTCGAAGCAATGTATTGTGAACTCCCCTAAAAATGATGAGTATTGTATTGTAAACTAGCTAACATTTTTGATTGATGCTCTGCCCCTGTTGGTCACAGCGTGATGTTACATAGCCTATAGCCTTCCTCCATAAATTGACTATCCAACACTTAAAGATTTTTTCAATTAAAACCAGTAATTCCTGAGATTATCGCGTTCAACCAAACGAACTTTTCAGCTTTATAATATTAGTATAGATAAGTACCAAAGATTTATAAACATCGGGATTAGTTACCCAATCGTAGTTCATCGATGATTAGCGCACGTGCTCGTGCATTATCAAGATATCGATTCCACATGTGAACCAAATTAAATCATCATCATATTGGATTCCGCGCTTGCATTCACAACGAGTTTCCTGTTGATGTTAACATTTGCAGCGCAATCATCTGTTCTAATTGCGATTCACAGTGTTCATAAATACCACGTATGTATCTATTCTAATTACTATGGGCTGGCATAAGCACGATTTTCATGATTGTGTAATAAAATAATTATACATACTTTTTTTGAATCTTTGGTTTAATTCAGGTATGATATTACGACTCGAACTGCAAGAGAGAGAGCAAGAGGTCCTGGATTCGACCAGGTTGGGTCCGAAGTGTTATTGGGTTTTTCTATTAGTAATTTCTCAGTAGCAGCGATGGAGTCTGGATTTGTGCTCGATGGATGGCAATAGGGTCGCCTCCTCTATTACATGGGACTTAAAATTAGGTGGCGAAATAGGGGTGTACTATTAGGTAAACTTCTGCCTAATCCGTACAGGCCTGATGTTGTTTAATTTTTATGTGGTGCGGCTAACAAATATATATTTTTTTTAATTCACCAAATTTTTTTTTTATCAAGTTACTTAATCAACAAGTGGTTCTGTTTTTTTTTTTTTAATTCGACTTGGCAGCAGTAACTTATTTATGAGAAAACGAATGAATTTTCCTTTTATCTCGCTTGCCAAAAACGTTATGAATTCACAAAAATATTTTTATGAAAAAACTTTTTAACATTCATGAAATGTGTTTCGATGTGGTTCTGTTTTTTTTTGTGAAAGGGATTTTTGTATGAGAATTTTAACTTTACTGAAGGGTTTTCTTCTATCATACCTTTGGGTCTTGCTTGTGCAGTATCGGGAACATAGGATCTACACTGTCTCTTGTTTCTGAATGATAGTCTATTAATATTGTCTCTATTTCCTTGAATTTCTTCCGGACAAATGTTTTAAGCTACCTAGACATTTTATAAAAGATTACGAACGAGATTTTCACATTTCTATATTTTTGATTAAATATTGTTCTATCAATTCACAAACAATGCTGAAGTTAAACGTATTACTGAAAAATTAATTGATTTTTAAAATTTGTTCAGGATAGACATATTTTTATTTTGTTTTGTATTTTATTGCATGCACTTGTTGTTGTTGTATGTATGTTTCATTTAGTAACTTTGTTTAGGATATTATTTTATCTAGTTCTGTAGAGATCTGAAATACTATCTTAACAATTTATGCTACTTTCAACTTAATACTAGGTTGTTCAAGGTTCCAGTGAATCGGTTTCTTCTAGGCAAGCGTGCTCTACCTTAGGAAGCATCGTCGCTCCACATCAAGCGAGTTGCGGCCAAACGCAAGACTATTTAGTATTAAAAAAAAAAACACAATTTTTTGTAGGTACATTTGGGACATAAACACGCGTTCAGTAAAATCATTTTAAAATGCGTAAATATTACCTTACAATATAAAATTACAGGCATTCGTCGACAAAAATACAATCTCTTTTGACGTAAAATAATCTTCAAAAGACGCCATCAGTCATTCAAATCCATCGTTGATCCCGTTAAATCAAAGAATCTTATCATTTGAATTGTAAATTCTACACCATTAGCATAAAGTACAAAATTCACTGAAGCTTTAGTGGTATTCATTTGACAGCGAAATCAAATCGCATGGATGTTTTAAGTCTAGTATATAACTTTAGTCTGTTTAGGAATAATATTTTAGACTTGGCATCTTTTTTTGTTAAGAGTGTTTTTTTATGAAGTTGTTCAAAACGATTGTATAGTAAAATAGTCATAAAGATTAATGTTTCCTTTATGCACATTATTTGACCTCCACAGTCCAATTAGTACTGGGTAGTTGGACTTTTGGGCCACTGACTATCTGTAACGACTCTCAAAGATCTACAAATGAGAGCTGGGACCAAGGTTAACGTGCTCTCCGAGGCACGGAGGAAACTCGGTATATAATGGGTGGTCACCCATCCACAGACCAGCCTAGGCAATCGCAGCTTAACCTGAAGATTGATCCGAGCGGCAGTTATTATTTAGCCACGAGCTTCTACAAGTCTTTAAGTTAATCACGTTGTAAAATTTTGTAATTACGTATTATCATAAAACCTCAATATTTGAAAACCTTAGCATATAAATTTAAAAAAATCAAAAGCTTTACCACACACACAATTTTTAAATTATGATTCAAAACCGATAATTATTTGACGCTTTTGCCTTTATTATAATCAAGGCAAAAGCGTCAGCTATTTACATTCGAAATTAATGCATGCGGAAACCTGAATAAATTCATAATCATTCGAGCAGGCATGAAACTCGACATGCTTTTACTTTATATAAAGCGATCATACACGATTGACATGATGATTTTGTATGTTATCAACTGAATGGAATGTTCCATAACTCTGTATTCTATTGTATGTTTAATCTTAGCTCCATACAGTTAGCCCAAAGCTGATTATAATTAGGGATCTTTGGTGATAAGCGGAATATCTGAAAACGGCTCTTTGTCTTACTGTCAAAATAGTAATTTTCAAACGCACTAAACGTTTTCATAAGCCTTAGGTCTTGGCCACGAGTTAGACGCGTCTTGCGACAACGACTGCGGAAAAAACCAATGAAAAAAGATGACCACGACGCAACGTCTGGGGCGAAGGTTACCTCGCGGTAATCTGTTTCTGTTCTCGTGAACAGAAACAGATTAGACGTAAGTCGTGTTGCAAGTCACATAGCCCGAGGCCAGCCGCGGGGCCTTATTTTCGCTATAATGCAACAGTAAATCAACATTAAGATGCGTTTGAGAAGTCTTTCGTAAGTCAGTTCAGAGCTTCAAAGCAATTTGGCCTACTGTAAGGAGCAAAACTACATCATCAGCTTGCTTATCATATAACATAACCTTCTAATGCCTACCATGTGACATGTCCATCCATGTAACCATGTGTATGTCAATGTGTAGTCCTCATACATTATGTGTTGTGTTGCACAGCGAGCCTGCCCCGTCAGCAATGACAGCACTGCATCAGTTTGGGGCAGAGATGTTGCGTCTGTCTCGCGGCTTGGAAGCTTCTGCGGCGACAAAGCCACAATACAGAGGGTATAAAACAATTGGCATTATTTGTTCGCTTCAAAATTAACCCGCTCTTCACTGTTCGAAGGATCAGAAACTTCCACGCAATTTGGAGTATATTCTAATACTTTTTCTTTTACAGGACGAATATTTCCGAACGCGGTGGAATGCTCACGCCAGGGTCTCTGAGCGTCTCGTCGAGTTCACCGTCATCGATGCTACAAGATCGCCGTAGACCTTCGTCTACTGGAGACTCAAACACGCCTCTCCACAGACCAAGGAGTGCGTCAGACGACGAGAGCAATGAAGGTCTTCTAGCACCTGCAGCCTTAACGGCAAAGTCACGCAGTTCCGAAGACGGTCTACTCTTGCCACCTCCTTGCACGTGCCCCTATTTTGGGTCAGAATCTACTCCACCCAGACGAACCACCGAAGTCATTATAGTTCCTGGTGGAGACATAAATGGATGCAACGGCTATACTAGAAATGGGAACATGAAAGAGGAGCAATCGACTCCATTTTTTAGAAGGTCTAGTCGTGGTGCTGCGTCTATGGTTACTTGGGATGAAGCTAAAAGATTTCGTAGAGGTTCAAGTTTTGGGGGAGCGAGGACTACTCTTTCGACTCCTATTCGTAGCATTCGTGCTCAAAGAACAATGGCGAGATCACAGCAAGTGACTGCTAGTCCACAGCGTCCAACACCTAGAACGCATCATTCAAGAAATTCTAGTGTTATATCCAGAAACTCCTCCCGCCACGGCAGGATCTTACGATTAGAACAGAAAGCCACAAAGGTTTTAGGAGTTGTATTTTTCACGTTTGTTATTCTTTGGGCTCCATTTTTCATTCTGAACATGGTGCCGGCTGTGTGTCCTAAATGCGAGGAGAGTATTCCACTTTGGGTGTATGATTTCGCCTTGTGGTTAGGATACGCGAGTTCGATGGTGAACCCGATATTCTACACGATATTCAATAAGATATTTAGGCAGGCCTTCAAGAAGGTCTTGGTGTGTGGGTACAGGAAGTCGAATAGATAGCCGGCACCCTGGGAGCGCGTTCGGCCGAACTCAGACCCTGGTCTAGGAGCGCTCTCAGTCAAGAGAAATATCCGATCTCAGTTAGTATGAACTCATTGAAGAGCTTTAAGTATTACGCTTCTAGGTTTTAGTATGCGTCTGTGGTCTTTAGTTAAAGATGTTAAATAACAATTTAAATTTCACAATTTGAAGAGTCATGGACAGATGAATGTGGTTTATAGATGAGAATTATTAACAGCTAAATAAAACAGAGGGTTTACTAAGTGATTTTTATGCTAGCTGTTGTATGGTGATTTCGTAAAATGGTTTATGCTGTGCTTTTCCAACTTCTTGGAGTCCATGTCTACACAGAAAGATAGTGGTTCACAACAGAGTAGCTCTACGCCACCCCTACATTAAGTGCCTACATGATCATACACCAATATTAAAATAGCATCGCCATAACGTTTCCATAGCACAGATGCACACATGCACATGCCACACAAGCGCATGTTTTGCAGTTTGGCAAATACAAAAAAAAAATGTTTTGTGGAAAAAAAATAAACAAACATACACATCTCTCTCTGCCATTATCCACTACTTCTAGCAAAGGTTTGAAATTAATAATTAAGTCCATGACCAAACTTTTCTTAACGAATTACTTCATAATCTTAACAAGCGAAACAGCCCTATAAAAATTACTTAGTACCCTCGTTTATGGACTTCATAAACGTTTTTTTTTAATCATAGTGCTATAAACACCACTCACATTTATAAATGCAGCGCACATATACAAAATATTTGCCTTCATACTGACCTCATTACCTCTGTACCCACAAAATTTGTTAAACATTCGTACTGTAATTTGAAGAGCCATGAAAATTATTATACCAGGAAAGAGAAAATACAAATAAGCAAATGTTAATGTTGGGTTACTGGTAATTGCCGACACTTTTATATTACTGCTGTATCCATAATTACGAACAGCTTTTACTATTAGACCAGTCGTGAAAACGCAATAAACAGCTGGCCTATTTTTTTTTTATTGATGTCTGTGTACACAAATGTCAAAATCAGCAGCCACGGAGTCTGGATTTATGCTTGGTTGATGGCAATAGGCTCACTCGCCCCCTATTATATGGAACTTAAACATAACTGGCGAAATGTTCCCAACCTTTCGGAAATTACAGGCGCGATGTTTCACCAATCACTGCTTTGTCTTAGCGACGACATTAATAGCCACAACACGGACTTATTTTTTGAAGACTGATTCTTTTATTAAGGAGTACTTAGCTGGCTTTTTTTACTTTGTTTCCCATAAACTTGCCTGTCGATGTTATAATGTAGTTATAATAAATAATGAGTCGCGATGGATTATGAATACAATTAATGGAGTGTGTTGAATGTTGAAAAAAATTATAACTCTGCTAAAAGGAGAAAATCTGCAGTGTCAGTTACTGAGAATATTTAAACGGTAACAATTCAACAATGAATTACACATTATATTATGCAAAATCAAGGAAATTAACGTCTTAGGAAATTGACTACCAACCAAAAATATTTGTATTGGCAGGTAAATGATATTGTCAAGTCCATTTAATTTAATTAAACGAATTCTATCATGATAGACACGGCAATTTGTCGAAGAGAGTCAAATTCCATAGCAAATAATTTCCCTACGATTTTATAAATCAAAATAATTATGCATCCTACTGTGAACGTATTGGATTGGGCCCAAATAGCCCAAGATAGAGAAGAATGGAAAGAGGGAAGGGAGGCCTTTGCCCTGCAGTGGGACACATGAGGCTCATAATAATAATAATAACTGTGAACATATTATAATAATGACGAATGACACCAATTTGAATATTAATGACTGTAAATGAAATTGCAGAGTTTCACAAATGCAGAGTTATCGATAGATTTATGTTTAATCACTATTGTATAAATTACAATAATTTTTAATTCTATAGGTATGTGTTCGTTACAATCAATTAAGTTTGCATCAAATGCCAAGCTTTCCCTAGTCCTGTGTTTATTAGATTTAGTGAATACTGTAATTAATTAAATGTGATGTTGTGTAAGCATTAAATAATTATTTAAATTTAATTAACTAAATGGTATCACAGTCAAATAATAGATGACAAAACAATGTTGTCTCCAAAAATATAAATATAAGTCACCTCCACAGTTTTTTATGTTACAATAAAAATAGCAAAGTTTACAGTCACGAGCAATAATATGTATCCACCTAGCGATTTTCAGCGATTTTCTCATGAAATAACGTCTGCAACTTAGATAAGCACCTATTTTATCAGATATAGTATTTGTTTAAAAAAACTGTGTTCGTTCAGAATAAAAATATAACCCATAGAGTAGGAGAAAATCACTTTTAAAAATTGCTACGTACATATCAGTGCTCGCGACTATACTTGGGTTACCTATTATATACTCGTTCGATTCAATGCAATCGGATTTTAACAATCGGATAGAGTATCAACTGTGTACAGCCATATCCTATTAACTCAACTGAATGAGCGTTCCTCTTTGAAAATCCAACGATTGTAGCTAGCTTTAGTTAAGGATCCGTCATGCCAGTCGGTACGGACCACAGAAATATAGATATACGTAGATAACGCAAGTGCGCCTACTTCACGTACCCGGCTTAAGTATTTTAAACTTAATGTGGCTACTGTCGCAGCAAGCTAATTTGTTTAAAACAACAACTTAATCACGTTACAACTCACTACACAAACTTGGTTTTAGACATTTAGAGAACAAAAACGTGGTCCATTTTGGAACTTGTTTGTGTAGTAACTAAAGAGTGCTTATGACGTCATAGTATGTACATATGTAGTAAAAAATAGCACGCTTGGTTTTCATACGGAGCGTGATACTTGCGTTATCTAGGTATATCTGCATCTGTGGTACGGACACTACTTCAGTAAGAATGTATGGAGGTGTCCATGTCCGGAGCAGTGTCAAGAACTTGTCCGTACCAGTTTGGCCAATCCTTCACGGAATTATTATTTGCAATTTTAGTTTTCATGCTAAGTTTAGAAAAATGTGTACTAAAAATTTTGTGGCTCTAAGAATACGACTCTATTTTTAATTTTGTATTTTTTAAATGTAACTGAAGTAAGTTAGATAGATTCAGAACAAATGTCTAGTCGTTTCACGCAAATAATAAAAAATGTAAATACAAAAATATATTATAAATAATTATTATAAAAATGTTAAATGGAAGTAATAATCTATGAATGTAAATAAAATAAATATATACGGCAATGTTTAAAAAAAATGGTGTCAATAATTTGTGATTTCATCGTTGAAAACAATAAAACGATTGAATCGTAATGTTTGTTTGTTTAATTTCAAAGTTCGACATACCGAAACTTCATTTTAAGGAAATTTTATGGCAATAATTTAGACTGCCTTGTTATTCTAGTGGTACTGCTGAGAATGAGGTTTTGGGTTCGATTCCCAGGTCGGGCAAACTGTAATTGGGCTTTCCATCAGTAATTTCTCAGTAGCGGCCACGGTGTCTGGATTTAAAAAAAAAGGAGAAAATGTAGATTGTATCTCAATCTACTTTTTTTTCCTTTTTACTGGCTACCGAAAAAAAAAATGTCAAAGTCAATGTAGAAAAACGAAACGCTTTTCAAGGTTATGACTTGTCTAGTCCTCTGGTTTCTCTGAACGACTCATAAAAGAACATAGGCAAGTATCTCAGCAATGAAAAGATCTCATTACTTACTACACTATAACTATTTATGTATATCAGTTTTTAAAACCTTTGAGCGGCCCCAAGCAGATTAAAAATATAATGTAAAACCTAATATAAGATTCATAAAAGAACAACGACCGATTTCCATATCGAAATATTTTAATCCCGAAAGGTCCAAGATTACAGACTACCCACAGAATATAAAAGAAAAATAAATCAATACGACTAAGCCTCCTTGATCAAGACTAATAAGATTAACGTCAAAGAAAGAGTATCAATTTTGCATACAGATAGTATATTCTTTAGGGTTCCGTACGTCAGGACCCTATTAGTATAGCTCCGCTGTCTGTCTATCCGGCCGCCTGTCATAGGGTCCTACATTTTGAACCTTAATTTATTTGGGATCTTCAACAAAAGATATACACAAATTATTACATATAAATAATGGACAACATAAAGTATACGTAGGTGTACTCCTTCATATATAGGAGACCACAGCATGCACAGTAAAACTAATAACTGGTACAACAACAGGGAGACACTTGAAATTTACACTGGGTGTTCATTTACGGAGACGTGGTGCGTCGGGCGGCGCGCCGCGCGGCGCGTGGTGCGGTACCGGCCGTGGTGCCCGCCGCGTCGCCCGCCGTGGGCAACGCTGCTCTATGGCGCACCCCGCACGATAATGATGTCGTTTTTTTAAAAAAAATCGATCTCTGGTTCGATTCAAATCAAACATACTATTTGGTATGGCAACAGTTTATTATATGGAATATTGTAAAAGTTAAACAAAGAAAGAAAACGAACGAGTTTTGGGCACTGCCTTATGTTCGTATTTGCGCGTGTGATCTCGCGTACACCGCTGCGTCAAAGCCGCGGGCGACGCGGCGGGCACCGCTCCACGCGCCGCGCAACCTTCAAACGCGTGTAAAGTCGTTTCTCCGTAAAAGCTCACATATTATATCGCCGTATGTTTGAATTGACAGCGGGCCGCGCCGCACAACGAGCCGCGCGACGCGCCGCGTCTCCGTAAATGAGCCTTGAGTGTGTAACAAATAATAAGTACACAGTAGTTCAAAATTTAATAAGGAAACGAACTCAGGTTATGGATGCTGTATCTTTCGCCAGACGTTTGAAATGGAGATGGGCAGGACATGTGGCTCATTACAATGATGACAGGTGGACCAAAACTGTAACAGTGTGGAGAGGCCCTCACGGATACAGAGGCAGCGGCAGACCTAAGGCGAGGTGGAAGGACGAAGTGGAATTTATTGCAGGCATTGGACAGAGGTCGCTCAAGAGCGAGAAATCTGGCATTCTCTGTAGGAGGCCTTTACGCGAAAGGGGGCAATGTAACTTACATTGTATTATATTATCGTTGTCATAAAAAATATTTTATATTAATTATATATTATATGTAATCATGCAGATAAATTTATTAAGAGTGTTAGGTACTTTAATTATCATTTTATTACCTCTCACCTCAATTACATTTAACCCGAATGAACAATATTGCAATTCTAATGACGAGGTTATGTGGAAGTTTGTTCCTTTAAATTATTTTGTTTCTATTTCTAATTTTATTAATTAATTTTGTTAGTATTAATTATTTGGTTCTCTTAAAAATTTGTTTAAGAGATAATTTTGCGTGTTCACTACACAATCAAATAATTATAATGAATATATAATTTACCAACCATTTCAATTTATTATTCAAATTACTCTTTGCATGAAATCATTGAAAGTATATCCGTTATGTAATCGTTAGCTCTTCAGTTACTGGCATTCAAAGGCTTTTTTTATTTTATAGTTCAAAATTAAAGTGAATCCCCCACACAAGGTACTTTAAAAAAATATTTAAAATTGTACGATAATACGGAATTCTTCGTAAGCGAGTCCGACTCGCACTTGGCCTGTTCTTTTAACATTTTCGAAGCTCGATGTATATTTTACCTTTCTTTGATGTTTACTTTTGTTTCATGAAAATTTTATCAAATGTAAGCTTTTACGCGGCTGAGTACAGTTCAGTTACAAAGAAACGGTTTTTCCATGTTATTCATATTCAGAACCGGTTTTAGAGTTCCGTGAAGAAGGATGGGCCTTTAAATTTTAACAAATCTAGTCTATGGAGCTTTGGCTTCCAAAATCAAAAATATTTTGTTTCACACAGGCCTGCAGTACCCGACTCCGATATAGCTTTGTGAAATAGTCCTGAAATTCAAATGTATTAATCGGATCAAACCGTGTGTAAGTGGCCCAAAGTCTACAAGGCTTTACACCTTGTAGACTTTGAATAATAAAATAACGATTGAGTGAAAACATCTTTAATACCGTAAATATTACTGAATTCTGCCATTAGGCTTCATATTGTTCTAATTATGAATTATTGTTTGTCTCCGTACGACAGTTATTTCACAAAATGACTGGTGAGATCATATCTCCATAACACTTACATAATTATAAGCAGTAGGCGATTCCAGCCTGTTATAGATCTACCTAGAAAAAGTTTTGAAACTTGAAAATTTCGTAGTTTTGTTTTTTTTTTCAAAAATGTGATTCACGAAATTATCAACTGTTTCTCAAAAAGTTGTACTATTAGGTACGCCTTCGCCTTACTCTTCGGAGATTAACAGCTAGGTGCTATGTTATGATGTTTCTCCAATAATTTTGCTCTTAACTGCTGTTTCTAAAACAGAACGTCACTCTGACGTCAAAACTAAACTTAAACCTAAAAAAAGTGTAACCTTATCTAAATGTCGAATCCAGTGGCCAGTGGCGTAACCCTTATTTACACAAGCCGAGTTTCTTGCTAGTGACAGGACAGCGAGTACCCATCCAATTTTTCGCTTAAATGCGCTTGACTGGCCCCTGACACTGCCACCGCTGGGAGTCTTGTTTTGTGGTCACTAAACTGCTTAGGGGTCGTCCTTTAATCACGTTAGGGTTTTAAGCCCCCCCTCCCCCTTGGTGATACGTCGTGAGTTTTTAAACTACTCCTCCCCCCTCTGATATCATGTGTATTTTTAATCATTGCAATGATCAGATAGTTTTAGAATCTGTTTGTCATAAAAATGGATTTATTAAACAATTCACTTCTTAGGGTTTTAATTCGTTACTGGTTAAATATTTTACGAATCACTCATTAATTTTTTTTTTCGTACCACGAAAAAATACACTTTTCCACACTCTCCCATGGTGATAACTCGTGTTTTTTTTTCTGAGCTGTCTCGTGTTTGAAACTCACGTGATTAAAGGACGACCCCTTTTATTTACATTACTGTTAAGAAGAGGTCTATGAGCTGAACTGGGCAGGCTAATTGGAATTTGGTGGAGATGGAAGCTAAGTATTGTGGAGACGTGTAGGGTAAGAAACGGGTGGATGAATTACCTAACCCTGGCAGGATAATTGCGTAAAATATTAACAATGGCCACGCAGTTCCACAAAATTAATTTACAACGTTCGTTGATTTCTGAAACATACATAATAAAGCAATGAATCCTCCGTGCCTCGGAAAGCACGCTAAGCCGTTGGTCCCGGCTGTCATTTGTAGATCTTTGACAGTCGTTACAGGTAGTCAGTGGCCCGAAAGTCTTATAACCAGTCTTAGTAAGGGCGATACCCCTTGCTAAGACTGGTTATATGACTTTCGGGCCAGTATTAAATATTCTCAGTACTATCAGGCACGCGCTCCATGTAATATACTTGTATTCAGCTGCATTCGGTTAGACTGGAAGCCGACCAACATAAGCATAGGATGACGTCATAAAACAATGAATATGAATAATCTGTAAGAATCTTTTTGAAATTCAAGGTGTTGTATTTATTTATTTATTTATAAGTAGGAGAACCAACAGCTATAACAAATGGATCACAATTGCATATGGAACACAGAGCCAATTGCAGTTTCACACGAATAAAAGCAGAAAAAATTGTAGAAATCTTAGGATCACTAGTAAGCACAATAACAAAAAATAGTAAAAAAAAAAAAATAAGGTACAATAGCATTGTAGACAGTCTGACACCAGGTTAGGCACTAATCACACGGGAAAGAGAAAAAATAAAAAGATGAAAGCACTACGCGCTTTTAAAAAGTCAGCGTTCAGCCGAGTGCGTGCAGAGTAGGATTTGGTGGTAAATTGGTCAAATGAGAACTCTTTACAAAGAATATTAAAGTCTTTACTCGCTCGCACTATGTATGAGTTTTGACTGTAGTTAGATGAGGAAAAAGGAATGGAAATAGGTGGATTATATCTAATCTGTATCGCGGAAATCTAGTACAACTAACCCACACTGGGCCTACGTGGTGGGTTAAGGTGTATTCTCCCTCACAGAGAACCCTGTGCCTCAGCCGCAATAACTATACGAACTGCTTGTGCTGATTCAGGTGGTATTTTTTGATAAATAGACGTGGCGGTAGTGAACAAGTATTGGATATTTCAATTTATATAGAAAATTGGTGGAACAACGACTGTCCAAACAATCATTAGTTCACTACATAAAATCAAACATTATGACACAACCGTGAGTAGGGGTCTTAAGCCAATAAAACAAAAAATAAAATGTGAAAGTATAATACTTTTGTCCGTCCTCAAAAATACATTGTTAAATTTACTAGCATATCATGTGGGTAGTTGGCAGTTCCGTGTATGTTTATGGCACTAATAACTCTGCCATAAACCCTCGTAGTTTATGGCAACATTATATTGGCACGGCAACTGGCATATGGCATAGTGTTTAGCCAAGAAATGCCATGCTTCCATCCCTTTTATTATGCTCATAAAAGGTTGTAGGGCATTTACTTTAGGGCAAATTATGTATATTGATGTAACGGTAAGCTGCTTATATAATAAATAGAAATAACCAACCTACCCACCTTTTGTACTGTCTCTGAACTTTATACATAAACTATTATTTCGATTAAGGCATTAAAACTATAAGATACTTAGACATAGAGAGAATCATACTCGGTAGGGGCTACCAAACCATTTTCACCGTTACTATTTCTGGTAACTTCGATTCTTTTATTAAAAATGCCCACTTTATGCCATTCTGTGGGAGGTAGGTTATCTACCCACCTCCCATAAAATCTATATCAGGATTATTCCACTCATTCTCATCAAGTTGTCTCACCAAGGCTGTGAGTTTTGGGTTCAAGTGACAAAAGTAAGCGCTCAATACACTTCTGACCGCGGCGTCAAAAATTATATTGATGCTGAACGTCCAAACTCTGTGCTTTGAATAAAATAAATTCACCAATCGACATTAATTTACAGGCTTGCAAACACAAAAAACCTTATCCTCTTTACCACCATAAATTAAATAATACCTACATTAAATATAAAATCCAGGAGCTTTCTGTTATTACGAGGAAATAAGCATAACGAAATGATAAGGAGGCTGTTATCTGTTCTCGCCCCCGTCTTATCAGGAAATGAACAAACATAATGGAATTTTGGTACTCCTTATTTAAATACGCGTGTTGTTCTGTAATCATATTTAGCTTTTGGGCCCTTGGAATTTACCTGGTCGTTATTGTGTTTTTGATCTTTTGGTATTCAGCAGTCACTTCCTTTGAAGTATGATTTGGCTAGAAAGGAGGTGACTGCTGAGATGACGAGTAATAGAGATGTATTGACGAAGAAGATATGCTGCGACGACCCCAAATGGATTGGAATGAAGGCAGGATGATGATGATCTTCTGATATTTGGTTTTCTTAGAATAAAATGGCGTCATCAAATCCTGAAGGGTCTATACAAGGTGTAGCTTTGTCAAAATTCAGGAGGTTGTCATAGAAGAGGTAAATAATCAATATAAATTACGGTACCTGGTCAATAATAATAAACGTTGCTTTTTTTAGTTGTTTCAATTTGACACTATTTCAGAATGAAGCCCTTCTCAAAAGAGGAGAATAACCCGTTTATCTAATAAACGTCTGCGTTTGTTTGTGTGTGTGAAAGCGCGGTTATAGGGCTAGTATTAGACGGGCCGCGTTTTAATACGGGTGGTGTACACTTACCGATTTCCAATATTAAGAAAAAAATATTAAAAATTAATTACCCATTTTATTATTGATTCGGGTCGAGAATCATTAGCATAGTTCCCTCTTTGAATTTGACGAGGATATCAAACTACACCTTGTATAGACCCTTCAGGATTTGATGACGCCATTTTATTTTAAATAATGGCTTTCACAGGCTTTCGACTGGTGATTTGATATTGTATAATTATTTATTCAGGCTTACTTTATAATCAATATCGATTATTTTCAAATTGTAACAATAGTAGTAAGATTGCGGGTAAAAAACGTAAAATAATAAAAAAATAATTATTTGCGCTTATGGCGCTAAGTTGTAAGGTCGATCTTGCAGACTGTTGAAGTAATTGCCTCTAATTAAGATACCAAAGACCAATGCGTTTAGACTCGCTTCGTTATTGCCATAAAACGCCAGTACAAAATTTTATTTATTCAGTTCATGTCTCAAATTTCCCCCACTGACTCATACTTAATGCTTTTAAAAATATTGATAAAAATTCACATGAAAATTTTATTTATTGATACAAGCGCAGCTGTGGTACGTCAAGGTTTGAGTTCAGGGTCATGGGTTCGATGCTCGTTTCGAGATACTCGCTATGACCTGTACCTAATTCAGTTTTGATTCGTGTTTTTATTTGTTGTAAGATAAGTAATGCTATCAATACGTTCAATACGTTATTTTTTAATCTCTGGAGGGAAATAAATATTTCATAAGAAGAATGGTATGATACATAAAAAGTTAAAAAAAAAACAATAACCAGCTACATTTTTACTCTAATTTATGATATTTTAAGAATAAATATTAATGGTATTCAGGTGGTCTACATTATGACAGTGAGTTATTCGCTTAAGTATTTATAAAGTAATAAAGTTTTATGTAGTTATGGCAACAATTTTTTTTAACACGACCCAGAAAAGACGTCAAAGGAATTAAAATAAAAATGTTCAAGAGAAAGAACCAGCATAGATCCAAAAAAAAACATTTATCATTAACAAAATCAACGCCAAAACCTAATCTTAGAGTGAAGCCACACTGCGTCGTTGCGTTGCGATGCGTCGTCGCAGGGCAAGATTTTTTCGGAGCACACGATGTGTTGCGGCGGCGGCGCGGTGCTGGAGCGGTATCGCTGCCTCGTCTTACATAAAAATATCTGTGGCTTGTCACACGATGCGCTGCGGCACCGCACCGGACTTGCAACCGCCGAGACGAGGCGGGGAGGGGTGAATGCGTTGCGACGTCGGAGCCATAGTATATAGTCTATGGTCGGAGCGGCATCACTCATCCGGTTAAGCAGACGACAACCTCCTAGGTTGAACTGCGAGATGCCATTCACAAAAAAAAGGCATCACTCAGTTGTTTATACTTCACAAGGAAGGACACACGCTCGCACGTTTCATACGCTTCTGGGGCGCCGGCGGCGCCGCTGCGACATAACAACGTTGCGGCGCCGCACCGCTCGTGTGCCCGCCGATAAGGCGAAATCTTTGCGGTGAGACGCCGCAACGCATCGTGTGCTCCGGCACTTTCGTTCGACAACGCAACGAAGAAGTGTGGCATATTTTGAAAATGTATATGTAAAATGACGCAGCGTTGCAACGCTGCGCGCTGCGACGACGCAGCGCAGCGCAACGGAGCAGTGTGGCTTCGCTCTTATTTGTAGAGAAAAAAATAAACTTTTAATTTTCATTTTATTAATACGGAAAGTTGAAAATCTCATTTACTTTCGACACTTGTACGGTCCGGTGTGGGTGTGATTAATCGTGAGGGTGCGGTTCGGGCGCGGGACGGTCGCGGGATGGGTGCGCTATGGGGGCGGGACGGGACCATGACACGTCGTGACTTAGGTCCGACGAAGGATATTGCCAGCTTGTTTTGTGGCTTTCGTCACGATTTCAAACATTTTTGGGATGTATGAGGTAGACTTTTTTTTCTGGATTGAAATTGATCATGTGTTTTCGGAAAAAAAAAATTGGTGCTACTGGATGGTGGCTAAATAGAAAGTAACATAACATAACGTCGTGTAATCTCCGAAGGGTTAAGGCAGAGCTGTACCTAATAGTACACCTACACTTCGCCAGTTATGTTGTAAGTCCCACGTAATAGGGGGCAAGCCTATTGCCATCAACCGGGTACAAATCCCAACACCGTAGCTGCTACTGATAAATTCCTGATGGGAAAACCCAACATTCCTTTTAAGGTCTTCAACAATCTTACAATAAAATTTATTGCATTTAAGCACTTAATTTCGTTCAAAATACCCCATTACAAAAAAAAAACTTACCTACATACACTCTTAAAGCTACTCCCAAACCAAAGTCTATCTTTGTTATTGAACTGAATTTGAGCCGCGACCGTGGCTCCATATAGCTGTTCTTGTTCTATGTCAGGACCAAGGTTTTTTGAAACGAACGGTCTTTCGAAATTAGAGTTTCGTAGCATGGCTTTTGTTTTAAGTCAAAAGGGTAGAAATAATAATTGCGTCTTGTCCTTATATTATATAGAATATTATAAACGCAAAAGTTTGTATGTATGGATGTTTGTTACTCTTTCACGCAAAAACTACTGAACGGATTTGGATGAAACTTGGCATACAGATAGTTCATAACCTGGATTAACAAATAGGCTACTTTTTATACCGGTAGTACGATCCCGTGAGACAATAACCGAACTCCACGCGGGCGAAGTCGCGGGCACAAGCTAGTACCTCATAAATAGAAACGGAAAATAAATTTTAAATACATATATGTCAACCCTATGGCCGGAGAAAATTACACAGCGTAAAGAATGGAAAGTTATGGAGGAAAAATTTGCCCAGTATTTGGACAGCATTGGTTAATACAAACAAACAAAATTTTTCTTAACGTGTCGATTAAAATGCAAATATAGGCGGTCCACAATTCGGCCATGAACTTACTATTAATAAAGTAGAAAAAAATTCAACACTCTTTCCAAGAAATCAATTACTAACGTGCTAACCAAAACATCAGTGCCAACTCAACCCAAATGTATGAGGCAGATTTTTTTTGCGATTTCGATGTTGGTCCCATACAGACAGTTGTTGAATTTGATGGTCTGTATCACTCTTAAATCTGAGCACACCTTTCTGATTCACGCTGTATAAAGAAAATGAGTTTTAAGAAATAAAATAATTTCCGCATACTGACTTCATTTTTATATCACGTTAAGCCGTTGATCCGGGCTGTCATTTGTAGACCTTTGACAGTCGTTACAGATAGTCAGTGGCCCGAAAGTCTGACAACCAGTCTTACCAAGGTTTATCGTATTACTCAGTACGAACTGGGTTGTGGAGGTCAGATAGACAGTCGCTCCATGTAAAATACTGGTATTCAGCTGCATCCGGTTAGACTGGAAGCCGACCCCAACATAGTTGGGAAAAGGCTAGGCAGATGATGACTTCATTTTTATATCCGACACATAACCGTGAGAATTCATAGCTGACAGGTTGCTGTTTTCTCCGACTTTGGAAAAAAAACCTACATTGTAGTATATACACTGTTTCAATAAAAATGGCAATGACATCTACTTGGTGGAAACATTGTCATTCCAACGCAAACGTTTACTTACAACCGTATCTATAAAGAAATCAAAGTGATTACTTAAGGAATAGTAATTATTTAAGATTTCACAATTTTGGGTTATTCTGGCCCTTGAGATACGATTTTTATTCTGTAGTTTATTAATTGCTTGAAGTTAGAACTGTTAAAAGGGAGAATCCTTAGCTTTGGTTTCTTACTTCTTCCTTTAAATTCTTATCTATTGTGTAAAACAGGTGCATAATTAAGTACTTATACTGAAGCAATTACTTTACCTTGAATATAGATACGCGTGTAAGTGTAAGCTCTAGAAAATGTTTAGAACGAATTCTAATCAAAGTAAAAACGGTGTGTTTACAAACAAATTATATTATTTTTCTTAATGTAAATAAGTAAACCATTATTTCCGGTAGTCTTACTGAAACGTAATATGTATGTATTTTACATGTCTCCTACAAAATATTACTCGGTTTACCTAAAACACAATAGATTCTCCTTTATGTATGGCATTTTAACAGAAGCATCGAAATGTTGTGTTATGTTTAATAAACTAGGTACACTTCTACCTAACTCTTCAGCAATCACAGGCAACGATGTTATGTACTCCTCTGTCAAGAAAGTACCGGAAAACGATCTATAATACACAAAAAACTTTTTTGCAAAAAAAAAACCGACTTCCAAAAAAAAAACACTAAAAAAGTGGAAAATAACTTTACTTTCGGAAGTCGGTGACTATTGTTTGTTTCATTGACTTTTTTGCCACCGACTTCCGAAACTAAAGTTATTTTCCACTTTTTTAGTGTTTTTTTTTGGAAGTCGGTTTTTTTTTTTTGCAAAAAAGTTTTTATTTTACCCTTTTTAGTTATCGTATCACATACAAATCCTTGTCAAGTATCAATTTCGCAATTTCTTTTACTTGGATGAAATTTTTTCCAGCTATTTTGATTTCAAAACCAACCTGCTGTACCGATTTTGATGAAATTTCTATGGGACCAATCGGGAAGTAGATCCATTCAGATAAAAGAAGAATTTTTCAAATCGGTTCATAAATGACGGAGATATGAGGTAACAAACACAAAAAAAAAAAACACAAAAAAAAACATACAACCGAATTGAGAACCTCCTCCTTTTTTTGAAGTCGGTTAAAAATGTTCGATATTCATCCAGTTATTAATTATCGCCTTCAAAATATACTCCTTCAGAAACGATACACTGACGTCAACGAATAATCCAATCATCAAAACATTTTATAAACGCTTGTTCCGGAATTGAATTCCTTTATGTCTTCTACCGAATGAAAACGGGTGCCACGAAGTGGTAATTTGAGTTTAGGAAAAAGAATGAAGTCGTCTGGAGCCGTATCTGGTGAATAAGGTGGATTTTGGTCAAAAATTTGTTCACTTTTATGGCTTTGTACGAAGGCACATTATCATGGTGCAAAATCCAAGAATTTTCTTTCCACAGATCTGGCTTTTTTCGTCGAATTTGCTCTCTTAAACGCCGCATAACGCTCAAATAATATTCTTTATTTACTGTCTGACCTTCCGGCAAGAATTCCGAGTGCACAACACCGCAATAGTCAAAGTAAACGGTCAACATGACTTTGGCGTGTTTTTTTCGGTTTCGGTTCAGTTGGAAGGCGGCACCCCGAAGCTTGTTGATTAGTTTGCATGTCAAACTCGTAAACCCATGTCTCGTCACCAGTAACAATGCGTTTCATGAATGTGGAGTCAGAATTGACTCGTTCTAGCGTGTCCTCAGCGACTCTTATTCCATTGAGTTTTTGAAGACAATTCAGGTCTTTTGGGACTAGCCGAGCGGAAACATGTTTCATACTTAAGTGATTATTTAAAATGGTACAGATCGACTCGTGAGACACAGAACGTTCAGCGGCTATCTCTCTCAAACTTGAATAAGGATTTTCAGTCACTATTTCCTTCACTTTTGCGATGGTAACTTCAGTTGAAGACGTTGATGGCCTACCAGAGCGAGGCAAATCTTCCATCACATCTCGACCGCTTTTGAACGCTTTTTACCACTCATAAGCACTTGTTTTTGTTAAAGTCGATTCACCGTAAGCCTTTTGTAACATTTTCAGGGACTCCGAACACGAAATTCCATTGGCGATGCAAAATTTAAGGCAAACTCTTTGTTCGATGATTTTGTCCATTATGAAATTCACAATATACACTAGATATATGATCTAACTTAAAACACACTGTATTTAATCAAAATAATAGATGCAACTCAAACTCCGCGCCAAAATGGAAAACAGTTGTGCCAATCTAACAAAAAAAAAATTGGAACCATAAACAAAAAAATCATTCCCGATACTTTTTAGACTGAATGTTATAATAAAATAATATAAATCATTTTTTTAAGTGTTTTTTTTTCAGTGTTTAGTGTTGTTTAGCGTTTATCCATCACAATGAAAAGCTGTGTAAAAACATTTAAGATTTCCAAAAAAATCAATACATTATTTGTTATGTTAAAATATACCACTAATATAAATTCGCTTCAGTAGCAGAAAACGTCAGGTTTCGACCGACCTGACCCTAATGCAAATAACATCAGTGCGCATGTTTTATAGATTTTTTTTAAAATAAGCGGAATCGTATGAAATATCTTTTCTTCCGTATTTTTTATGAGCGACTACGTCTTGCACGGTTGTGCAGGGACGGAGTTAGGAATTGAATTTAGGTACGAGTCTAGACATATGCCTAGCCTTTCCCAACTATGTTAGGGTCGGCTTCCTAGTCTAACCAGATGCCGCTGAATACCACATATACCCGTTTCCATGTATGGCTGACCCAGCTCCTGGATACTCTTTGGTAAGACTGAATTTTGGTACGACTTTTATAACGCGAAATAACTAAATAAACATGTTTTTTGAATGATATCCGATCTATAAGTCTTTTAAATTTCTTTTCGTTGCATGCATCAGTACAGAGTTGTGGTGGCACAGCAGTATCGGCCCTATCGACTTCAAAGTTTTAGGTTCGAGACAGCTAGGTGCATTACTTTGTTTAACTTGTTTCATCAGCACTGCCCTGAAAACGGTGAAGGTAAACATCATCATCTACCTAGCTTTTTGCCAATTATGTCGGTCGGTTTCTTTATATTTATGTATTTAGTATAATATTTTACATGCGATTGCCTATCTGACCTCCACAACTCAATTGGTTACTGGGTAATAAGATACCCCTTAGTGAGACTGGTTGTCAGACTTTCGGGCCACTGACTCCCTAAAACGACTGCCAAAGATCTACAATTGACAGCCGGGACCAACAGCTTAACGTGCTTTCCGAGGCACGGAGAAAACTATAATAATAAATATGAGACTGTACATCCCGCGGAAGTGCGGGGGTCGAGGCTTTTTAAACGCAAAGACCCTCCACAATCGCGAGGTGTGCAGTCTCAGGGAATATTTTTTAAAAGCCGAGGTGGGTATGCACCGAGATGTGGTTGCAGTGGACAAGGGACTTACCCCACTGTCCATGGCTAAAGAGAACTGGCGCAAACCTGTAGTACTTACTACCGATGACCGCAAGGAAGTATGGCAAGGCAAGGAGCTTCACGGGCGCTTCTACCGGGCTCTTCATGGGCCCGATGTAGATTTTCTAGCGTCCGTATCCTGGCTACGTTTCGGTGACCTTTTTGGGGAAACTGAAGGTTTTGTTTGTGCGATTATGGACGAAGTTATGTTGACGAACAACTACCGGAAATATATTATGAAGGACGGGACAGTTGACGTGTGTCGGGCATGTCACCGTCCGGGTGAATCCATCAGACATATAATTTCTGGATGTTCTCGTCTGGCTAACGGCGAGTACTTGCACAGACACAACCAAGTGGCCAAGATTATTCACCAGCAACTCGCCTTGAAATATAAACTTGTGGAATCTGAGGTACCGTACTACAAGTATGTGCCCGACCCAGTTCTCGAGAAAGACCATGGGATCAGTCTATCATTACCGACAGGACTATTGTCGCCAATAAACCTGACATTGTGGTGATAGACCGATTAGCGCGCCGCGTAATGATAGTCGATGTTACCATTCCGCATGACGAGAACCTCGTGAAAGCTGAGAAAGAGAACCAATTAAAATATCTTGACTTGGCACACGAGGTTGTCGATATTTGGAATGTGAACTCGGCTATCATTGTGCCGATTGTCGTGACGGCCAATGGCCTTATGGCCAAGAGCCTCGACGAACATCTTTCGAGGCTCTCTTTAGGCGGTTGGATCAAGGGCCTGATTCAGAAGGCAGTACTCCTCGATACGGCTCGCATTGTGAGGAGGTTCCTGTCTCTGGAGCCCTAACCACCGGTAGCTTGGAACCTGCTCCCGATACCGGCGGACAACTATTTTTTTATATTTTTAAATGTTTTTTTATGTCTTTTTTTAAGAAATATTTAAAAATGTAAAAAAATTAGATGAAAAATGAATAAAGAAATATACTTTTATTGATACAAAATATAGGTTTTACATACTTATTTGAAGCCCTGGCTCCTGAGCTAGGTAGCCACCTGTGTTACAGGAGTCAGTGTCTGTCTTAAAACTCGGTATGTAATGGAAGGTCACCCATCGACGGACCAACCTAGGCAAGCGCGGCTTAACCTGAAGATCGACCCGAGTGGCTGTTATTATTTAGCCACGAGCTTCCCCAAATCTGGTTGCGCGAATCCGTAATATACTTTGCAAGTTTTCTTTTTTTTAAAGTAGTACCTAATGTTTAAATATTCTGGATTCATTGCTAGTTTGGGAGGCTCATCTTTAGACGGATGGTGCGCTGTTCTATTAATTGCAAAACAAAGTTACAAAGATTTCTTTGAAATTTAATCTACCTAAAATCATCCATTAGAACATGACCCTTGGGATATCTTAAGCTTTGTTAGTGATCTAACAGTTAGCTATTATTTTTCATTACCTGCACTAAATAATGTGAAGTCATCAATTTTCATTTTATAACAATGGAGATTAGCTATTGTCTTGGGTGTGATTATGTCTGCTTGCTAATATTATATTTTTAGGTTGTTAAAGTAATTTGAATGTAAATTGATGTTTAAAGTAATTTCTAGTAAATTTATTGTAAACTTAGTGAAGACGTGATAATGTTTAAACGTGATATAAATTCATAGTACTAATTTATGAATGATTACTGTCTGTTGTTGTTGCCTCGGCGTCTAGTAATTGCGAGCGTTGCTGAGTGAAACTTTTTCTGGACACTCCAATAAGGAATTTCTCAATTTAATGTCAGGATTTTTGTCAGATTGATGGCAATAGGCTCGCCCCTATTCTTCTTCTTCAACCTTAGGCCACGCAATGCTGAGTATAGTTCTCTTCCAAATCTCTCCACTTTTGGCGGTTTTGTGTCATGGCTATCCAGTTTCATCCGGCCAATTTAATGACATCGTCTGTCCACCTAGTCGGTTGTCTTCCCACATTCCTCGCCCCCTATTACATGGGAATTAAATAAAATGTGGGTGTTGTACTACAATGACATTTCGCCAGTTTAGTTAAGGCTTAACTTTACCAAACCCTTCAGAAATTACATAAGTCTTGATGTTATGCGTGTATGTTACAGCACCATGCTGAGATAGGGGCCTTTTGGCCTCGTACAAGACCAATTTAGTTTAATGTGTCTTATTTTTATATTTTTCCTGTGTTTAGATTTTTCTTAATGTGTTATTGTTTAAATTTAATCATTTTGTTTTAGTCCTGTACGAGAAAAAATAATACTTTTATTTTCTTTCTTTAATTTGCATGAACAGCAAAATACGGAATTCCGGACTCACTACAAATTAATCAACTCTTTATACAAGTCACCCAATACACTTCCCCAGTCCATCCCTGCCCCAATCCTTCGGTGACACGGTACAACGCTACCGATGATAGATGATGGTTTTTGCAAACCAATCTATTGAATTGGAACCTTGCCAACCATAAATCTATGTTCTGTATTCGCTCAGAAATCTTGTTAAAAGCGCTTTTTTATTCTGATAAAGTACATAAAGTTTGTTGACTTGAATTTTGCGGTGGGTAATGGCTCTGTCAGATGCAGTGGTTTGATTTAACTAATTGTGTTGGTTTGGATAATTTAATAAAATAAATTTTTATTTTAAACGTTAAGGCAAGTTATCATACAATAGGTAGCTTTTCTTCTTTTTAGCGTGCCGATGACAATCTAAATTGAGTCTGCTCGAAATTTGACACTTTCAACAGTAATTTCTATGCCATTCTCGTTTGAGCATTTGGTGGAAAATACGCCGCTTTGGTGGTAAGTAAGTGACTTAAGATATTGAATCAGTAATGACATAAACATAGGCTTGAGACCTCAAGGGTTGCGACAGACTGACTTATTTTCTTTGCGTGAGTACCGTCGCAAGATTTTCATTTGTTTTCTACGCAATTGCTGTCGCAAGACGCCTGTTGAGCATGTTTATTTATTTATTTATTTATTTATTAAAACTTTATGCACAAGTAAAAAACTGTACAAAGGCGGACTTAATGCCTTGGGCATTTTCTACCAGTCTACCTTAGGGTGATGCAGAGACAATACACAGTAGGTGCAATAACAAAACGGAAAATACTAGAAAATATTTATAAAATATATATAGATATAATAAATACTTATATACATACATAAAACAAAATATATAAAGTGAAGAGAAATAACAAGAAAAACTACTGCAACTTATTTCTGAGATAAATCTGCCAACTTCTTGTGTATATGCTCTCGAGCTTTCATTTTGAAAGTGAACCGACTGGTCACCGTCCTAATACTCTGAGGGAGCGCATTCCAAAGGAAGACCGCCTGGACAAAGAAAGAAGATTTGATAAAACCAGAGCGATGAGAAGGACATCGTAGAAGACAATTATTAGCGGACCGAAGATTCTTGCTGTGCGCAGAGCATAAATATTGACAGTGAGATGTAAGATAAGAAGGAGAAGTGGGTTTGTGGAGAAGAGAAAACAGGGTTGTCAAAGCCCTCAAAGCTCTGCGCTGCCGGATGGGTAGCCACTTTAAAAGCGATCGCTGTGCAGATACGTGATCATACTTGCGGAGATTGAAGACGAATCTAATGCAGTTATTAAGAAGTCGGTCAAGTTTATTGAGGAGATCTGCATTCAGGTCATAGTAGCACACATCACCATAGTCAATTATAGGGAAGATTAGGGACTGTACAAGCATTGCCTTAATGTGTGATGGGAGAATATTTTTTAACCGATAAAGCGACCGCAACGTTCCTGTGACTTTCTTGCTCACAATAGCGACCTGCTTACGCCAGTCAAGGCAAGTGTCAACATGCAAACCCAGATCCTTGACGTTGGAGCTAAACGGAATGACTGTGCCGTCAAAAGTAACCGGTGGCACCGTTAAGCCACTCAACCTTCTCAAGCTATAGGGGCTTCCTACAATAATAGCCTGGCATTTGGTTGGGTTAACCGCCACCCCGAAACGATCAGACCAGTTTTTGACTACACATAAATTCCGGTTTAGCTCCTCGACCGCACCGGATAAGCTGTCAACACCTGCCTGACAGTAAAGCTGTAAGTCGTCAGCGTAAAGACGACTTACAGCTTTACAGCTTTTATGTTTCTCGTGATAAAGCAGTTAGGGCTGGAGCGGAGAGAAGAAACGTGAAAACCGACCAATCACTTTGGTTGAAATTTACATCGCGTTTCTCGTCTGTCCTGTGATTGGTCGAATCTCGCACTTCTCTCCGCTCCGCTCGTCTCCAGTTTGGTGGACTCCGGGCCTTAGACTCTGTTACTCCGTTAAGCTTAGAAACCCAGTACTAGATAGTTTTGTTAGTATGCTAGGTCAATAAATACCAGAATACGACAACCTCGAGTAACGCCATTCTATTCAATAATAGCCCAACATGATTAATGGTCCAATACGCCGTTTAAATGTTCATCCATCCAATAATTTATGACTTCCTTATGTGTTTTAAAAATGTTTTCTTTCAATGTTTAAATGTGTTCTTGTTGAAAAAACAAATGGTTTTGACCGAGTTCACGGAGATATTTGAGTTTAAAGACCGGAATGTTTTTAAAGGCAACATTGGTTCAGGGTTTTATTTTATTTAAGTTTTTGAGCTCAGATACATAATGTTATAGCGGAGTACCTACATAGATGTTTACTAAAAATATCGAGGAACATGCAAAAATCAAATTTGGAATACGTTACTAAACACGTAACGCACGTCACAGACCGCCTGGTTGGTCCAGTGGTCGCAAGGGCGACTGCTAAACATGAGGTCCTGGGATCGATTACCAGGTCAGGCAAAGTGGTATCAGGTTTTTACATCAGGAATTTCTCAGTATCAGTCGCGGAGTCTGGATTAGTGCCCGGTTAGTGGTTGAGGCTATCCTCTATTAAATGGGACTTAAAAACATTTCGCCAGAAAGTAGTATGGTTTGGCAAAGGTGTACCACTGCCTAACCCGTCGGGGATAACAGGCGTGATACTGTTATTTTTATAATACTAAAAATTTGTGCATTGCTTTATAATATGTTAGGCTCAAAGGCCGAAAACGCTCATTACGTAGCTAACGACCACATCGCGATGTGGCAAACACGAAACGGCCACGAAACGAAATTCGGGTTGTGGCTGTTTAAATTTTCGACCACAACGCGTTCTGGCAATGAAAAAATGCCACAACGCATTCTGAGTCTTTTTCAAACAACTGTGTTCGAAAATCAAAACAGCCACAACCCGAATTTCGCTTCGTGGTCGTTTTGAAATTGCCACATCGCGATGTGGTTGGTTTTTTCGCTCACTGAGCTTTTTCGGCCTTCGAGCCTAACATTTAAACACAAATACAGAAGTTTAACCATCTCAAAAAAGCTTTGATATTGCTTCATTGAAACATAAATCTGTAATAAATCTTGCCACGACAAACTACAAAAATAAAAACTACCTCCGTAAACGTTTTCAGTACCCGAAACACACAAACAAAAAGTCTAAAACGGGCAATCAAAACGAGAAACATAGCATAGTAAACAACACAGCTTACATTGGACAAGCACGCCACAAACGCGCAACAGTATTAAAATAATAGTCCAGAATGGAAGTTTAAATTGAATCCGATCCCTCGGGTGGCACCAGTCATTTTGAGCTTGGTAAACTTTAACTAATATTTGTGATTTATCTTTTTTGTGATATAGGGATGATAGTTTGAGAGTTTTGTGATTGATAGAGGTTAGGTGTGGGCTGGCGTTTCCGATTAGAGATTTCCTTTGTTTTGGACTTATTTTTGCATAATTTTGTGTTTACGGAACGAGATAATGGATTTAAGAATATTCATGAGGTCATAGTTTTGATTGTGATGAGAGCTAGCGATGTTTATGTGCTTACATTGGTATCCAAAATGTTAGTTAAAGATTGTGTTCACACCCTGGAGGTTCTTATGTGCAGGCCTCCAGGGCATAAAAACTAAGCGACTACAAACTAAGGGCACCCCTTGTGGGGTACGAGACTCCGCTTAGGGCGTCACTGAGCTTCCCCAATGATGCCTGTTCCTTGCTGTTCTCCAACAGGAAGGGGCAGGCTGAATCGAATGAAACATAAATGCACTGCACTTTCGACGTTACTATAACGGAAAATGCGTCGCGTTGACGCTGCGTTAGCGTCGCGTTTCATCTAAGAACGCTTATGCAAAAAAAAAAATACTTATTCACAGAGGACAAAGTTCCGAAAGACCAAAATTCTAAACCTGCCCTTTAACTAATGAATTATTTTAATCGAATTAACCGGAGTGTTACCAAGTGGTCGGTCAATGAATTTTAACATCGTTTAATTTAGCTTTCAAAACTTCTTCAACAAGATTTTAGTGTAGTAGGGCACTGCTTTGGGACTCTACATCAAATTCTCCTCAGTTCGCTCTTTGCTGCGTGCTTCCATATTTTATACTGTAGTTAAGTGAGAATTTAATCTCCCTGTTGCGTTGGTGCATCGTGATCTAACATTTTAATGTTACCAGCTATTAAATTAGAAACGGAGCTACTATGAAGTATTTGTTATAAATGGGTAGATTATGGAAGTTATCTCAAAAGTGTTTCATCCAATATAACTTTGATCCAATTTGTTATTGATGTAAACAACTATGCTACGTATTTGTTCGGATTACAGACGACGAAGGCTATATACCGAACGTAGCGGATAATGGATACCTATATTAAGATCCAATATTCATAAAATGAAAAATGTGGTGGAGCTGTAGCGGTCATCGCTACACCGGCATTTAAGCACTAATTTAAAACTTAAAATCGAAATGGTAAACACTTCACAATACAAGTACATGTTATTCACCCGTTACACAGAACTGTCAAAAATGAACAAATGTCAAATTACCATAGACATCAAACACAAAACACGATCATTGTCTTTGGATAAAAATAAACATTTATTAACAGAAATATATCTACACATTTATTTTTTTGCTATATTGATATCACATAAAATAGGTACCTATTTACAAGTGTAACAATACTAATAAAAATATTTACACTTTACAAAATATAATCATACATTGTAATGTGCTGGCCGACGAACAATACCAAAGAAAGGACATTTGTGTAGGACGCTTATAGTACTCAAACTGCCAGACAATAGTAAAAACAAACAAAAAACATAAAAATTACCCACATTGTCCTCACATTAACAGTAATCAAATAAAATTAATAATACTTACAAAATAAAATTCATAAAAATAAAAATCATTAAATGTGACAAATAATAAAAAAAAAAACAAGAAAAAAAAGTTAATATTCATGTCAAAAAGTAAATATTCATGTCATATGACTTGCTATAAAGCAATAATTAGCATTGTCATTCGCGCCCAGTACTCGTTTTGGCCTCTTGAGCAGTACACGCTCGAACTCGCTACTAAATCTAGACCTAGATCCCGCTAATGGACTCGGTATCGTTTTCTTAGCCTTTTGTTGATATTAAGTAAATTGTCTTCCGTCTTCTAACATTAAACAACTAGAAGTCTTGAGAAAATAATATAAAAATATATTCCGGACGCTGTTTCATTCGCCGCTCACTCCGCACACTTCAGAGCTATTGCAAGCAAAAAAGATTATTTTTGCTATTGAAATAACTTTTCATTTTTTTTACGACTAACTATCGATTGAATCGCTCCTAGTTAAAAGAAACCTCTCAACTACAAACTAATTCATGAAAGACTCAAGTTCCAATTTATTTTCCCAAACAAAATCTATCCGGTATTGCATTTCTCCACTTAAAACCTTCTGTATAGATGGCGCTGCACACGCCTGATGAAATTTTCAATAGCTTTCATCTTCTGAAGACAACTACTGGCTGGGGCAAAGCGGAACTTCACTTAGTTAAATTTTAACGAAGTAAGAGACCCTTTGTCTATAAATTTTCGAATAAATTGTGCCGTATCTTAGTCGTTTTAGAGTTTGTGGGGCTTGCAGCCTGTTTGAGGTCTATGTTGTGATCTTTATAGGCAAATTCAGTCTGTATATTGTGTGTATGGAGAGTGGTACGTTCTTGTCTTGTTTAGTGTGTTTGTTTTTCTTGCAACTCCCTTTTTTACTTTAGAGTGTTTTTAAGTAGCGAATTTTGAAATGCACGAAAGGTATGATGAAGCTATCATACATACATACATAAACACGCGCCTTTTTCCCATGGGCTGGGCATAAAACACAGTACGCCACCTGCTAAGATCCTTACATACTCCTTTTGCCTCTTCCACGTTCATACTTCTGGTCATACACGCACGACGTTTGCAAGTACTACGCACCTGATCTTTCTGAAGAACCTCACTGAGTTATTACTTTTATTTATCTCAATTCAAACTATCAATAAAGTAAAATATCGCATTAGAAAATAAAGCCTTAACAACTGTTTAAATAATTTAGGAGTTTCTCCGATGCATTTCATTTAGTTTAGAAAAGTACATATAAATTGAAAAAATCACATTGGTACTTGCCTGGATTTGAACCCACTACCTCATGCATGAGAGGCGAGGTCTTAACCTCTGGGCCATCACGATGTTTTCATATGTAAGTACTTGTGTTTTCATGTGTATGTGTGTGTGTTTCATATGTACTTTTCTAAGTTTATCTTGGACATCACAGACATCGGTGATGGAAAACATCGTGAGGAAACCTGGACTTATAATTAATATAAGCCTGAAATCGCCAACCCGTCTTGAGCAAGCGTGGTGATCAATGCTCGTGCCTTCTCAGTATAAGAAGAGGTCTTTGCCCAGCAGTGGGACAGTTACGGGCTGGTATTATTATTATTTTTTATTAACCTACAATATGATGAGGGAAAAATATCGATAAAAATTACAGCTTCATTACAGCTATAAGAATTACGTCCATTAAACTTTTTACTTATTAATATTAATTTGCTTATAAAGAGACGTAAATACCTTAACCGTATGTTTAAGCAAATAAGTAAAGACCGACAAAAACGTTATTGTGTCGGACAAGGACGTATTCGTGTTATTGTAAATGTATTGGACATTGAATAGTTCTACTGGTGCTTATAGTCTTTTACATATGTTTTTTTTTTATCAACTCCTCACTAAGACTCAATGTTCTAGGAAAATTTCAATGTTATTAGTGGTATTTGGCAAGCAATAAATTCGTTACAAATTTTTGAATATCTATGTTTTATTAGAATTGAGCTTAAACTGGACCAACGGACAAATCTCCAACATTAACGTTTTTCCGGACCTCAGTAGATTAGCTCGTTCACAAAAAACACTGACACATTATCGGTTCACTTCGTTCATTAATAAATACTACAAGGACTCAAAGACCAACATGATGAGGAAACAGAAATCTAGACCCGTAAAATTCTAAGACAATTGGTAACAATCACCGACCCGCATTGGTCCCGCGTGCGGGATTATGGCCCACCTCTTCCTACAGACAGGGGACTTGTGGCCCAGCAGTGATTATGGGCTGATTATACTATAGGAAACTTGTATTGAAATCTATTTTGACACTTCTCTGTAGTGTCTGCAAATATTTTTTATTTTATTTATTCGAGAAAACAAACAATTACACATTAAGGATTACAAAAAGATAGGATACCTACAGAAATGATACAAATGTGAAATCAACCACGTTCTCCACAGATACACAATGAGACAATTCGGTTTTTAAGATTAGCATTGTAAACAATAAAAAAAAGATTATTAATATTAAAGTATCCACAAAAAGTAAAGCTGCCAATAGTGCCGCAAAAGTGGTACAACAACAGTGACACATTAACAATGTCAGAAATAAGTTACAAAAAACAACCTGTTAGTTTAATTTTTTTGTATGCCGTGTGTTTGGTTAACGGTTACCGATACTTTAAGGGCAAATTATAATTATAGTCATTTCTATCGCCAAATACACGTTTATAAATACTTCTAACCCAACACCCCGCGAATGGCAGCCATCTTATTTTTTTATTCGGCTGATCTAGGGTTAGGGTATGTTCGATAAAATGCTAATATTTTTTCATCTAAGAGATTTTAATTTACACTAAGTGACTTCGATACGGAGACGGGGGCGCATGTATGTGATGGACAAAAAACAAAACACGCAGGAGCAAAGTCCAGAAACTTCGAAGCAAGTTTGTTGACAAAACAGCATCAAATACGGAAGCCTTACGACAACTATCCAAAATAAATGTTTTGCTGGACCTCGGTAGATTAGTCCCCGTCACAAAAACACTGACACATGGTCCACCTCGTTCATTAATAAATAATACCCATCAGGACACAAAGACCAAGTCTGGGTAAAAACGGGTAGCAATGTTGGTCCTTTGGAGTTTAAAGTGCTTTGGGGTTTTTACTGTGATCTGTTCTTTGACACATAAGCTTTGTACTTACTTTAGTATGGGGAGTATTAAAAAGTAACTTTACGTGTTATACTTGTACCTACACGGCTAGTAGCTAGCAGTTTATTTATTTGCTTATTATTATTATTTTCCATTTATTTCGGACAGAATCGATATAAGTGTTAGGAGTTTAGCTAGCAGTTTGTTTATTTTAACAATTATAAACCTACATAGCCTATAACATCAACGTCATTATTGTTTTTACATTTAAACAAAAACCGCAAGTTCTACAGGCATTAGAACAAATGTTTAGTCATCATTAATAAAGAAGCAATAAGATGTTGCATATTACACGTGTGTACATGTGTTTAATTAAGTGGGGCAAAGTTCTATAGAGTATCTGGAATCGTTCTTTCATTTATAAAATCAATTTACACCAATTACCATTTATTAAAATCCGGATAGAATCGGATTTATCATTACATTCACTATTTTACTTGCTTGCTATTTTAAAACAAATCTCAGTCCTCCTGCCACGGTAGCCCACTAACTTAACATAACTCTCAGTTCTATAAAACCATCTCCTCAGATTAAAGCCGAGTTACTCTAGATAGCAGGACACTCCGACTGGTGCCAAGTGCTGCTATCATTGTTGGAACTCAGCCGATCTGAAGTAGCTATTTGTCGGTACAGTCATTTATTATGAAAGACAATGTGGTTTTTCCGTTTTCTGGTAAGTGAGAAGTAATATAATAATAATACCAGCCTATTAAAGTTCCACTGTTAAGCAATGGCCTATTTTCATATTTCACTACGCTTGCTCGAGACGGGCGTTGGCGATTTCAGACTAATAATTACCTATTAATTACTAGTTTATGCCCGCGTCTTCGCCCGCGTGGAGTTCGGTTATTGTGCCACGGGATCGTACTACCGGAATAAAAAGTAGCTTATGTGTTAATACAGGTTATAAACTATCTGTATGCCAAGTTTAATCCAAAACCGTTCAGTAGTTTTTGCATGAAAGAATAACAAACATACATACAAACTTTCGCGTTTATAATATTATAAGTAAGGATAGTTTCCTCACGATTTTGTCCAAGCATGCAGTCCTCTATACACGTACCTATCTCTTTTATTGTCAAAATTACACTCATACGAAATGACTGCAACACTGATGCTTTTAATTGGCAACTGACTCCCAGAGAGTAAAACTAATGTATTTATTTATTTATTACATTTGGGAAAACAAACAGTAGTATATTAAGCATAAACAATTCTGCTTAAAATAAAACTTAAGGAATATACTACCCACATTTTCCACAGATTACTATATTATATAATAAAAACAAGCTGTTAGCAAACGTTAACTGTATCAGGGCAAACTTAATGAAAAAGAAGTTAAAAGAAAATAAAAAGGTAAACAATATTCTATAAAAAATGTACAAAAAAGAACAAATAATAATAATAATTCATGCGTGACATATCATACAGGTCCCTATAAATAATTATACCTACACTTTGTAAAACTTATGGAGCCAATTTAGATTGAAGTTACTCAATATAATTCAAAACGAATACAGCATTTTAAGATGCGAGCAGTAGAACTGATCCCAAAAACTTTTTCTCGATGTTCAAAGAGTTCAATAGCTCTGTGGATCAATCCGAAGGGACGAATAACAATAGTCGACTGAAACCTCAAAAAGATATCACCTGTAAAATCATTAGCATGACATTTCTACCAGGCTTACATCTACAAATTACAATATCCACCAAATCCTTTTGTCGGCGGGGTTGGACCGGCACAACCCCGTCTTAATTAACTTGGGATCCAAGCAAGGTTTCAATTATAATAGGACCAAAGATACGCTTAAAACATTATTATTTGCACTCTGAATGTAATGCGATGTAGTTTATTAAATTTTGTGGGTAGTTTGACATAAATTGGAGCTAGTGATTAAAGGTAAATAGTCAGGTTATCATGGTGTAATGATTGTGACGTCATTATCAGTCTGTCGATGATTGCTGCTTGATTTAACTATTGGTCCAATGATCGTATCAGTGTCAGGCATTTGGGTAATTAGCGGTATTCATAATAACATAATGTCACGCTTGTAATTCCTGAAGGGTTAGGCAAAGGTGTACTTAATAGAGCAACCACATTTCGCCAGTTTTAAGTCCCATGTAATAGGGGCGAGCCAGGCTCCCTGACACAAATCCAAATTCCATGGCTGCTTCTGAGAAACTGATGAAAAAACCCAATAACAATTTGCCCGACCCGGGACCGAACCCAGGACACTCGATCAACGAATTTTGTATTAAAAATAAAATACAATTCTATACTATACTAAGATAACCACACTACAGAAGTCTATCCTATGTTATAGTTGTGTTTAGCAGTAAATCTATACTATAGTAATAATATTAGCAAGAGGCAAAATTTGTTTGTAAGTTTGTAAGTGTGAAGTAATCTTCGAAACTGCTGATTCGATTACGAAAATTCTTATACAATCGGGAAGCTACATCAACCCAGAGTGTTATAAGCTACATATAAAACGTTCCCGTGGGTTAATTTCCCTTCATAACGAGAGCGAAGCCGCGAGCACAAAGCTAATAATTCATAATATTATATTTGTCGTATCCGGTCATAAATACGGACACTGAATGAATCGCAGGCGCGCCAAGTATACCCACACCTATAGCGAGCCTCTACAGAGTCGTGATGTTTCGAGTTCGCAGCGAGAAAGGCATAGAGTGTCTGATCGCAGCGGAGTCAAGACGTCCCGAAACTGTAGCCGATTCATTGTGCGTAGTGTTGTTGTGTTAAGTTGTGATTTCAAGTAAATGGTTAGTTTAATAAACGCATTGTATCGCATCCAGCTGTGATTTCTTTGCACGAAACTCATGTTCTGCACACATAGTGCTCGCGTCTAACGGAATACATCCTGACAATCAGATATATTAATTTAAAATTATGATTCCCTTTTCTGTGAGACGTACCAACTCGATACAGGAATTCGATAACAATGTTAACGCTACATCTTTAGATTGACAGCAATCTCAGTTTTTAATCAATCCCGAGAATTGAGATGGTGATTGATTGGACCCTTTTAGCATTTTATTGAGTCGTCGACCCTCACACCTTTGCCTCCTATTCACATTCCTGATTAGTGTACCCAATTGTTTAGGAGGTTGAGACGTATGTTAACGCTGTTGCTTGTTGATGTTAAGATTAAATTTAACTCATTCAAAGAAGATCTAAAAATCGCTGATCTAGAATCGCTGGAAGAGATTTCTAAATAAAATGAAAATAAGCGGTACCTTTGTGCTGTTCTGTCCGTATGTTTTTCTCCTGTAATGTGTTTTGTGTGTGAATAAATAAATAAGATCGGCATAACAGGGCCCTGTTATTTTAAAAACTGTCCATCAATGACAGAATGGATATTATATGAAGCAATTACGAGGTTTTTCTTTAATGTTAAACTTTTTTTTATTAAGCTGCACAAAGTAAAAAAAAGTCGTACGATGTGAAATATTTAAAACGTATGATGTGACCACACCGTACTTAGATTGCGCAAAATTATTACACTTACAAAAATAAGCTTGCACATGGCACAATAAATGTAATTGTATGTACCTATGTAACAACGGAACAGGACCGCAATGGACAGATTTAAATTTTAAAGGTCAACTAAAATGTGCATTTTTTGCAGACTTGAATTAGCGATAATTGATAACCAAAATCAAATGATTGCAACTATCGAAAACCAACGAAAAACAAGAAAAAGAAACTGATCACAGTCCACAGTTTCGTAAATGGTCTACAATTCATCAAACCCGCGTTTCTTAAAATAAAGCCTCGCTCTAACAGACTCTCCCAAGTATATTCTGACGTTTTATAAATGACATTTTAAAGTTAAAAACTTAGTGGCAACGAGTCTGAATGCAGACGTTGTGAATGAAGACAAATTCACGTTGGTGGCAATCCTGGGCAGACTCATATTTCATCCGCGAATCAGACTCCCCATTGATTTGTCATTGTCGTAAAAGAACGGTGGGTCAAAGATGTTGGGATTATGGAAGTGGCTGAGGGTCACAGATATAATAAATACAGGAGATATGATTTGTAAACAAATGTATTCGTGTTCAGATGTCGCCGTGTTCTCCCCACTTAATACACTAACACAAAAGCAAAAACTATAAGAACGGCACACGAGCTCATATTTCTCCCGCACACAAAGAACTTACAGCAACACTAATAAACTCACTAATAGAACACAGGCATACATAGGGCGGGGCTTCTACCTGTAGCTACGGACTCAGAATAAACACACATCGCAACTAGTGATGTGAAGAGGTAATCGTAGAAAAAATAGTATCGATGAAATTCAGTTATATCGTGTTATTTTTTGTGGGAAACCAGTTTGGACCTTTTCCTGTCGCATTTATCCACTTTTCTTTTATTTTTGGATACTTCGGATAGCTAAAATGTTAAAATAAAACCAAGGTGTGAATTGTGATGATGATATCAATGATACATGTGTAAGAGTACCGCAATAAATTAAAAACCCATACTTGATTCAATAAAAGATAAGTCGAGTAATCAAGAAATAGTAATGAATTGCATTTTTCAGTAATTAATTATATAATTTTTATCATTAAGTACCTCACATTACTAAACAACAGCTATAAAGTTCCATGTAACAAAAATAGTCTAAATTTTTACCCTTGTGTAATCATTCGTACTAAGGGATCGTATAAAATATCGACAACCACAAAAGTGACATCACCTCTCTAATTATCTACCTAAAACACACCCGCTTCACGAAACTATCGTGTGAGTGAGAGTAAAAGTAAAACACTTATCCATTGCACTATTAGACCAGCCGATTCATTGATCGATGTGTATTAAGCAAACAATGGTGGTTGTTCCTAATGAAAATAATTGCTTTTGGTACTTTATCGTGTTTCTAGTATCACGAAGTAATGTTTTAGTGAATTTAAAGAGAAAAACAATCATATTTTAGTACTTACGTGTGAAATGAGATGCCATCTTTCGTATAATTCACAATAGAGGTGTTATTTTTGCAAACAACCACTGTACAACGCGGCATTTTGTAAAAAATCACAAGCAGTGAAGACGTCGCTGTTGACATTCGACTAATGGCCGAAACTCAACAAGTCTCTTTGCGGCTAGATGCGTTCGCATGCGCCACGCCTCCTTGCCATATCTCCTGTATTTATTATATCTGTGCTGAGGGTCCTTTTTAGCGTGTCAAGATTCAAAGAAAGGAGGTTTTTAATAGGTACACCCGTTTAGAATGTTGCGTAATTATTAGTATGGGATAAGACAAATTGGCCTTGGACTTGGTTCATTTGTCACACACATTCGGTTCACATGTCAAGTTACGCAAGTGTCATCTAGAATTTGTAATAAAAACAACTTTAAGTATTTTAATATTCGATCGCAGGGCTATTGACCGGAAATAGCTTGTAGGATTTCTATTTTCTCAACAAATCTATAAAATAACGTAGTATTAGGATACTAATATTTACTAATAAAAAAACGAATCGTTGTTTTTCACTATCCGTCATTTTTTTAACGGCGGCAATGTTTTTCAAACGTCCGTGTTCACACGCAACACGAATCGTTAAAAATGACGGACAGGTCTTAAATCACGTATCGTCTTTTAAAAATCAGGTACTTACGTCAAAAAACACGATCGTGATTTTTGAGACAGATACGCTGATGTGCTCGCTCCCGAAAAATCATAGAACTAATGTGAACACCAATTCGTTTTTTTTTTCCCGGATCGTTATATTAATAAAACACGATTCCTTATGCAATGTGAACGTCCATCCGTCATGACGTATCGTGTTTAATGAGCTCTTATTCTATAGGTTTTATTATTTTAAAACGTACAAGCAAATGTACCATGTTTGTATCAGAAATAATATTTCCCAGCATACCAAAAATAAAATGTATTTGATTGACAGCTTCAATTAAAACAGACACAAAACACTAATCGATTTTCACAAAAAAATATTGTTAAAAATATCACAAATCGACCTTGTGTGATTGTCGTTACGTGCCGTCAAGTAAAGTGAAACATTTTTACGTTCTTACCTAATTCCAATTATGTTGTAGCGTGGACAAGGTTGGCGCAGTGGCTGAGCGACTGGCTGTTGAGCTACGTGTCACAGATTCGATTCCCGCACGATTCTAAGGAACGTCATAACCGGAGAGCAATCAGGCGCAGAACCAATGGCTTAACGTTCATTCCGAGGCACGGGGTATCATACCGCCAACTTCCAAATTCCGGGCTGTCAGCTACTGACAAATTTCTAATGGAAAAACCTAATTGTACTCTTTGCCTGACTCGGGAATCGAACTAAGGACCCCACAGCCCTCAGCAGTCGCGCTTCGAACTACGTGACCAACGGGGCAGCAAGATGACTAGCCTAGTTCGAAACACAATCGAGTCTACACAATTCGCTCCATCAATGAATCTCGCGAAGTAGCTACCTATGGGAAGTGACCTCCAGATATTGTAGTAATGAAAGATGTGAACAATTGCAGTGGCCTTTCATCTGAAATAAAATTAGCTACCGAATCCCGTGTTATGCTAAGACTTAACATGTCAGTAAATGAGGGCCTCGTCTACGTTGGTATGGGTATAGTAGAAAAAATAAATGGCCATCACTGCGCAGTGCGCAGGGGGTCAGGTAGAGGAAGGAGAATTACCAAATTGCATTGTAGTGAAATTTGACGATGAAAGCACAGGAAGCAAACTGAAAGATAGCGATGGCTGTGTTGCCATACCTCTAGCGGTGCAACTTTCCAAGGAATAAAGGATCAAAGTGACATTGAACGCAGGATGTTGCCAGTAACTCTATGCTGGGTCGTCATGGTAAATAAATGACAAGAAACGACCCTCGATAAACCAGTAATCAGCCTGGGAAAGAAACACTTGACGTCATTACATTATCAGATTCAGAACCAAATAAGATGTTAAACAACACATTATGAACGAGAGCTTTTTCTAAATGAGCCCAAACACGATATAGCTGCTGTAAACTGTTGCGGAGCTCTAGCAACTGCCTGTGGTCTCCATCGTCAGACCTTCAATGACAGTCATACTCCAGCTAGGTCTAAAGCTCTCATCCAGGTGCATGAAATGAGTCCAAACACGATATAGCTGCTGTAAACTATTTAGGACCTCTTGCGACTGCCTTCCGTCACCATTGTCATCTCTTCATTGACGGCACGGTTGGCGCAGTGGCTGAGCGATTGACTGCTGCGCTGCGTGTCGAGGGTTCGATCCCCGCACGGAACACATATTTTATGGCCTACAGCTGGTTGTTTCGAATCTGGTTGTTTGTGTATATGAGTTTAAATATTTGTAAACACACCCACGACACAGGAGAAACTCCTAGATTGGGGCAAGGACTAAAAAAAAAAATGCCAGGCCTTCGATGACAATCTCATACTCCAGCTAAGTCTAAAGTTCTCACCAGAGTGCATGAAATGAGCCCAAATACGATATATCTGCTATAGACTGTTGAGGATCTCCTGCCTCCCGTTTCCATACAATCCCGATCACATACATCCAGAATATGACGTATACAATCCAGATACACAATCCAGGTATACAATCCAGATCTCTATTATAATATGTTGTATTGTCATCGTATTATCGTGTATTTGTCGTCGCATGTGTTGTATTGACTTCGTATGTGTGGCAAATTTAAACCGAATGGGTACACAATTGAAAAATTCAGTTGGGAAAAGTCAATCAACCCCTGTTTTTCCCCTTACGGGTAGATTTAATTTTTCAAATTTAATTGGGCCAACTTTAAGATATACGCTCTCCGATTGTTAGCGACGAATCACTAATCTTAGAATAAGACTGTTTATTAAGTTTAGGCTAAGTTTTTAAGACTGATTAAAGTTTATAATTTTCAATAGTATATAATGTAATAAGGGTAAATAAGTAGAATTAACATAATAACTTGTAAATAAAGAAAGTGTTATTTAAGGTTTTAAGTGTCCCCGCTTGGTGGCACCACTTAAGCTCAAGTGGCAAAAGCTTAACTATGAAAGCACTTTACCTTAACGAGAACCGTTTCAGTTTTTTGTTAATTTTAAGGCTTAGATTAAGACTTTTTGAAAAATCTTTTTGTATAAGGCTTAAGGAACATAACACCCATGACATGCAGAAATTTTATGTAAATCCGATAGGTCTAACCACCAAAAACCATAAGTTAAAGTTTTCCCATACAAAACTACTCTGTAAAAGCGAAGTGTTCTGATTGGTCAGGGTAGTGCCGTGTGCAAAGTTGAAGGATTGTGATTGGTCAGGGTAGTGCCGTGTGCAAATTTGAAGGGCTCTGATTGGTCACAAGACCCTATAAAAGAAGGGCATTTTTGGTGGTCAGGCATTCCTGGAGCGTCAGTTCCGACCGAACCCGACCTGCGACATCGAACATGTCGCAACAGTCGAGAAACACCTTGGGGACTATTTCGCGACGCCGATAGCTCCCGAGGAAGACGCTATCTTCTTCTCGCCTGGGGCAGTCAGACGCGCCATCCTGGGCACGAAACCGAGGAAGGCTCCCGGTGCTGACGGTATAACCAACGCAGTGCTGCGACAACTGCCGTACCGTATGGTAGCGGCGTTGGCGCGCCTGTACACGGCGATACTGCGCACCGGGACCTTTCCCGCCTCGTGGAAGGAAGGGCGCGTCATTATGCTGCCCAAGGCGGGGAAAAATATCCTGAAGCCGGAGAGCTATCGGCCCATTACATTGTTGGCAGCTATCTCCAAGGTGTTTGAAAAACTCCTGTTGCGGCATCTCCAGCCATCCATCACTCCACGGCCTGAACAATTTGGGTTTAGGTCGGAACACAGTACGACGCTTCAGTTGTCGAGGGTACTGCACCACATGGCCAACGCCATGAACAAGAAGGAGTACTCGGTTGCAGTATTCCTCGACATGGAGAAGGCCTTCGACCGTGTATGGCACGACGGCCTTATATACAAGTTGGCCACGTCCAACGCGCCTCGCCGCGTAGTAAAGGTGGTCCAGTCCTTCCTTGCAGATAGGAGCTTCCGCGTGGTGGTCGAGGGAGCGCTCTCCAGCGCCCGTCCGGTGCTGGCCGGCGTCCCGCAGGGCAGCTGCGTGTCGCCAGCGTGTTACTCGCGTTACACCGACGACATCCCCACGACGCCAGAGGCGATGCTCGCGCTGTACGCTGATGACGCCGCGTACATTACCACCTCGCTCAACGCGAAGTACGCGGCGGTCAAGATGCAGCGCGCGCTAGACCTGCTGCCTGACTGGCTGTCCAAGTGGCGGCTGTCGGTCAACGTGGGTAAGACGCAGGCGATGATCACCGGCCTAGCGCCCCTCCCACCACCCCTGACGTTGCATGGTGCCGACGTCGCATGGTCGCCCCGGGTGAAATACCTGGGTGTCACCATCGACCGTCGGCTCACCATGGGTCATCACGTCCGCCAGGTCGCGGCACGGACAAGGGTTACCCGCAACCAGCTCCGTCCAGTGCTCTCGTCCCGTCTCCCGGTGCGCGTCAAGTTGGGCGTATATAAAACCTACGTACGCTCGACATTGACGTACGCCGCCCCCGCCTGGTTCGCCCTCACTAGCGAGGTGAACAAGACGCTCCTCCGCGCGCAGCAGAACCTAGCGCTGCGGACCATTGTTGGTGCTCCTCGCTACGTGAGGAACAACGTCATCCAGCGGGACCTTGGGATTGAGAGCCTGGATGACTTCATCCGGCGCCTCGCGTCCAACATGTTCGCGCGTGCCGACGCATCTGCTTGGCCCCACGTCAAGCACATTGCGCCCTGGCACGCGCGCCCCCCTGACGCGAGGCCCATACCGCGCGACCTGGCAGCGGACGTTGACCCCCCCCCACCTGATTGACTTCCGGGTAAGCTGTACCAGGTTACACGCAGCTTACCTGCACAATACGACTGCACATAAAACACACACCCAGTTGCGCGATGTGCCTAAGTTAATATAGGCATGTCACGTAACTAATCCACACATGCATCTCTCTACACTCGAGTAGACTCACGCGTGTTGCCGCGACGCGGGTACGCGACTCACGCAGACACTGGGTGGTGTTACACAATCAATACCACCCACACACACACGACGGCTTCTTGTCCGAATCGTAACCGGCTAGCTCTGGAAGCGGGGCGGACGAGAGCCACACATTCATCCCTGTAGGAGCGTCGTAGTCGACACCTCTGTCGCTGGTCGTCACTTGCTGGGCCTCCCTCAGGCAACTGGGGGTCTCACTCGGCAGGGACTGACCGCCGAGGTGTCGTGAAGAAAGCAGCGCTGTATGACAGCGCTGTGGCGCGCCTACAGCTTAACTACAAGCAACTACACACAAAGCGCGCGTTGCAAGACGCGTGCTTCCAGGCCTTGGCCTAGCAGGCAATACAATGACGGGCCCGTTTTTACGGGCCAAGGTATAGCTTCCGCGGGAAGGGGGCGACGCCCCGTGACCGCCAGCCGCGCCCCCTGACGGGGGCGCAGCGACATCCTCCGTTACAGTGGTCAGGCATTCCGGATCCAGCAGTACTAGAAGAAACAACTAAGAGAATAAATACAAGTTAAGTGACAACAAGTGTTTTATTGCACCAGTGTTTCCAACGCTCCTGCAAATCATCCCGCCAGCGAACCCGGTTAAATACAGTGTCAACACCGATAACAAAAGAATCATTGAAATCGTAGGTCTCAGTAAAAATTTCTGCATGGTCATACATTAAAAAAAATACGGTTCTAATTGAGAACCTCCTCCTTTTTTACCGTCGGTTAAAAATAACTAACTGCTACTATAACTCATGCTACTTATTTTATACGAATAATGATTGTAATTTATATTATTTTCCGCAAAAATAATATAATGTACTTAGGTATTTTGTAAAATGATGCTCTTCCAGTCATTCATCATTATTACATCGATGGAATTCTGTAAAAAATCTGATTTAACGTTCGCTGAAAGTGTGGGCGAGGACCGACAACGGTGACACGAATTTATCCACCATTAGCTTTTGTTCGGTGCCAGCTAATTTAGCTAATGACGACATCGATGACGTCACTCTGTACAGTCGATGTCAAAAGAATTTACTTACTTTGAGAAATAATTGGTTCCGATTTGTACAAAAATATCTTATTTAGACATCCGACGTATTCAATAAGGATTTACCTTTCTGGGAACTTGTATCTATTATGAATAGGCAATACATAAAACCCGCTTAGCTACAATCATAACATATACAATAGGAAATCCGCTTATAATTTGACGTGTATTAAAGATAAAGACGGTAAAAAATAAATAATAATCAATTTATTTTTATTGTTAACCATATTGAAAACTTTTTTTTTGATGCCCGCTGTACCTACATTTTAATAAATAATGGTTGTATATTATGTAGATAATATCATATAGACACACGAAGAGTTCTGTACAAAACGCCCAAAAATACGTTTCTTTTATGGGACCTTATTTTTTTTTTGTTGTTATACTATGGATAGTACATATACTGTCTGTGAAAATCTCAAAAGTCCGCCTATTATGGTATAGAAGGTAAAGCCCTGTGACAGACGAATAGACGGCGAAACCTCCGTAATAGGGTCCCGTTGGAACCCCTTCCGTACGGAACCCTAAAAAAATATATTTTTGGCTGAATCTGAACCAACTAGTTGATTTATGTTCTGTTCAGTAAGTTATACTGTCATGATATCAAATGAATTTTTATCCACGAAATTCAACAACATAAATTCTACCGCTTCAATTGTTTTGGAAACACGCAAAAACTTTTTGCCTGCAGTGCAGGTTTGGCGACTTTAATTTTATTTAAAAAATTCATTTAATTTATATCGTGGTTAAAATTTATTCGAAGAAAAACTACTTCTATTAAAACATATAATTTTCGTTGAAAGCCGTTGCAACCCCACATAATTATCTTACTAAAACATGCAAAATAAAAGTACAGACAAATTAAACTCTGCAAAGCATTTGCAGGTGATTAGATTCCCTGAAAAAATAGTTTTAAATGAAGTTGCAGAACCGTAATTCATTTTAAATGGTAGAGTGGTCGTAAGCGCGACTCCTGAGCCTGAAGTCCTGGGTTCGATTCCCGGGTCAGGCAAAGTGCTATTGGGTTTTTTCATCAGGAAAGTCTCAGTAGCAGCCACGGAGTCTATATTTGTGCCCGGTTGATGGCAATACGCTCGCCCCCTATTTCATTGTCCTTAAACTTAACTGGCAAAATGTGGGTGTATTATTAGGTACACCCCTGCGTAACCCTACGGGAATTACAAGCGTGATATTATGTTATGTATGCTATGTATCATTATAAATTCGAAACAGAAAAAAGACACATGTATCAAAATTTCTTCGACAACTCAATTTCTCTCGCTGGCCTGGCATTCCAATAAGATGGCAGCCAATACTTTTAGATTTTCATTTTAAAATATCGAAAGAAACCAAAGTGATACCCGAGTGAAGCAATCTTCGTCTCACGGAATTTCAAGTGAAGATGTCGCCATCTTGTTATTTCATATTTCATGACAGCTGATTTGAATTGGCGATATTTTGTTATGATTTTAGGGAGGACTTAAAAAAAATGTAATGAAGCAATTAAAATAACTTCTGGGCATAATTTTGGAGGCACACTACTTATTATGCGAGTATTTTAAATTAAAGAGCGGGTATTTTGTAACGAACTTTGCAGGCATGGCTAGCAAATAATATCCGCTACTGAATATTTTAGTACCAGGAGATAATACGTAATAGAGAAGTATGGAAGATGAAGACATGCTGCGCCGACCCCAAATGAATTGGGATAAGGGCAGGAGTATGATGAATTTTACTAAAGAACTTAAAACTATTTATGAAATAACGACGCTATCACATTCGAATAAGAGTGAATATTGTGTCCACGCGCAGCGCTGAGTCATAAGTAAACAATATTTTCGTAAGCCGAAAGGACAAGAAGTTTTCTCGTTAAACTTATTACGAAATCATAGTTTACTGTTTCGAAATGGCAGTTACCATTATACCATACTATTTTACCAATAATAACGTTAACACTTCCATAATTATATATATATATTATTGATTTAATCCACCTATTTCCATTCCTTTTTCCTCATCTAACTACAGGCAAAACTCATACATAGTGCGAGCGAGTAAAGACCTTAATATTCTTTGTAAAGAGTTCTCATTTGACCCATTTACGACCAAAGAGACTGCACGCACTCGGCTGAACGCTGACTTTTTTAAAAGCGCGTAGTGCTTTCATCTTTTTATTTTTTCTCTTTCCCGTGTGATTAGTGCCTAACCTAGTGTCAGAGTGTCTACAGTGCTATTGTACCCTATTTTAATTCTTTTTGCATTTTTTTTATCGTGCTTATTTAGTGATCCTAAAATTTCTATAACTTTTTCTGTTTTTACTCGTGAAAACCTGTAATTGGCTCTGTTTTAAATATGCAATTGTTATTCATTTGTTGTAGCTGTTGGTTCTCCTACTTATAAATAAATAAATAGGGACATACACCTAAAAATTTTTAGCTAACCATCCTCTCAGTCTAAAATAACAAACATCAATTCAAAATATTAGCTAACAACACAGTTTACACCTAATAGAACGTTAGAGGAACACCAAAGTAGATTACCTATTGGGGTCGTCGGTACCATACACGGCACTCTATTACTCGACCAACTTGTATCGTCAATATCCACCGTGTCATCGTACTAGATTAATAACCATCTAAATTGAGCCAGGTTATAGGCGGGCCGTCCCTCGGTAGTAAAATTGCAGTGTTGCTAGGCTGTAATGGATCAGTTGATAAACTATTTATTTGCATAGGGTTTATTTTTAAGTCACTTAAAAATTAACGATGGATTTTTAAAGTAAATTCTCAGTAACAGCAAAGTAATTCGCAAGCAGCAAGCAGTGATAGCCTAGTGGTGTGACCGTTGGCCTGCCAAGTCATAGGTTTCGAGCTCGAACCCAAGACACGCACCTCTGATTTTTCGGAATCATGTGCGTATTGCATAATTATCACTTGCTTAGATGAAGGAAAATATCGGGAGGAAACCAGCATGCCTGAGAGATATTCCTCGACGGCATGTAAAACCAAGTCAGAGGCACATGGGAGGCATAAAAATTCTGACACCAGGTTAGGCCCTAAACCACACGAAGAGACAGCATGATAGTTTGAAGATTCCGCTCACTGCACCGTATCATACCAAGACCGTGCAAAAAACGAGCTCAACGCATGTTTTTCACCCATTCTCCCTTTCAACTGTCACGCTATAATTAACTACTCTTCATTTCTTCAGTACATACCTAGGCATTTTGTTAGAAAAATGCTTACGTTCCTGAAAGTAGAGCTACTCTTAAAAAAAAATACTAGACACCAAACAAACAATCTAGATAGAACGAAAAAAAAAACGCTAACAAAAGTAACATCTTAGAAAATTAAACCTTTTGAAATAACCTCGAAATATATACATAGGTAATGCTATATAAGGTTTTATTTCATCGAAAGTTATTAAGTTTTCGATGAAATATCTTCTTTTACACAGATACAAAAATAATATCTGTGTCATTTTAAAATAGATTTCCATAGACCAAAAATAGATTAATGCTAACAACATCTTACCACAATAGCCTTTATTAAGTACCTCAACAAAGAACACCATGATACTATTCACAACAAAGTCTTCTAGCAAGATCGCCATACTAAACAGCAACAAATCGCTTTAAAGCTGCTCACAATAGTTTTATAACACGTAACAATAGGTTTTACTGCTATAAAGGCTTTAAACAAAATCTGCCATTATTAAAATTCCAATCAAGTCTTTTGTCCTTTTTAAACGGAACATTTTGCTTATCTTAAGAGATTTTTCTTGAGGATAAAAAGTAAGATTGAAAAAGCTCAATAATGGTGATAAAATCTGTTGTTGTTCCGTTGAAATTTAAATCTTAACTGAAGTTCTGTTTTCATCTTCTTCTTAGCGTACATAATAATTATTTAGAACGTAGATGGGAAGTTTATTTGGATTACTTACACCATTTTATAAGCTTTTATTTAACTTGCCTTGTTAGTTTGGTATCTATTGGTGGAATCCTGCAGTTGAATTTCAAATCAGTTCCCCCCAACCGATTGACCTGAAATTTTGCACACACCTTTGGTTCTCGTGACAATACACTTTATGTCAGACATGATTTGATCCTGCAGCCAGGATCCATTCCTCGAGAGAGAACTCCTCGTTCTTGGCTGAAGCCCGATTGAGGTCGCATGACTGTCAACGTTTAGAAGATTGCACTGAAAACATTCCCTTCGTAAAAAGGGTAACATACCTGAATACTTTTTGTCAAGTCAGCTACAAAGCTATCTAACTTTAAGACAAGTTATGGAGCATTATTTTTAAGAATACTTAAATAACATTCAATACTCCAACTCGATTTGTAGAAAAAGATGAACCTTCTAGACCAACGATGTAAACGACACGAGAACTTTAATAACACGCAATATTGCTAATCTACCTCAGAAACAACACTTGAAGGCCTCAACTCGATACATAAAATGATAAAGTACCTCTTCAGACTTTATTAAAAGGCTTCAGAGTGGGCCTTAAAGGCCCCCAAGTGAGCACGAAAGGACAATGACCAAAATCCAAGACACGAATGAAGAGGCCACTTGATAGAACATTACAATTTACCAACTTTCCACTCGACTTTCTGCTTGGAATGGTCCAGTCAAGGGTGGGAATTGGTCACATTGTTGGTGGATAGCGATTTGGAATTAAGTTACTAGTTTTTCATTTGTTTGGTGGGAAGAGGAGTATTGCAGAATTAAGGTAGAAGAACACATGCTACGACGATTAAGGACAGGAAGGCGGTTCATGGGTATACATATTACAAAAAGTTGATTATATTTTTGAGACTTGACTAAAGCTTTGTAGACCAGGCGTTTTGATACGAATATGAGCGTTAACTTGTACACGAATAAGGTAAAGTTTTAGTTAACGTTAGCCAGTTTGCAAGAACTCTAAATAGCACCTAAATAAAGGCGCTCCGTTGGATTTCCCACGCTCCGCTCGACGCCGAGGGTTGAAATTGTTGAGGGCAAAAATACGATGTACAGATTAAGGCTCTAAGGCTTAGGTAAGTATGACTATTTTAGTTTCAATCGTATATTTTCAAACACTCTCCTAACGTAAACATGCGATAAGTATTTCTACAGGTTATTTTGAAACTGTATGTAGGTAGTCAAGATCGAAAGCCTTTTTAATCGGACTTCAAAAGAACTCTTCGAAACAAAACAAACCGACATTCTTATATTACTACCATTTAATATTTATTTCATTCTGAAAATACCAAGCAAATAAATATATCGCTCAAATAAACTCGTCTATTGGAAATATTATAACTAATCCGTTCAAAAGACTTGGAGGAGTGAAAGAAAACATTCAATAACCAATACGTGTGTGTAAAAGCTTAGTGCTGAAAACTTAAAGGCAATTTAATTAATCTGTTTCGGATTATTTGTTTTCAGATATAAATGTATTCTATAGATATTTCACAGGGAAATAAGAGATATATCGTTTCTGCAAAATGTTGGTTTTGGGTAAAAACTTTTTCTCTTTTATGGGGTCGTGGTCGAAATGGTCGATTTTAAAGGTTAAGCAGCGCTTGTCAAGGTGGGTCTGTAGATAAGTTACCATAAATTACATACCGAGTTTTATCCGTGCCTCGTTGAATCTGATTGTCATTTGTAGATCTTCGGCAATCGTTACAGGCAATCAGTGGCCCGAAAGTCTGACAACCAGTCTTACCAAGGGGTATTGTATTACCCAGTACTAACTGGGTTGTGGAGGTCAGATAGGCAGTCGCTCCATGTAAAACACTGGTACTTAGCTGTATGTAGTTAGACTGGAAGCCTACTTCAATGTAATTGGGAAAAGGCTAGGCAGATGATGAATAACTCTTTAAAATATAATAAGTATTCGAGCAGTAAGGTCTCGTCGTAACCAAGGCGATTGTTATCAAGCGTCCTAACCAAAGTGAACATCGCACAAATACGCGATCGACCATCAATATCCATAGGCAAAAAAATCCCCTTTTTTCTAGGAAATTATTGGCATTTGATACAAAATGAAATGGGGTCGGACCCAAAAATAGTATAGTAGCTCGATTACTTATTTACAATACCGAGAACGTTTGTATCCAACGACAGGTGTGTCAAAAACGTTACAGCTATCGCAAAAGAGTGGACGTTTAAATTTTTAATGTATTCAGCCATGAGGCTTTTACGCTAAAAAAGGGTTCGCATAACTTGTAAACAAATGGCTTTTTATGTAATGGAAAACAACGCATTTCTTTATTTTTCCGATCGTCAGATTCATAAGTTCATGAAAGTGTATTAAAAGTGCTGACAAGATAGTATTCATGTAGGTAATTTGAGCTCGTAGTTGTTTTGTCATTTTGGACAACGATTAAAACCGCACTAAAATTCTAATTTTAGTGGAGTTTAATATGTAGTAGTGTGTAGTGTAGTATAGTGTGTGTGTAGTAGTGTATTTTTAGTGTTTGAGGTCTACCTCGTCAGTTTGTCATCCAACCTTACGCTGTTCAATCATATTATGAGTTTGACAATACAAAAAGCACTACTTTCAAAGGCTAGAAACAATTGAATAAAGCTACAAATTGATCTAGCTCACTCTGCCGTATTGGTCGAGTGGTCCCAAGCGCGGCTGCTAAGGATGAAGTCCTGGGTTCGATTCTCTGGTCGGGTAAAGTGTTATGGGGTTTTTCTATCAGGAATCTCTCAGTGGAAGCCGCGGAGACCGGATTTGTGCCCGGTTAATGGCAATAGGCTCGCCTCCTATTACATGGGACTTAAAATATAACTGGCGAAATATGGGTGTACTATTAGGTACCTACGCCTCTGCCTTCGGGGATTGACACCTACAAGCGTCATATCATGTTGATTTAGCTTAAATAGTGTGGCTTAATACTTTTCCGTCTTGAAATTGACCATGTAGATGTGAGAAATAAAATTCTGTTTATTAATAAAAATTCTCTATGATTTTAAAAACGTTAATATCAGAATAAGAAACTAGTCGCTTATGAATTCCCGCTTACAATACAACCTAGCCTTATCCAGCCCCTTCTCCCAACCTAAGACAGAAATTGCCCATTACAGATCCAAAACTCGATGGTCAAATAAAGATATTTTTATTTCGTGAGGATTACTTTATTTTCGTTTCGTTTCAACAATAACAACGACGAAGGAAAACTCGTAATGTATTGGATTGACCACCGAAAAGGGGCTCGTGGCTACATAACACCCACTCGGGTCGATCTTCAAGGGTAAGCCGAGGTCGGTCCGTGGATGGGTCAGCTCATACTGAGTTCCCCCATGCCCCGGAATGCACGTTAAGTCTGGATTGGCATCTTTGACAGTCGTTACAAATATAAGGCCCGAAAGTCTAACAGCCAGTTGCAAGGAGTAGCGTATGTACCCAGTTAACCGTGTTGTGGAGGTCAGATAGGCAGTCACTTCATGTAAAATACTGATACTCAGCTGCATCCAGTTAGACTGGGAGCCAACCCCAAAATAAGTGGGAAAAGATTATGCAGATAATGAGACTACCGAAAACCTAAAGTACATACATATAACCCACGCCTTATTCCCATGGAGGTAGGCAGAAGCCAGAGACCACCACCTGCTAAAATCCTTACATACTCCTTTTGCCTCGTCCACGTTCACACATCTAGTCACACACGCACGTCGGTTACAAGGACTACGCACCTGACCTTTCTTAGGAACCTCACCAAGGTCAGTGGGTGTCTTTCTAGGCCTTTCTGACCCGTAGAACACCAAAGTGGTTCACCAGGTGTTCCACGGTTAACTTTCTGTACCCCTGGTTTACCTAGGTGTACCACGGCGGGGGAGTTCTACACCGCACTCCCCCCGTGAATTTGTGGAGGCCCGCGAACGCGGGCCGGCACTAGCCGGGGATCGTGGAAGGCGCACTAGTTCCGATGATCCCTGGTGCAAGTGCGGGAAGGGAACACCGGGGTGGTTTTTAGTCAGTTCGAGTCTGACAGACCCCTCCGCCTACCCCAGGGCGGAGGACATCCGTGGGGATTTTCCACCCCGGAACAAAAAAAAAAAAGGTGTACCACGGCTAACTTGCTGTACCCCTGGTTCACAAAGGTGTTTCACGGTTAACTTTCTGTACCCCTACTTCTGAATATTACATTCTATTTACTCGCTGTCAAAAGCTAGCAACACATATGGTAGTAATAATTTCCACGAAGATGTATAATTTGGAATTAATCATCCTTACTTCAAGTTAACCGTGGAACACCTAGGTGAACCACTTTGGTCTTCCACGGGTCAGAGAGGTCTCTAGGGCGTTCCCTCCTGGCTTTGCCACTCACATCTCACTTGTAAATACCTTATGTTATTCGCTTTTCACTCATTCTCTACACAAGACCAAACCATCTGAGCATACTCTATTCAATATTTGTCACCACTTCTTTTAAAATCTTAAGTAATGTTATTAAAAGTTTTAGAAATATGAAATAGTCTTATTATGATTCCGCTGTCTAGGTTAAGTTAGAAAATAGACTTTAAACGATTGACGTAGGGTAGTTATTAAATATTCAAGATAGTTATTTAATTCCGGTCAAGTTCTTGTTCCTTGTCGATCGAAGTTTATTTACGAATGACAGCCAAGGTCATTTACGTTTAGCATTTTTAGAATGGATCAAGTTAATTAACGGATTTATGATTCGGCGTTTGGCTTTATTTTTTCCAGCTAAAATAACAGAAAATGTTGAAGGGAACTCTTTTGGGATGCTATCTAGGAGTTGAGTATATGTAGCGTTATTTATTTACCATCAGATGTTCGTCGGTTCACGGCAATAGACTAGCTCCGAGACTTAAAATATATTGAACATTTCTGGCGTGATGTTGTGTAATTGTATAATAATTGTATAACGGGCTGGTGGGTGACCATGACCTGTTAGTGCAGGAATGCTCTAGTATTATTCCGAGAGTGGGTAAGAGATGGCGCTAGATAGTTGTCTAGCGCTGTCACTTTCCTACTCTCGAAATAGTCCTAAAACATTCCTGCACTAACAGATCATGGTAACCCTCCTGGTGTCGCGTATTTTACTGGCGTGATGTTATGTTTATTCATTGAGTGTTATACTAAGTGGAAGGGACACTGACTCTAAAACGTTAACCACGTAGTCAGGACATCATTCTGAATCGTCCGCATAGAAAATTTTCGTAGGTTATTTAAAAAAAAAATCTGCTGTTTCCTACATAACTGCAATACTTACACGGTCAAAATGTTTGGAACAGCTGATTTTTTTTTCATTACCGATAAAATACTTTCATGTGGGGCAGTTCAGAATGATGTACTGACTACGTGGTTACAGTTTGAGCGTCCTTGTCCCTTCCACCTTCCATAAGAAGCAAGAAGCTTTCTTTCTTCTAAAAGCTGAAATTTTTTCTCCATTTGCTTGCCGAGAGGGCAAAAAACCGAGAAATGAAAAGGTCTCGCTTAAAGCTATTACTAATTTAAACTAAGCGATACTTAAGTATATTGATTTAAGATTCAAAGTTGTATTGCGACATTTTACCTTGATCCCTACCTCAGTTTGATTTTATTCTATTTTTGAGACGCGCGAGACCCTTTTCAAGATGTTGATTATGTCACATAACGGGAAGAGTGAGTGTGTGAAGAAATGAATAATAACAGCCACTCGGATTAATCTTCAGGTTAAGCCGCGCTTGCCTAGGTTCGTCTGTGGATGGGTGACCACCCATTTTACACCGAGTTTCCTCCATGCCTCGGAAAACCAAATTTGCCAGCTTTTTAACGATGTTTTCTTTCATGATCATCAGAGCAATGGCAATTACAGAGTAGAATAGAATTATATTGTGCATAAACTGTGAAAAACTAAATGCATGCATGGATTCGAACATCATTGGTTCGAATCTAGGCAGGATCTCACTTGTACACTCTAAGAGACAGCCCCAGTTGAATGCTCTTCCTAAGTTTCCGCGCTTGGTTTGTTTGAAAATAATTGACAGTACCCCCAGAACTCCTAGCAGAGGCTGACTCCCTATTCAGCAAGTCCTCCACCCAAAAAAAAAAAAATATTTCAGTTAACTTTAAAAACTTCTACAATAAATAATCTTACATAGAGGCCTCCTTTTAGGTATGAGAAATACCTGTGCTAGGAGACGTGCAAAAGTGCACGAAGCTTCGCTTCTTCTCAATTTACAACTCTACGACTGACCATAGAGCGTGTCAAATTCATTGTTTATTGATGGCCACCAGGTTCTCGGAACTTACCACATAATTTACATTTGTAATGACTTTTTGCGATACCGATGCATAGTTTATCGATTCCACTTTATTGATAACTAGCTTATGCACGCGGTTTTGCCCGCATGGAGTTCGGTTATTGTCCCACGGGATCGTATTACAGAGATAAAAAGTATCCTATATGTTAATCCAGATTATAAACTATCTGTGTACCAAATTTCATCCAAATCCGTTTAGTGGTTTTTGCGTGAAAGAGTAACAAACATCCATACATACAAACTTTCGTGTTTATAATATTAATGAGGATTCATCGATTACGTTTGGGGGTTTTGAGCGTGTTCTGGAAGGTTCAAGTTCAAAGTTAACTTCGTGGTTTTATGACGATAATACATTAATAGTTATATTTTTTACTCTGAGAAGGTTTTATGTGTTATTGGATATGTGGTCGCAAGCGCTGAGATGACTGCTGAGCATAACATCATGCCTGTAATCCCCGAAGGGTTAGGCAGAGGTGTACTTAATAGTACACCCACATTTCACCAGTTATGTTTAAGTACCACGTCATAGGGAGCGAGCCTATTGCCATCAACCGGGCACAAATCTAGACTCCGTGCCTGCTACTGAAAAATTCCTGATAGAAAAAACCAATAACACTTTGCACAACCCGGGAATCGAACCCAGGACTTCATGCAGCAGTCGCGCTTGCGAGCTCTAGGCTAACGAGGTAGTCGCGAGGAGGAACTGCCATTTTTAATTAATGCTTTGATACTGAAATTCAATACATTTTTGACTTATAAATCATCGAATGTCCGACCCTCTGAACACTCAGGTCAGTTTCAAATGCCATCTATGGCCATCAGTGGCACTTATGCCATCACAGGTGCCTCCCAAGCCACAAAGTTGAAATGCCTTAGGCCTAAGTAAACCCTGTGAAATGGGCATAACATAATCGCTAACTCAAGTGAACACTTTAATGAACAAATGAAAGATACAAACTTCAACGTAACCAATTCAAGCCCAGACCCGTATAAATCAAATCACTTAGTATAATCAATTCATAAGTAATTGCAAAGTTTACCTGTAACTTCAAGTTGAAGCTTTTGTTTAAGTTAAACTGACCAAGTAATTTCTAAGTTACAAACTCAAGGGCCTACCGTCTACCTTTCTAATGAAACGTAACAAATCGGACCCTAGAGAGCGTTTGGGTCGGAATCTTTATGGGTAAAGGATTTTTGTATAATATTTGCGTATATAGAAGTGGTATATAAGTAGGTACTTAGTTTATGTACGTGGCGGAGTCCGTTCGTGTATTGATTTATTAGACGTACGTACTTGGAAAAGGGGTCCGGTCCGTTATCCGCTTTATATCTTGATATGGAAATATGATCCCACTCCATGTAGTGCTCATTCCACTCTTATACGGGAATATTCGAATGTTGGCTATTTTTTTGGTAAAAAGGCTTACGTGTGACTGCTGTCTCACCATGTAATCAGCTCGTAAAGAGCACACTGCTCGGGTACGAGCCTTCTTGTGGGCCGCAATCGACAACCCATTCCATACGTCTTTGATTTTTTTTTAGTTTTAAGTCATGCTTTACCAATTTGAGAGCATTAGTGGTGAAAATCACGGTTATACAACGTGTTTCATTAATATCCCATAACTCTAGGGTTAAATTCTATAACTAAAAATAATTCAAAAAGTCTTAGGATATGTGGTCCAAAAAAGCATAGTTTCGAAGATATCATCAATCTAACACTAGATTCTCGATGTGTGTAGATATCTAAGTTTCATTGATAAATTTTATAAAATAATTAATTTTCATTAAAACCAATCATTCATATTTAATTTTGAAGCTAAGAAAATACGCCGTTGTCGTATTTCACGTAATGGTGTTTTACATTAATATTCGTGACTTTGTCGAATTATTATGTATGAAAAATGAAAACAAAAAAAAAGTATAATTGATAAATAATTCATACGCCAGTTGATTCTCTGATATGGTCTCATTCATACCTTAAGAGTTATGGAATGTAAAAACAACTTGTATATCAACATTGAACCCGTATACAAGTTTTGTGTCCTTGCTATTATCCGTTGAGGAGTTCTCTCGTGAGGAGGCGATCCTGGTCGCAGGATCAAGTCATGTCTATCATAAAAATGTATGGTCAACAAAACCAAAGGAGTGTGAGAAATTTCAGCTCTATCGGTTTGGTATACTGGTTTGAAGTTCAGATGCAAGATTTGACCAATAAAATAAAAACAAACTAACCAACAAGGCAAGTTAAATAAAAGCTTATAAAGAGCGTAACTGTTGAGCATGGCCTGGGTTCGATCTGTCGGTAAAACTTATTTGGTTTTTGCGATGAGACAACTGCCAGTTGCCCGCCTGGAGCCTGAAAGTGTGCCCTGTTGTTCACTGTAATTCTAATACATATCTCCTGCTCCCATCATCAGCGAAAACATTGTATGACATGTAATGTTGTCATTTTCGACAATAATGGCATTCGTCATCTGCCCAGCCTTTTCCCAACTATGTTGTGGTCGGCTTCCAGTCGAACCGGATGCAGCTAAATACCTGTATTTTACATGGAGCGACTGCCTATCTGACTTCCACAACTCAGTTAGTACTGGGTAATACGACCCACTCCCCTACCTTACCTTACCCCTTGGTAAGACTGGTTGTCAGACTTTCGGGTCACTGACTACCTGTAACGACTGTCAAAGATCTTCAATTGACAGCCGCGACCAACGGCTTAACGTGCTTTCCGAGGCACGGAGGAAACTCAGTATGTATGGGTGGTCACCCATCCACGGACCAACCCAGGCAAGCGCGGCTTAACCTGACGATCGTCCCGAGTGGCTTTTATTATTTAGCAACGAGCTTCTCCGACAACAATGGCATTAACGAGCAAAAATACCAAAACGATTACATTATTAGAAAGATGTGAAAAAAATACACCCCACTAAAAAACACTAAGTACCTTAATTAAAGTAACATGCGTTTACCTACTTAAGCTTCTACTAACAAATACAAACCTCCTTTTATCAAACTTTTAACTCAACCCCAAACGGTAGAACCTATCAACTCAATCCGAAACACAGCTCCCACAAACAGAGCACTCAGAATATTTTTAACTCTAAACCCGTTAGCCAAACTTATCTAACGTTGGTATTGTAAAGCAAAAGCCAACATAGATTGATACTCGTAAATCCGGTTCGAACTAGTCTGTGAAAGGCTCAAAGTCCCCATCTATCGGATGGAATCGATTGTTTGACCTCAAGCTGAAACAACTTGGATAGCGTTTGTAGGGTTTCAGTTGTAGCGGCGGAGGTTTTGTGCATTAAATATTTGGGCAATTTAGCGTTCTTGAAACACGCATTTGATTAACCAGATTTCAGTCAAACCAAATGTAGCTTAAAACCTAGTAATTTACATGTAAGTACTGTATATCTTATCTCTGACCTCCACAACCCAGAAACTGGTAATACAAAACCTCTTATTCAAAGATTTACAAATAACTACCGATAAAGGGTTAAGCATGCATTTTGAAGAACGAAGGTGTCTTGGTGCGTTATGGATGGTGACCATTCACTGACTAATTCCGGCAAGTATTACTTAAACATACAGATAAGAAATGTTAAATGGATATCGTTTTAAGAAATCACACAAAAATATATCAACACCTTTCCAGTCAAGTTTTTAGTGTCTTACTTGGTGCTATCTGGATTCAGTCCATAAAATCCAACTACCAAAGTTAACCCTTCACCAAACCTTTATGCAGAAAACTAATCGTCATCATCTGCCTAGCCTTTTTCCCAACTTTATTGGGGTCGGTTTCCAGTCTTACCAGATGCTGCTGAATACCAGTATTTTACATGGAGCCTATCTGGCCTCCACAACCCAGTTAGTACGGGGTAATGCGGTACCCCTTGGTAAGACTTGTTGACAGACTTTTGGGTCACTGACTACCTGTAACGACTGCCAAAGATCTACAATAGTCAGAATAGGAATCTCGGTATGTAATGTTGGTCACCCATCCACAGACAGACCTTGGCAAGTGTGGCTTAACCTTGACGAGCGATCTTTGCGGCTGTTATTCTTTTTAGGCACGAGCTTCAAATTGTCCGAGTTCTAAATGAGTTCCTAATCATTCTCGTTACATAATGAGCTCCCCAACCCTCTTTCACTGCAACCACTAGGGGAAGTGCAGATATTCAGCAGCAGGTAACGTGGGGGTTTTAAAGGCAATCCTAGCAGAATTGGCGTGCTGTGTGGTTGGCTCGGGTTTTTACTCACCGATAGACATTGCCTTATGAGGTCTTGGATTTCGTTTTATGAAAGTGTATCTCGACGTGCTCGGATTTTTCTTAAAAGGGGTTTTGATTTTCAATGGTAAGATCATCTTTTACAGTCAGTGGTTGATGGCAGTTTAGTCTTACTTTTCGGTTCGGTTGTGTTTGTTAATTTTTTGTGTCTACATACACAAAATCACGCCTTTTCACAATGAGGGTACGCAGAAACTACAGAGTGCCGCTTGCTATAATTCTTCACCTTCTACGTCTACGTTCAGACGCCTGGTCATATACACACGGGTTGGGAGTACTAAGCACTTGACCTTGTTTTCAGTCGTTTCGTCGATATCTATAGCCATAGCATCAGCCAATGTTTTAAAAAACATCACCACACGAACAATAACATTAACGTTTGCCTACAAAATCCACACCCCATTTCTCACAAATATAATGCAAAAATACCAAATAAAAAAAAACCTCCACAAAGAAAAGAAAATGAGCCATTTTACATTCCCTCCGTGCAAACTATCTGAACCTCACCTACATACACGTTCAAATATTGAAAGCTTACTGATCGTGCTAGGAACATTTCAATTTCAATTCAATTCAGGTGTATATTGACAAAGCTGACAGGCGACTGGAATGCATTTGCTTAAAAGCCCGAACAGAAGTAATATTTTGCGTTCGTGGTCACGTTTAAAGGTTTGCTACGTTTCTATTGTACTTTATGCGGATGGAACGCGTTATTGGTTATGGCATTGGCATATTGTAAGTCGGAGCAACGGCGCGCGGGGTAACTTCGTAACACACTCGTTCTCTCGTTCCCAATGGTATTCAGTTTGTCAACTCAACGGATTTCGAATAATGTATCTTCTTCAAAATCCTACAAATTCAAATTTATTTATTTTGTGAACATAAGTAAAAAGTAGATGATAAATTAATATATAACTTCGGCTCACGGTGGAAAAGGGTGTTACTCAATTAGGGTGTTTGTGTTTTGTGGGTTGTCCTTTTTTAAAGCATCGTCACCATTCTCCTGCCCTTACCCAGCATAATAAAAAGCAGTTTTAAAAAAAATATTGAGTGGTTCGCAAGTGAATCTGTTTGTGTATTTGAAATATCGCTGTTGTCAAATATGTATTTGACATGTTCTATATTTTGATACCGGAATTCGAAGCGTATTTTCAACTGAACACGAAGACTCCTCGGCAGCCGATGCTAGAAGCGGCATTGTGAACTATTTCCATACTTGGAACCAAGCATGTTATCATGTATTTGTACTTCTGAATCTGACGGATTTCAAGGGGTTCGTGACAGCATTTTTATGAGTACTGGCTTTAAATATAGTTTGGACGCTACTGAAGGCTACAAACCAGTGGCTCAGTTCTAGGCCGACACAATCTAGACTGCCATCGACACGCTAAGAAGAAGAAGATCACTGCCATGCGCCGGTTTCGTACACTGCGATCATTTTTAAACCGTTTTTTCTTTGAAAGGTTTTCAAATAAAACTACCAACGAGCACTGCCACCAGCTCTTCGGTAGAAAATCTCTAATTTTAGTCCAAAACTGCCCCAGATCGAGCACACGACCTTTTCTATTCTTGTCGAAGAACGTTTTAGCCATTGTTGCTACGTTTCCATACAAATTGGGTCTAGCTTTTTCAATAGAATGACACGTCATGTGAGTTATATCCATCTTTCTATCGGACACGAAAATATTTGTTTTCCCTTTTTTCATCTTTTTTGTGGACGTTCCAAGGTTTTAGGCGTGTTATAAACCTGTTCGAGTCGACATTCGAATCGGCAGGATTTTTTTTTTAATAACAAAACCGAAGCAACATGTTTATGAAATCCGGGCTTTATTAAGTTTGTGTTAATGTGCCATCTGCAAAACCGATTACAATCTTTCATTCTCTTAACTCCTTCATAAATCCTTTACGTTATAAAAGTAACTCTTGAAAGAAAGAAACAAAACATGTTTATTTGGCACATGCCACAAGTGCAAATATGAAATATTATTTAAAATCAAAACATAAATAAGATAATACTCACGGCTGCGCCAAATAGGCTCAGCTAGGTCAGTTTATTGTGTAAAATTCAACGCTTCTAGACCTAACGGCTTAGGCTGCGCATTGACTGTATTATATTAATATCTTCAATGCATTCATTCACTATGAATGAAGATATTTAGTAAGAATATTTTACTACCCTGCTGTGCCAAGTGTGTAACACGCCTTACACACCATTTTTACATATTGACGGGAAACGTCGTTCCTGTATTTTCCCATTTTTGTTCGAAAAGGGGGAAATATGCCAACATCGTTTTTATAGATGGGCTTGATCCTGCCTTTACCTTTAGTTATCGATGAAGGTTCGTTAAATTATCACGTGCCAATAAACATTTGGTGCGGTGAGATGTTTTATATAACTGAATAATGAAGGCTTTTTATGTCCTATCCTAGCTGTTGCCTGTGACTTTGTTCGCGTGGACGAAGTTTCGTACAAACTTTCAACCCCATAAGGGATGAATTTCCAAAAATCCCTTCTTAGTGCACACTTACTTAATTATTTTAAGGAACGTTTGTGCATAATTTCATGCTTCTAGACCCAGCGGTTTGAGTTGTGCGTTGATCGTTCAGTCAGTGAATCAGTCAGCCAGTCAGTTTCTTACTTTATACATATATATACTAGCTTATGCCAGCGGCTTCGCCCGCGTGGTGTTCGATAATTGACCTATTAAAAATTAGCCTATGTACTATTCCAAACTGTAATAACCCCATCTCCTGTGCCAAATTTCATCCAGATCCGTTCAGCCGTTCTGGCGTGATTGAGTAACAAACATCCAACCATCCAAAATTTCGCATTTATAATATTAGTATAGATATAAGAAGATAGACAGATATAGAGTACAGACGATGTACGGTTTCTTAGTCTTTCTGTGAAGCACCGATGGTGCATTTGCAATAAAAAATAATATTTGTAGATGTATTTTGCTTCACTCATGGCGTCAAGCTTGTAATCATCGATAGGCCAGGCAGACGTGTGTCTTATAGTACATCCACATTTTCCTAATAATTTTACTTTTTACTTCTTATCTTACTTTGGAAAATTATGTTTGTTGGTATTTTGTGAGCTGCGAATAAAAACTGCGATAAAACTTTGAGAATTTATTGCTTGCACTTGCACACAAATATAGGCAGGCAATTAACTAAGCAAAAACGTCTGTTTAAATTGACAGGCCCAAATCGTAGTGAATTTTTATTTTACATGGAATATTATTAATAGCGAAACGGGAAGGTCTTGCAACCGAAATAGTGTTCTTTCTTGAAAAGACCATCTCAGACACTCATCTGCATAGTCCTCATGTGAGTTTATCAAGATTATGTCTGGACCTTAAAAGAGATTATTACCTCTGAGTTTGTTTCGGCTGTTTCTTCTCAGAGTAGTCAGATACGAAACACCGGCCTCATCTAGTTTTAAAAAAGAAGACGTGTAAAAGTGTTTGTAAAAACCTATTTGCAAAATAAACATCATTTATCATTTAACGTAACCTTTAATTTTTGTGTTCCAAATGGATTGCCTGGGCTAGCCCAGGCAATCCATTTGGAACATCAATCGGTTCATGTCCCTTTAGTATCGTATTTTTTTTCCAAATGAGTAAAAATAATGTTTCTATAAAATACATAAAGCTTTAATTACCCAGGTTAAAATAGAACGGTGTTTCTTTTGAGGTACAGACCTACATAATTTTTGTGTTCAAAACTATTTTTGGAAAAAATGTGCTGCTCAAAGATATCAATCTTTGGTGCCGTCATTTCCCACAAAGACGTCACTCGAATGGGTTCTTCTAACGCACCAAAATATAGAGCATTTTTACAAATTTATTTCTTCAAGAACGAAAGAAGTATGTGCCACTCAGAATTTAATACTTTCTTAGGTCAATTACACTCTCAAGATTATAATTAGCACGTAACTACCTAATAACGGCATAAGTACCCCATTTCGCGAATGCGGCTCTCTACAATATTCTCCTTAAAAGTATAAAATTTCCCTAGGCAGAGATTAATTCTATATGAATTTCTATTTCCCAAACCATTTCGAACTTTAGCATAGGAAGCTTAGGGTTGAATGTTGTGGTGTTTTCAAATAACGTGACTCTATTTAATTCGTTTCGGGTACCCTAATATTTGGTTAGGCTATATAAGGAAACGTTCTTTCAATTTCACGACTGCATTGCAGTTTTGACGATGCAGTTTTGTCGTTTACTTACTTTGCGGAGATATTTTAATTCTATCTATTTGGAAATGTGCTGAAAATGTGCACGGTTTTCCGATTCAAGTATTACTTTGTTTATTAAGCCTACATGATAGATTAACTGTGCAACAGTCTGGAGCACAGATATAATAAATACAGGAGATATGGCAAGGAGGCGTGGCGCTTGCGAACGCATCTAGCCGCAAAAAGACTTGTTGCCAGTTTCAGCCATTAGTCGAATGTCAACTTGCGACGTCTTCACTGCTTGTGATTTTTTACAAAATGCCGCTTTGTACAGTGGTTGTTTGCAAAAATAACACCTCTATTGTGAATTATACGAAAGATGGCATCTCATTTCACACGTTAGTACTAAAATATGATTGTTTTTCATATTAAATTCATTAAAACATTACTTCGTGATACTAGAAACACGATAAAGTACCAAAAGCAATTATTTTCATTAGGAACAACAACCATTGTTTGCTTAATACACATCGATCAATGAATCGGCTGGTCTAATAGTGCAATGGATAAGTGTTTTACTGATACTCTCACTCACACGATAGTTTCGTGAAGCGGGTGTGTTTTAGGTAGATAATTAGAGAGGTGATGTCACTTTTGTGGTTGTCGATATTTTATACGATCCCTTAGTACGAATGATTACACAAGGGTAAAAAATTAGACTATTTTTGTTACATGGAACTTTATAGCTGTTGTTTACTAATGTGAGGTACTTAATGATAAAATTTATATAATTAATTACTGAAAAATACAATTCATTACTATTTCTTGATTACTCGACTTATCTTTTATTGAATCAAGTACGGGTTTTTAATTTATTGCGGTACTCTTACACATGTATCATTAATATCATCATCACAATTCACACCTTGGTTTTATTTTAACATTTTAGCTATCCGAAGTATCCAAAAATAAAAGAAAAGTGGATAAATGCGACAGGAAAAGTTCCAAACTGGTTTCCCACAAAAAATAACACGATATTATGTTCGTCTCACTTTGAGCCTAAGTGCTTTCAACCATTGAAGAAAGACTATATACCAACACCTCGAATTCAGATACAAAAATAGTACTGTATTTTTATATATAAAAAGGGCAGATTAAAGGTAACTGAATTTCATCGATACTATTTTTTACGATTACCTCTTCACATCACTAGTTGCGATGTGTGTTTATTCTGAGTCCGTAGCTACAGGTAGAAGCCCCGCCCCATGTATGCCTGTGTTCTATTAGTGAGTTTATTAGTGTTGCTGTAAGTTTCTTTGTGTGCGGGAGAAATATGAGCTCGTGTGCCGTTCTTATAGTTTTTGCTTTTGTGTTAGTGAATTAAGTGGGGAGAACACGGCGACATCTGAACACGAATACATTTGTTTACAAATCATATCTCCTGTATTTATTATATCTGTGGTCTGGAGAGACGTTCCAAATTGTTCCAGTTTAAGGTTGTATGTTGATCTGTGTCTTCTTCTTCTTTTTGTCCGTATCCCATGTTATTGGGGGTCGGTGCTGCCGAATTGAACTGTCAATCGTCACGCTATAATTTCTTCTTTTTCCTGCTGATATGTGTATAAAATCTTAAGAGTCATGAAGTGACTAAAGAAAAGAAAACCCAAAGCTGAGTTGATTTTTTACAATTATTTAAAACTAACTTATGCCAGCGGCTTCGCCCGCGTAGTGTTTGATAATTGACCCACGGGATCGTCCTACCGGGATGAAAAGTAGCGTATGCGCTATTCCAAACTATAATCTATCGCTGTGCCAAATTTAATCCAGATCCGTTCAGCCTTTCTTGCGTGATTGAGTAACAAACCTCCATCCAAACTTTCGCATTTATAATAGTAGTATAGATATAGATTAAGCAAGCAAGTTCTCGAGCTTGTCTTCATCTTCCTGTTCTTCTGCAACGTTACTTGGGGTCAGCGCATCGCGTTTTTTCTTCCGTTCTCCTCTGTCAACCATCACGCTATAAAGTAAATACTCGTTTTTCTCTTATATCTTTAATCACACATGCCATCGTTCTTTTCTTCGGTCTTCCAAAGTTTTTAATTTTTTAATGTCTAAATAATCAACCGATCATCTCGTTACTCGTATCAATATCAACCTAGTTACCTCAGGACAGTAAGTCCAAAGTCAGTTCTCCTATATTAGCTATCCATTTTCTCTCTAGAGAATAGTAAGTGGTGTGTGCTTTGTATCATTTACCTGTACGTTTATCTTTGAGAGCCGAATTTCCCAACGGTGTTGAACTGGCACAGAATGGCATGCATTTTGTGTAAAACCTGATCATCTACTTTTGAGGTTGAATTGGTAGCTATGTCTTTGAAGCAATGCGGATTTGTTTTGGAAGGACTATCTTTTAATGAAGGGTATTTTTATTATATTGTAAGAAAAAAAATCGTATACATCACGTCATGGTTAACCGAATGCACCAGTCATAGCCTAGTGTTGTGACTGTTGGCCTGCCAAGTCACAGGTCTCGAATTCGAACCCAAAACACGCATCTTAGATTTTTCGGAATCATGTGCGTATTGTATAATTATCACTTGCTTCGTTGAAAGAAAACATTGTGAGGAAACCAACATGCCTGAGAGATATTTCTCGACGGTATGTAAAGACATATCAGAGGCCCATGGGCGGCATAAAACTCTGACACCAGGTTAAGCACTAACTACACGATTAAGAAGTTAGCAGAATCAGTATAAAAGTAGCCATACACGCTAAGTAATGCATGACAGATTTAAATGTGTAGGCAAAACCGAGTTCCTTTCCAAGAATAACTGTACAGTTATCTCCTACACACGTCTAGTTTTGCCTGTACGGTCAAACTTAGCGTGTATGACTGCCTTAAGTTAGCCTCTCTACTGAAACTCCGAACCGCTCGAAGTGAAAGTGTTACCACCGACGTGTCGACTATACCTTCAATGATATTTTTTGTGATTTGTCTAACAAGGTTTTTCTTTTCTAAAAATTATGAGGAGGGAAACCCCATGGAAATTATCAATTTCTACTTTGGGACAAGCTCTTCTTATTTATGAAAAAGACTGCTATTTCATAAAGAACAGTTGAATTAGTTTTTCATATTTCGGAGTTGGCCCTCTTTGTCTACTTTTGCTTCCTAAATTAAGTCCAAATTCCCTAAGCAAATCGATCTGTCTATATCCAGAGCACCTAGTAAAATTCGCACAGCGCCCGGACTCTATCAATGCGGAGACGAGGACAGGAGCTGCATAAAAGCAAAGGTGTATCCCCCGAAGCTATGCAGAGATGTGCGATGCGCAATGTGCGATGTGTATGTGTGTGTGCGAGTGTGTTTGTGTGTGTGTACGTATTTTACACACTTATTATCTATATATATAAAAATGAATTGCTGTTCGTTAGTCTCGCTAAAACTCGAGAACGGCTGAACGGATTTATCTTATCTTGGTTTTGAAATGTTCGTGGAGGTCTAGGGAAGGTTTAAAAGTTGAGAAAAATTCGAATAATTGCCGGGAAAACCCTCAAAACAGCACTTTTCTATTTCCCATACAAACGTTTTCTAAATAAAATGGAGAGTCAATTTGTAATTTATTACCGCTGCATAAAGTTCAAATTCGCGTGCGCGTTGGAGGATCTAATGTCGCGTTCCGAAACTCGACAAAAGTGAATAATATTTGACATTACACATTCACTGTCATTGGCTCAGTATTATCCTAGGATAGGATACAAAAGCCATAAAATAAAGAAGAAGAAGAATATTTGACATTAGATTTGACAACCAACTAATAATATGTCAATCCATCCTGTCGCACTTCAGAACACGGAAAAAAGTATTACGATATTGTGTTACGATATAATGTATGAGTGCATCCTTCTATCTTTGTGGCTACGTGCGCGAGAACTTTCTTTACTTTGGTGATCCTTTGTGATAGTGACATTCCAAGTAATGTGCTCTTTTTTTGTTGATATTTTGTGACAGTGACACTTTACTGCTAAATGAGCGAGAAATTTTCTCAATTTGATTTACGATGCCGAGGAGGAGACGACCTGACTTAGGTCGTCGCAGTCAATCAAATGTGCGAAGAGCTACCTCATATGCTAACCGCACTGATGACAAGAGTAGGATAGGTAGGTGGGTACTAGGAGAGTAGGATAGGTAGGCAAGTAATAGGAGAATAGGATATGTAGATAGGTTCTAGAAGGGTAGGATAGGTAAGTAGGTACTAGGAGAGTAGGACAGGTAGGTGGGTACTAGGAGAGTAGGATAGGTAGGTAGGTACTAGGAGAGTAGGATAGGTAGGTAGGTACTAGGAGAGTAGGATAGGTAGGTAGGTACTAGGAGAGTAGGATAGGTAGGTAGGTACTAGGAGAGTAGGATAGGTAGGTAGGTACTAGGAGAGTAGGACAGGTAGGTAGGTACTAGGAGAGTAGGGTAGGTAGGTACTAGGAGAGTAGGATAGGTAGGCAGGTAATAGGAGAATAGGATATGTAGGTAGGTACTAGGAGGGTAGAATAGGTAGGCAGGTACTAGGAGAATAGGATATGTAGGTAGGTACTAGGAGGGTAGAATAGGTAGGCAGGTAATAGGAGAATAGGATATGTAGATAGGTACTAGAAGGGTAGGATAGGTAAGTAGGTACTAGGAGAGTAGGACAGGTAGGTAGGTACTAGGAGAGTAGGATAGGTAGGTAGGTACTGGGAGAGTAGGATAGGTAGGCAGGCAATAGGTAGGTAATAGGAGAATAGGATAATTATGTAGATAGGTACTAGAAGGGTAGGATAGGTAGGTAGGTACTAGGAGAGGAGTAGGATAGGTACCTACCTAGGTACTAGGAGAGTAGGGTAGGTAGGTACTAGGAGAGTAGGATAGGTAGGCAGGTACTAGGAGAATAGGATATGTACATAGATAGGTACTAGGAGGGTAGGATAGGTAGGTATGTACTAGGAGAGTAGGATAGGTAGGTAGGTACTAGGAAGTAGGTAGATAGGGTAGAGTAGGTAGGGTACGTGGGGTAGACAGGGTAGGTAGGGTGGGTAGAGTAGGTAAGGTAGGTGGGGCAGGTAGGGTAGGCGGGGTAAGATTCATTGACTAATAGGCGGTACGAAGTTCGCCGGGACAGCTAGTACCTTATATATTTATTCGTTTATACACTTTATTTATTATTATCTGACCGTGACATCACTTTGGGCCCTATCAGAATACCAGCGCCGTGACTTTTTTTTTAATGTTACCGCACCATGCTGAGATAGGGGCCTTTTGGCCTCGTACAGGACCAGTTTAGTTAGTCTAATTTTAATATATGTTCTTAAGTTTCCTTTTTTTAAATCTTGTTTTATTGTTAGGTCACCATTTTGTTTTGTCCAGTGCGAGACTAATAAATACTTATTCTTTCTTTCTTTCAAAACTGCACGCCGCTCACAGCACACCGTTCACCGCACGCCGCCCACGTCTTATCTCCGCTGGGCTAAAGAATTACAAGACATCTCTTCTTCTCGATGCTCAACCGTTTTCACTAAAGCTAAGCAGAGACGAGTAAATAACGAAATTCTATTGCTGGTTCACAACACATCTCTCTCCTCTCGTCTCGTCTCCGCTTCAGTGGAGTCTGGCCCTAAGTAGTAAGTCTGAAGCACTAACACAGGTGGTAATCTTCAGCCGAGCGGAGAGGATTACCAAACGAGGCGAAATTAATCAGACTAAATGTGCAGATTCACTAATGAAAATCTACTTTAAGGATTACAGGTGTTTCTGTGAATCATATATTTTACTAAGTGTAATATAATAATTTCTCCAATGGTGTGATCATTGTAGAAATTATAAAATCATGTTGTAAATTTATCGATTCCCATTACATTCGTGGATTTTCCCTAGCTAATTTAATTTGACCTTGTTTACTGTGTACTGGAAAGTAAGATATTTCTGCGAGGTTTAGTATAACACACAAATATGTACATTATTTTCCCTGAACAACTAGAGCCATTAAGTATCTATAATAGTCATGTTAAACTTAACATTAAAACTAACATAATAACGTTAGTTGGTGGTTGGTGGTCGGTAAAATCCGACACCAGTCTGTACTGACATTTAACCGAGCGAAGCAGATAACTATACTGGCAGGTAAACCGTCCGTTACCAGTTTTGCAGTCTTAACCCGATACAGGAGCTTATACAACTTCATTGCAGTAATGTACTTTGTTTCGGGGCATGTACCAACTTTTATAGCAGTGAGAAAGGGATAGAGCTATACAAATGACGTCTAGCTCCATTAATCAAATTGGTTTTAAAAACACTTTTACACGTCACATCACGTTATGTTTTAAACTAGATGGGACCTGTGTTTCGTACCTGACCACTCTGAGAAAAAACAGCCGAAACAAACTCAGAGGTCGCCGTCTTTTAAAGACCAGACAATGGTCATGACATATGAGGACCATGCAGATTGGTGTCTGAGATGGTCATTCGAAGAAAGAGCCACACAGATTTGAGCCTTGTTTTCCTACCGCTGAGACAGAAGTTACTTCTTCATGAGAGGGAATGGGCTATAATCCACCAAGCGGGCACAGTGAGGATATCACATGTCTTCTTAGTTTTGGTACTAGGACATGCAGCTTTCTTCACGATGTCTTCCTTCACTGTTTTAAGAGCAGTGGTGATGAAATAAAAATCACAAAGTAATGTGCCTGGCTGAGGAGGAGCTCGTGGCTAAATAAATAATAACAGCCACTCGGGTCGTTCTTCAGATTATGCCGCACTTGCCTAGGTGGGTCCGTGGATGGATCCCCATTACATACCGATTTTCCTCCGTAAATCGGAATAAGGAAGACTAGCAGCTTAACGCTAGTCTCGGCTGTCATTTTTAGATCTTTGACAGTCGTTACAGGCCCGAAAATCTGATAACCAGTCCTACCAAGGGTTTTCGTAATACCCAGTAGGTACTAACTGGGTTGTGAAGATCAGATAGGCAGTCGCTTCATGTAAAATACCGGTATTCCACTGCATCCGGTAAGACTGTGTGCCGACCCCAACATAGTCGGGAAAAGGCTAGGCAGATTGTGAATGTGTCTGGCTGGGTACCCAGGACCTGTAACTCGTAAATTGGGCCGCCAACGCTCTCATACTGAAGTAATATTAAAATAATACCTGCTACAAGAAGTGAAGCTAAGACTCCAGTATTACTTTAACTGTACTTGTTGAGACATTAACTTAATTGAGGTCTTGGGTTTAAGACAAAGTTTGCGAAAGCGTTCTGTTTTGGTACAAAGGTGTGGCTAAACTACGGTTTAACTTTAACCGTTAGTGATAATCTTGCCAAGGTTTTGTGTCAAAGTTTTGGCAATTTCGTTTTAAATCTTCGCACTTCGGGTTGCCTCGTTTGTTTAGTGATTGCTAACGCTTCGTGAGTATGAGGTCCTGGGTTATTTCCGGGTTTGGTAAAGTGTTATTGAGTATTTCGCCTTTGAAGAGAGAAGAAGGTCACAGTTAGATTTAAAACGTGATGACCTTAAAGATAGACCTTCCCACCTGCAGCTATACTCTTCAATGCCATCAATGCTGTTCTGAAATTGCCGCTTTGTGCTCCTAGTTTTTCTGCCAAAGTTGAATATGCTAGTCATTTGAGAGCACATGAGAGACAACACACCAAAGCAAGAAAGCCATCGAATGCAGTGGCTGTGGCCAAAATTAGCTAGATGGCATTATCATCATCTTTGAGTTTTTCCAGCAGGAATCTCCCAGAGTGGCAAAAGGCTCGTCTTCCATTACATGGGACTTTGGAACAATTTTGGTGTATTAAAGGTAAGCAACATTTTAACCTGTTCTTGTAGGAATTACAAACAGGGTGTTCGTATATATTTATTTGTATCTTTAGCATAGAAAACTGCTATCTCATTTTAATATTTCTTTGCAGGCACAGACGTTGCGCTGCATAAGCGGTTAGCTGTTACAATATGTATAAATATTTGCATGACCTGCAACATTTTATGAGACTTGCGTTTGTAAACCTTTGCAAATGCAACGCTGTTGGGAACAAATCATGAAATTGGAAAAAAACACACATAGTTACCAAAACATCAGAAATCAAATTATCAAGTGGGTCAAAAATCCATTACAAACGAACATATCCGAAAGGTTAGGCATAGGTCTCACACCTATATATTTATAGTACACCCACATTTTCGCCAGTTTTGATTAAGTCTGTTGCAATATGAGGCGAGCCTATTATTTGTTGCTATAATCCGCTTAGATCGATTTCTAATCGTTTTAACACTTTCTCTATGTCTTATTATCAGAGATCGGAATGGGTAGAGTATATTTGCCTAAACTTCAAGGAAGTAAGAAACATGTGGATTATACCACCCTCTAATTTAACAGCTTTATTTCTAAACTTAAAAATCATACCGGGATTTTATACGGAGTTATTATCCACATGTTTCATACTTCCTTGAAGTTTAGGCGTTTATCTATTCCAATCTCTGCTCAATATTCACAAATTTCTCTGAATGAACATTATTCTCTCACTGCTCTCACAAAAATTTTACTGTTTTCCTGGAGAATATAATATGTATAATGGAATTAACACAACACTTGCCATATACCCACTGCGGAGATCAATCTGTAAATTAAATTTTTGTAAATGGTTGAAAACTTTAGATTATCAGGCACATCAAACTCAAAGCATTTATTTCAATTACATTACAGTCAAGGCGCGTCCTGCTTGATATAATGACGTTATTCAGTGTATGCCGAAACAAGTGTGATTGCCCTGACCTGGTGACTGGTTTGTGTTACCTGGTTCCTCGAAGAGTGCATGGACAGGAGGTCCGCACCAGGCGTTTGTTCGCTACCAGCGTTTGTAGATCCAATGCTGGTGTGTGCTCACCGCTATACCGCTTAGTCGAAACATACAATACGCGTTTTGGTGTAATAGACATAATTATTCCTGAGCAAATATAAATTAAAAAATTGTATAATTTAAATTCTAAAGGATCAGCAGTTGGCTCCATAAGTTTTACAAAGTGTAGGTATAGTTATTTATAGGATACGGACCTGTTTGATATATGACGCATGAATTATTATTATTTGTTCTTTTTGTACATCTTTTATAGAATATTGTTTACCTTTTTTTTTCCTTTAAATTCTTTTTCTAAGTTTACCCTGATACAGTTACAGTTAACGTTTGCTAACAGCTTGTTTTTATTATAAATAATATAGTAATCTGTGGAAAAAGTTGTGGGTAGTATATTCGTTATGTTTTATTTTAAGGCAGAATTGTTTATGCTTAATTTACTACTGTTTGTTTTCCCAAATGTAATAAATAAATAAATTAGACCATTACAGGCAGTTTTGAATGTCAAAACACAAAAAAAATAAGCTACAGTCCCAGTCACAGGGCATAATAACTTGTGAAAGTACTGTAGTGTGTGTGTAGTGTGTTGTGTGTACTGAAAGTCTTTTGATTCCAATCCGTTAACCTTCTATCTGCACACAAACAAACACACACACTATCTCTGACACACAAATCACACATGTATGTGCTTCTAGAGTAATCATTTTTCTTTTAATTTTTATTTCTTTACAACATTCTCTACCTACTATTTAAGTAATGTCATCACTCATGAGTTGTTAATTTATTAATCTAAATTAGTTTGTATACCTGTAAGTCTTGGGGGCGTGGTGACCCGTAACACACGTATTGTATGCCTATTTCAGGCACCAGTCTCTCACAAATATTCACCCTATAAATTAAATTGAATAATTCCTGTCCACTGTAACGTTTGTGAGGAGAAAAAAAAATTAAAAAATCAACCGTCAAAACCAAAAAGGAAAGTCTATAACTCTATTTCCGAAGCGAACGAAAATTTGCGAAAATAGTTGAACAAAAGCTAGTTGAAAGTATAAAAGCAAGTAGTATAACGTTATTTGAATAGTTTACATATTCCATTAGAGTTTCCAACGGGGCGACAATTCGGTTATAAAGTTAGAGAATAGAACCTTCTAGAACAGGGATGGCGAACCAATGGCACGCGTGCCATTGATGGCACGCGACACAATATTTTGGGCACGCCGCCGATTTTAACTATATATATTTGAATCTACCGATTGTATGGCCTGAGAGTCATTGTTTCCAGATATGATTAACATTATAAGACTCGCTTAGAATCCGTTTGGCAGATGACTCCAGCCTGCATTCTACTAAAGTAACCTCTTACAACCCTAATTTAAGTTATTTGTCATATAATCTGCAACACAGAAGTCAGACTAATGTTATTCTAATTAGAGTTACGTATAATTGAAACATGTATTACTATACAGTGCATGCACTGTATAGTATTTTTTGGATAAAGAGTTTTGAGTCGTTAATTTCCCAATAATCACTAAGTCAAAATTATTTGACGGCACATCTACGGCCTTATTAAATATTTCTTTAGAAAAAATGGCACGTTGAGCCATAAAGGTTCGCCACCCCTGTTCTGGAATATTCGCACCAAGTGATGTTTGGTCAGCTATTTTTTCGTTTTTACTAGCTGTAAGGAAAGCATTTTAAACGGATATTGTGTGTGAATTTAAAATTTTAACTTTAAAATTCCTATACATTTTTTACGGGGTTAGTTCAATACCTACTCATGTTTGTGGGTTTATAATTGGGTTTAAGAAGAATGGCAGAAGTAAGAGGAGGCCTTTACACAACAGTGGGTGATTCCGGGCTGAATTGATGAATGATGACTTAGGTTTAAACACCATTATGTACTTGTAAAAACGAACGAGCGTTATACTACGGGTCTTAAGATTGACCAGTATTACATCAACTGGGACACAACCATCAGTGGCACTTAAACACTAGCACCGCGCCTTGCTTATCTTTCACTTAACCTAAAAAAAAATGTTTAAAGTGTATTGGTGCAATTTGGGACTAGGACAAGTCTAACGGAATGATGAAATTCTTAATTTAAAAGTCTCTCCACAGAGACACAATCAGTCCCAACAAATTCGAACCCTAGGCCGTTGTGGAACTTCCACTTCTCATACATTACTAGACCTCGCACACTATGAGGGCACGACCATGACTTTTGGCTGCAGAAGCTTCGATCAGAAAGAATGTTTGATGGCACAACCAGTCGCCTGATTAGTTTTGTTCAAGATAGGGGCTGGTCATGTGACAATCCGTGGTAAAAGTCCCTTAGCTATGACAGTAGCTAACCTAATGCCTACTAATAAATTAAATAATGCTAATAAGAGTTACAAAAATATGAAGTAATTATAATTTATTATAAAAATACTAACTTTCTACCAAAATGTTAGAACTAGAGGCCCAATCACGAGCGCGCGCTGTGTAAACGTTACGTAAATACGTCCACCATTACCATCGTCCACCGGTACGATTAGATCATTGATTTTTGTACCTTTTATCTAACTTCAATTGGCTATAAAATAAATACAAAAAAAGCTACCAACAAATAGACAAGCACATGACAAAAAGTGAATAAAATATGTTCGCTCTTTATTTCTTTCTTTATTTTATTTACTCTCAAATCAAACAGTCATCAGATCGAATAAAACATGTAAGGGACTGTAATAACGTTTTTTTTTTTGTCTTCTGTTCCGGAAATCAAATGGAAATAGACGTAATAATAAAAGCCTGCCAAGTGTGGTTTGTATCACGTGTTGAAAGAATATCGTATTCCTGGAAATTGAAGAAAATGGTTGTGGTATATGGTGAAATAGAGCGATACTTTCTTTTTTATATGGTTCTGTAGAACCGTTCTTTTGTTTTTTTTTAAAGGTTAACAATACAATATATTAGGCATGTTTATGTTAGGCAGAGGCGTACTTAATAGTAGGTACACCCACATTTCGCCAGTTACATTAAATTCCCATGTGATAGGGGCGAGCCTATTGCCATCAACCGAGCGCAAATTCAGACTTCGTGTCTGCTACTGAGAAATTCCAGATGGAAAAACCCAATAACACTTTGCTCGACCTGGGAATTGAATCCAGGACCTCAAGTTCAGCAGTCGCGCTTGCGATCAATAGAGAAAAAAGGTAGTCCAAGCCAAACCAAGTCCGGCAAGTTAAGAATACTTGGCTAAGATATGATAACAACAAGCCAATAGCACAACCTAAATGTAATCATTAGAAAGTTTGACTTCATATGTACGCAAAATCATAGCTCTAAAACAGAAATGTAGAATATGAATCACTCTTAGGAAGTTTGGATGTTTGCTTTATAACGGATCCCTGGAGTACATAGCATGAAATCTTGGCAGGGAATCATATTTTATTTCATTGAGGTTTTATGTCAACATACACACATACTATGAATAATCGTAAAGCCAAATAACAAAAAAAATAACCGACTTCTAAAAAAAAAACCAAAAAAATTGAAAATAACTTTACTTTCGGAAGTCGGTGACTATTACTATATTAGGTACTTGTTTCATTGAGTTTTTTGCCACCAACTTCCGAAATTAAGTTATTTTGTGTTTTTTTTTTTTGGACGTCGGTTATTTTTTTGTATAAAGTTTTTATTTTACCCTTTTTAGTTATCGTATCACACACATATCCTTGAAAAGTATCAATTTCGCAATTTCTTTTACTTGGATGACATATTTTTTCCAGCTGTTTTGATTTAAAAACCATTCTACTGAACCGATTTTGATGAAATTTCTATGAGACCAATCGAAAAAAAACCTTTGATATAAAAGAAGAATTTTCAAATCGATTCATAAATGACGAAAATATGAGGTAACAAACACAAAAAAAAATGAAAAAAATACAACCGAATTGAGAACCTCTTCCTTTTTTTGAAGTCGGTTAAAAATTGTTATAATGTGGGTTGCTAACACTCTACTTACTTTTGAAACACGTTTGCAAGTTGTGTTGCTGAGTTTAACGCATGTAGAAGAGACATGGTTTCTTTTCAGCACACCTTTTTTTTAAACATGGAAATCTTCATGAATGTCGAAAAGCGGAGGAGATTTAGATTTCTGGGGTCTGTCAGACTCGTACAGACCTTGGGCTGGGATGCTGGAGTACTTGCGCGGTTCGTTACGCTGTCCTAGCTAGGTGCTGGCCCACATGAACATGCAGACCCAGTCGCTATCTCCTCCAGTCGCCAGTTCCTCATGAGATCCGCGCGCGGGACACGGCGCGCCGCCGTCTGGGGTCTGTGTCTGTTCAGGTGGCTGACTCTTTTCAGCACACCTACAAGCCCTTTTGCGGTCTATGTCTTCAATTGAAAATTCATAAAATTTAATTCCCACCCTAAAATAAAACCAACCTTAATTTTGCACATTTTCAACAACGTATCAAAAAACTTCATCAATTTCCACAAAATAAAAATCGCCACGTTACGGCTGTGGAAGGTTGAATACGCAATCATTAATCAAGACGTGTTAATGATGACGTGGTGTTTACGTAATTAATCATTATCGTGAAACACCGGGTCAGGTGTTTTTGTGATGATGTCAGTAATCGATTTTAGAGGGTATATATGGGTTCTTACGGTGATCGGGTTTGGGATTAACTTGAGATTTGAGGATATAGAGAGGCTATAAAGATAATTGTATTGAAGAAATTTGATCCTGTGTCACAGTCAGGGCAAAATTTTGCAATATGAAATAATTGCTTAGTTTGATAAACAACATTTTTAACCGACTTCAAAAAAAGGAGGAGGTTCTCAATTCAGTTGTATGTTTTTTTTGTGTTTGTTACCTCATATCTCCGTCATTTATGAACCGATTTGAAAAATTCTTCTTTTATGTGAATGAATCTACTTCCCGATTGGTCCCATAGAAATTTCATCAAAATCGGTTCAGCAGTTTGGTTTTTAAATTAAAATAGCTGGAAAAAATGTCATCCAAGTAAAAGAAATTGCGAAATTGATACTTGACAAGGATTTATGTGTGATACGATAACTAAAAAGGGTAAAATAAAAACTTTTTTGCAAAAAAAAACCAGCTTCCAAAAAAACACTAAAGAAGTGGAAAATAACTTTACTTTCGGAAGCCGGTGGCAAAAAAGTCAATGAAACAAACAATAGTCACCGACTTCCGAAAGTAAAGTTATTTTCCACTTTTTAGTGTTTTTTTGGAAGTCGGTTTTTTTTTTGCAAAAAAGTTTTTTTGTGCTAACGATTTTAATAGCGTTATCTCATTTATCGTTAGTGTACCTATTCAAATGTCTTAGGTTTAATTAACCCCATGTTTCTGTCTCACTTTTTGTTATTTAGTTAATTACTAGCGACCCGCCCCGGCTTCGCACGGGTGCAATGTAGATACTTATGTTTTCACTACTATAATATGCATGTATTATATATATATAAACCTTCATCTTGAATCACTCTATCTATTAAAAACCGCATCAAAATCCGTTGCGGAGTTTTAAAGATCTAAGCATACATAGGGACAGACAGACAGACAGCGGGCAGCGACTTTGTTTTATACTATGTAGTGATTTCCTTAGTAGTGCGCTTCTGAAAGTTCAAAAACATTCATTGCGTTATTAACGTTGTCGAGTAGACCAAATTTTGAAACTCATGAAGCTATGGATTTAGAATTTCCTTCAAAATCATTCAGATTGCGATGAAGAATGTAACGCATTATACCTACAATATAATCCCAGAGCATACTAAATGAAATAAGCCAAGATATTTTCACTATACAAAACAGAAATAAAGCCGTTTCTCTAATTCAGTTGATCGTAAACATTTCAATCTGTTTTTCATGGAAATCAAAACAAATTAGTGAAAGATAAATGTTTAGATAGTAATAATAAACTGTGAGTGCTTTAACCTTAAGGGCTATTAGTCAGAACCGTTCGTGATCAATCAGCCAGTTCTACTTGGAGTAAAAGTCGTATTTATTTTCCTAGAATTTAGGAAAGTTTTTATTTTTTGGAGGGAATTGCGGGCACTTACGTACTGAGGCCCTAGAGAAGCTCGTGGCTAAATAATAACAGACTCTCGGATCAATCTTCAAGTTAAGCCGCGCCTGCCTAGGTTGATCTGTGGATGGACCACCCGTTCCGAACCGAGTTTCCTCCGTGCCTCGGAAAGCACGTTAAGCCGTTTGTCCCGTTTGTCTCGGCTGTCATTTTTAGATCTTTGACAGTCGTTACAGGCCCAAAAATCTGACAACCAGTCTTACCAAGGGGTATCGTATTATCCAGTAGGTACCAACTGGGTTGTGGAGGTCAGATAGGCAGTTACTGCATGTAAAATACTGGTATTCAGCTGCATCCGGTAAGACTGGAAGCCGACCCCAACATAGTTGGGAAAAGGCTAATTAGATGATGAAGTACTGAGGTCAGAGCACGAGCGCGCGATGTTAACGTAACGTAAATATGCACGTCGATTTTAAAATTGAAGTACACGTTTCACGTATAATATTTTCATAATTTTAAGAATTTATTAATATCTACGGATGATACTGATTGTGCTTGTTGCAAACAATTTAACTGAAATGCTACGAGATAATTGTATTTTCGATTCAAAAATCGACGTACTGTAAGTTACGTTTACACCGTGCGGTCGTGCTGGGGTCTCGGTAGCCTCGGTTCACTTGTTTTTTACCTCATTTTGATATTTTCTCAGTCTTACAAAATGCAAGATGATCATGTTGGGTTTTTGACATAACATACATAACATAACATACATACTCGTATTACACATAACAACTAACACTTAACATATAATATGCTTGTGTGCAATAATGTGCTTGTGTGTGAGCAGTGATAGCCTAGTGGTGTGACAGTTGGACTGCCATGTCATAGCTCCCGAGTTCGAAACCAAGTCACGCACCCCTGATTTTTCCGAATCATGTGCGTATTGTATAAATTATCACTTGCTTCGGTGAAGGAAAACATCGTGAGGAAACCAGGATGCCTGAGAGATATTTCTCAACGGCATGTAAAGCCAAGTCAGAGGCCCATGGGCGGCATAAAAACTCTGACACCAGGCTAGGCACTAACCACACGATAAAAAAAATGTGCTTGTGTGTACACTAAGCATAAAAGAGAACAACTACCTACTTGATTTTATTTTTAAACCTAAAGAATTATAACTTTTCTTTAAAAAGTTGCAAAACCAATCGAGCAAAGTGGGGAAAAATTGATTTTCCTAAATTGTTTGCCGAGTTCGTAAACTCATTTATTCAAAACGTGCTTCGAGTCAGCATCTAACGTCAAAAATTACAATAGAGACAAATCCCTAAGCGGCCTTCCATCTAATGTAAAAATAGTAAGTACCGAAGCTAGGGACCTTTAGGGGCGCGGTTCCAATAAGAGCTATTATAATAACTAGCAACTAAGAACTATTTCGAGAACAGCTAAATTGCTAATTGATTTAAAAGGTAAGACAGAAATGGCAATATAGGTAGTAGTTTCAGGTAAAGTATTAACAATTAGCTTTTGGAAATTATCCCATGGAATCATTTTAAGCCAAGCCTATTAATTATAGTCTAGTGTTGTGACCGTCGGACTGCCAACTCGAGGTTTCGAGTTCAAACCCAAGACACCTCTGATTTTTCTGATTCATGTGAGTATTGTATTATTATCACATGCTTCGGTGAAAGAAAACATTGTAAGGAAACCAGCATGTCTGAGGGATATTTCTCGATGGCATTTAAAGCCAAGTCCGAGGCCATGGGCGGCCTAAAAACTCTGACACCAGGTTAGGCAATACCTACACGAAAAAGAAAGATTGTAATTACATCTATTCATTCGATTTCAAAACTTCGTTCACTGACGAAAAGCTTCACTATAACCGAGTGCCATACTGTTTCTTACACACTAAGCACTAGTTCACTACTTAATAGTTCATAGCTCCCAATGGCACCTCACCCTTATTGAAAACTTTTCTATCTCCAACCTTAGCGTCAAACAAAAGAAATACAGTATCAATTTTATATTTTCCATTTACTAAAATCCTTGACATGGTACAGGGAGTGATCACTAGTGCTATCTAGTCACTACAGTGTATGGAACCGTCTGGGGAACTATTATGTAGTGAGAGGATTTCAGCTGAGTGATAAGATGCACTGTACACTGGCGTTCACTGAAAGATTCACACTGATATGACTCGGTTTCATATTCGTGAATATTCTCATTCATTTTGGAGGATGGAGTGAGGCTTTCGTTTGTAGATGATTTTTAGAGGGTTATTTCGTGTAAATCTCTGAGTATATAGAAATATCATACTTTGATCTTCCAAAATGCGAAAATAAGTAACTGACCGTCGGTTTATTTATTTGGTCACATTATTATTATTTTATGATTATTTATATTTGTGAACTAGTACGTGGAATATTTAGCACACCCGTCTGTTCTTCTTACGTTCGCAATATGTAGGATTTTATCCTTAATTGCTTCATAATTAAGAAAACGTTTGCAAAATAACAAAAATAACACAATGACGCAATAAACGTTGTTGAATTGACAAAATGAAAGGCATTGCCAGTTTAACACCCGTACCTTTAGTCAAGTTAAAGTAATTACTTGAGCTTAAGTAATTACCTCCTTGCAACATACAAGAATTAAACGCAGTAAGAACCGTCAGAGACAGCAAAGCTAAGAATTCTATCTTTTTACAGTTTAACTTTAAGCAATTACTAAACCACATAATAAAATCGTATCTTAAAAAAAACTACATTTACTCAAGACTTGTTAACACTTTGACTTGTTTATAGATACGTGTGTTAGTGTGTTACGAAATAACCCCGCCCTATTCGAACTCAGCCATAAATATAATAAAAACAATAACCATGTTAAACCTTCCCCAACCCAACTTTGTCTTGCTCCTAAACTGCACTGAATTTACACAAATATCTGACCATTTTCTACAAATTCAATTACCACTGTCTACAATCCAATTGCAAAAGACGCAATTTTTCATGTTTTTAACGTAGCAAAATATTGTTTTTAGATGGTGGGCCTAATTTAATGAAATACAATTTGTTTACAATATATAACGATCCCGAGAGAAATCACTGGAGATGGAACCTTATCTGTTTTTATTAATTAAAATTATATTAATAAAGCTTTTTTGTGATTTTGTATTAAAATGTGTAAAAAATTATTAACAAACTTAATGAAGATGGATTTCGTTATTTGTTTCTGTACATTTGAAGTTGAACGTGGCTAAATTATAACAGCTGCTCGGCTTCAAGGTTAAGCCGCGCTTGCCAAGGTCGATCTGTGGATTGGTGACCGTCCATTACCTATTTATTTTAATATTTTATTTATTTACCTACTGAGTATTCGTGCCTCGGAAAGCACGTTATGCCCTTGGTCCTGGCTGTCATTTGTAGTTTATTGATAGTCGTTACAGGTAGTCAGTGGCCCGAAAGTCTGACAACCAGTTTTTCTAAGGGGTACCGAACTACCCAGTACCAAATGGGTTGTGGAGGTCAGATAGGCAGTCACTCTTTGTAAAATACTGTTATTCAGCAGCATCCGGTTAGACTGGAAGCCGATTCCAACATAATTTCAGCTGAAAGATGTTTGTTAGATCCATTCAAACTTTTGTATGTATAATATTAGCAAGTAGGTAGTATACATATATGTACTTTAGATTCCCTCTCAAATAGAGGCATGTGTTCTATCAGTTAAACAACAAAACAAACATTATACACATACACATGAAACATTATGGACTGGTTGGGATGAAATAAATTACACAAACAATATAAACAATATTGTTTTTACATAAACGTCTATTTTAAGATTTCCGGCGAGTTGGTACAAAATTCCCGGGCAATCCCTAAAAACATCAAATAAAATCCACCTGGCGTTTCACACGTAGGTACAAGTTTATGTAGGGACATAATGTATGTGGAAAAAAACATTTTCTCCAATAGGTTCTTAAGTAACAGTTTCTTCTCGATCCATCAATAAGTTTGTTATTGGCTGTCAATAGTAGCTGGAACGCGTATGCGAGAGACACAGATGGCGCCACCCGCGGCGTAAACATGTAATTTAGGCGAAACCTTATTAGGTTAAGAAAAATTGTATGGAAAGGGGAAATAGTCGATTACGTAGCCTAAAATAACATCACGCCTGACTGTATTTTTCAGAAGCGTTAGTAAAAGTTTACTGCAACTTTGTGGGTATAAAGTCCCTTACTGAAACCGAAGGTTACTTGTTTTTCCCGTCTTTAAATTATTGTTCGAACTATTATTTAAAGTGATTCTCAGCTGGTATAAAAGGACTTCGTCAGATTAACGGTACCTCCTTTATTATTACCGTAAAACGGGATGAATTGGAACGCAGGGGTGAATCGAGACAAAACCTTGAAAGGGATTTTAACTTAGAATTAATGTGGTATATTGTCAACAAGCTCTCTAAATAATGAAGTATACTTAAGCAAATAAAATTGAGTCCTTGTTGGTAACATACCATGTTAATTCCACGTTAAAATCCCTTTCAAAGTTTTGTGCCGAGGCACCCCTGCATCTCTATTCACCCCGTTTTACACGGTATTGTTTTTATTTGCACGTCATTTTTGTGCTACAAATATAGATATATTTTTTCTTCTTTTTTTTTTGGTAAAACTTATTTCTTTTGTTTAAAGTGTTGTTAGATATTCTTCTTCTTTCTTTATCGTGTGGTTGGTGCCTAACATGGTATCAAAGTTTTTATGCCGCCCATGGGCCTCTAACTTGGCTTGACCTGACCTGGCAGTCCAACGGTCACACCACTAGGCTATCACTGCTTCGACTCTTGCTGTGCTGTGGTTAAAATATAATTTTCAGCAGTATAAAAAGACTTCGTCAGATTCACGGTACCTCCCTTGCAAATATTGTTTCTGTTTTGCACATCATTTTTCTGCAACAGATAAAAAAACTTTTTTTTTATTTAAATTAATTTAAATTGTAAGCAATTGCCACAGCGTTGGTCAATATTATTTTAATTCATAAAATAGTCAAGTTTCGTTTGTAAGTGCTCCTTAGTTTCCGCCGAGCTTTGTTGAATGACTTTTTAACTTCGTGATTGAGTATACCTCTGTGACTCATTCTCAAGAAAACTAACTTAGTTCTAAAAGTTTTTATTTATGGCCTAATAATATTTTAAAATTCTACTTCGCGTCCTATAGACAATTTCCAGGTAAACCAAAGAGTTGGGTAGTTACAAAGTTTTTCAAACAAAAATTTACAACTATGGTAAGTAAGAAAATTATTGTACCTACTTTGAATTTTGTAAAATGTTCAAAATTATGCGAATGAACTCTAAATTGTTTGATGTTTTACCAAATTTTTATTATTCAGAGTAAATTTAAGGTTATTTGGAATAAGTTACAGCCCGTTCACACGATGACGATGCATTTTTATTGACGTATCGTCTTTTTTCACGATCTTAATGCCCGTGTTCACACGCATCACGAGTCGTGAAAAATTACGGACAAGTCTTAAATCACATGTTGTCTTTTAAAAATCATGTACTTACGTCGAAAAACACGAATCGTTATTTTTTTTGCCACGGATTCACTGATGCGCTCGCTCCCGAAAAATCACGGAACTAATGTGAACATAAATTCGTTTTTTTTTGCCGGATCGAGATAAAACACGATTCCGCACGCAATGTGAACGTCCATCCGTCATAACGTATCGTGTTTTATAACGATTCGTCAATGACGGAAGCCGTTTGAACGGGCTGTTACAGTGCCTGAGAAAAACAGTGAGACTTTTATAATTTCAGCATGTGCGTCTCCATCTAATTGTAATGCTCAGATATACTATCATAGGGCGATTATAATTGCAAGGCATCATCTGCCTAGCCAAATCAAATCAAAATATTTTGTTTCACACAGGCCTATATTATGTAAATATGTAATTGTTTGTTGTTCCTCAGTATGGAGACTGGATTTGTGACCGGTTAATGGCAATATGGCTTGTCCCCTATTACATGCGACTTAAACATAACTGGCGAAATGTAGGTGTACTATTTTATAAGGTACATTAGGTTCCTCATAAAATAAATAAACAAATAATGTAATGTTCCTTTATATAAACTGTCCGAAGGGGTCTAGCGATCAGACAGTGAGAAATCTTGATCAAAATAAAGGTTAATTTGTCTGCTATGTTAATGTCACAGAAGATTAATTTTACCCATCTCACGGGACGGCGAAAGGGTTAAACTAATTAACGCAGATTAGGACCTACAGCGAAACACAATTTTATTAAAATCTACTTAATCATAAGGGAGGCTGACAATTTATTATTGGGACAGTTGGCAAACATCCAGGCTATATAAGATTAGTTGGTGTGTATGGTAACTTCTACATTTAAATGCCTTTGTTTCCAACCTATTAAACTGAGAAACGGTCTAGTCCGCCATCTTTGGGATTCCACTATATTGGATTTAGAATGACGTCACTTAGCTAACCATGCATTGTCATCCAAACTAAAAAAGTCAAAGTACAAAATTTTAGGTCGATTTTTGATGATGGGTAGTCAGTAACAGGTGAAGCCAATAAAAATATGGTAAAAACGGTATGTAATAATGTTATAAGACGCAGCACCAAGATTCCAAGTATGTCACATTCATTTTTGTTTTGAGGAACTGCGTCATTTCCCGGATAACATAATAATATTTTGTATCCATCTTAAGAAATATATTTTTAACCTTTCTTTGAGTGGTTCGCCTAAAAAGTTTACGAGTGCTTAAAAACGCCTCAGGGTGTCTTAAGAAAAATAATTTGACCAATATACGAGTATTTACACTCAAAGACGCATATTTTGAAAGGAAAAGTTATGAATGAATTTGAACCATCATTCATAACTTTCGGATCTCGTTGAAACAATATTTATCACTTTTGATCTTAAAACATAACATAACATCACTCCTGTAATCCGTGAAGGGTAAGGCAGAGGTGTACTTAATATTACACCCACATTTCGCCAGTTATGTTTAAGTCCCATGTAATAGGGGGCGAGCCTATTGCCATCAGTAGGATATTATTGGGCATTCTACCCCACCTTCCGTTCCATCGGCTCACTCCGTTCGCCTCGTCACTCTCGGTGGAGTAGAATGCCCAATAATATAAATGAAATCCTACATAGCGCAGTAAAATACTGGTTCGGCGCCTATTCCGCCCAGTGGATTAAACAGTGTAATAAAATACTGATGACTTACCTCGATCAAGTACCGCAGATTCTCGAATTGAGCACTAAACCACTACTTTAGTTGACAAGTTTTATAACACCAAGTTTCACACATAACCACTACCTTAGCTGACTGTTTTTATAACAACAAGTTTCACACATATTTCGTTTACTAATGGAACTATACGAACATAGTAAGCTATAATCCAGGACAGATTGTCTCATGTCTCTTCACAGAGCAAGAAATAGCATGCACCTATAGGCACACGCACATTCTATTTCTGTGACCCCAGATTGGGCACCAAGGACATCTGAATTATAGGATACTGTAAACATTAAACTAAAATTTGGGACAGATTGTCTCATGTCTCTTCACAGAGCAAGAAATAGCATGCACCTACAGGCACACACACATTCTATTTCTATGGTCCCAGATTGGACACCAAGGACATCCAAATTTTAATTTAATTAACTCATACAGTTGGCACTAGCTTACATGTTAACAAATAAGGGAGCTCGCTGCTTGAACCATTAGCCTAAAATTCAGGACAGATTGTCTCATGTCTCTTCACAGAACAAGAAATAACATGCACCTACAGGCACAAGCACATTCTATTTCTGTGACCCAGATTGGGCACCAAGGACATCTGAATTATAGGATACTGTAAACATTAAACTAAAATTCAGGACAGATTGTCTCATGTCTCTTCACAGAGCAAGAAATAGCATGCACCTACATGTACACACACATTCTATTTCTATGGTCCCAGATTGGACACCAAGGACATCCAAATTTTAATTTAATTAATTCATACAGCTAACACTACCTTACACGTTAACAAACTACTACTGGTTGCTTTGCTGGTCTGTTAATCTGCGTTGTGCTTTATTAAGATGCTTTCGCACTCGTACAATTGCCTTCGAAACGGTTCGTGTGCCGTCCCGTGGTCATCTATTGTGTCATACTCTTTGTAAAACGCCTGACAACGGCGCCGGAGCGCCGATCGTGTTAAGCTTTCACAGTAGGAGTAAGTGATTCTTAAGAATCTCAAAGTTTGCAAAATTGCGTGTTGTAAATTTGCAGTGTTCGAACTTTGTTACACGAGGTGTATGTATGAGTCATTTCTATGTATTCAACAATTACACTGTAAGATGATCGCTGTGCATGTTGCAGTCATTGATTAAAATTGATCTTTATAGGATTTCCTAATCAATGCAATTAATTTAAATAGAGGATGATCCTAGGAACATCATCATAAAGTTTCGTAACAAATTGTTTGAAAGATGAATCTTAATATCAGTACCTACTGAACCTTTGCATGAAATGTTTATAAAAAAATCGTTTTAGACGTTAGATGATATTACTTATATTGATGTTAAGTTTTACTGCAGCATATTAGTGAACTAACTTTTTGACGCGAGTTCGTTTACATAGATTATTATGCACAAAAAAATTTTTCAGGATATTTTTCTTTCAGCACGTCTTACCTTGCATCTTTGAAAAAAAATCATTTTTTTAATTCACATGTGTGATGTCATGCGGAGTTTTACATCAAGGTTTAAACAAACATACATACTTTATTATAATACGTAATGTATTAATCATAAGTGTCATGTATCGTCGTCACCTTTGTCGGCGAGGGTAAAAAGCTGGTTTTTTATTTCATTTCTCACGATAAAATTGCAATTTGACGGAAACAATTTTCAATCACTACGATTTAATTAGACCTAAGTAACATAAATTAATCATACAACTGTGACAACATGTAGTTAAGGTTTAATTTTGTAATGGGATAAATATTGCTGAAATGGTATTTTTTATGAATAAAATCAATCAATTTTGATCACAATATTACATTCCCTTCAGTATCTTCCAGTGATAAACACCGGTTACCTTCGCTATATAATTAGTTACGTTATACTCGTACAACCTTCAACTTTAAAAAATGTAAGTAAGTACTACTAACTTTACTGAATTTGCTAATGTATTTATTTAATCACTACCCAGCTACGGACCTGGTTTCTGCCTGCCGGCTGTTGTATCGGAAGTCTTCATCAAGTCATAGTTATAAGGTAAAAAATTAATCTTTATTTGCTCCATTTCAGGTCTGACTCCGATTCAGAATTCCAGACACGGTCTGCAGCTGTAGCCGAGGTTGCGAAGGTGCAACCAAAAAAGAAGGTGTCGAAGCGCAAAGCTCTCGAGAGCACCACGCCGTCAGAATCGAAATCAAGGTAATTTTGTGTAACTGCTTTTAACTTTAGGTGTTTGTTGTGTATGTTAAGTCAATTTCGAACTGTAACGCAGAGAGCGCTGAAATCAATTTCCAATTATTATTCCTTGCAGGAATGTTTACAGTTAATTCATGAGGTATTTTTATTGGAATTAATATAACATAACATCATGCTTTCTATCCGCGTAGGGTTCGACAGAGGAGTATATAATACACCCTCAATTCGCCACTTAAAAAATAAATGTAATGTAATGTGTTGTGTAAATTATTATAAATAAGAATTATGTTAAATTGTTTACAGTAAACGACGCACTTCGAGCTCGGACCTTTTTGGCTTGGTGGACTACATTCCGTCATCGACCTCAATTGGAGACTTCGGTTCGAGCCTCTGCAGCCGTGTCGCCAACGGCAAAGTGCGACGAACGGCGAACTTAACCGGGGACTTCTATGTGGAGGTAAAAGTCTACAACAAGACCGAAGTTGCTTCCACCCCTAAAGAGGATAGGTGGAAGAAAGCCTCGGTGGTTCTAAAAGTGCAGCTAAACCGTAACACGCCGCAGTGGGACGGACTCCAAGTTTTTATGAGACGGACTCATGAATTATTTGATGATTCTGAGCCCGTCTTTTATAGTGACAATATAAACATAAAATAAATATTTAAGTTATTGGGCACCAGGTATATTCTATTATATCCAGGTATTTTTTGTTGTACATCATAATCTTAATAATAATATATTGCAACATCTAATAGTAAGTTTAGAACTATTTTAATCTAAAATGCCTTTCTGTACTGTTTGTAACACATCTGTTGAGCGCAGTCACTGGACAGGTCACCTACGTAGTACTAATCATAAAAACAAAACAGTTTCACATTTTTGCGATGGTGTTGAAATAATACATTCTGCATTTCGTAATCGTATAGCTTCTTATAGAATTGTCGATCCGTCTGAGAATTGTTCTCTAGAGCCTTTTCTTAATAATATTTGGAGCAAAATTAAAACGTTAATTGACATGTCTCTTAAAAAACATACTTGTATAAAAGTTAATTTCGAATATTTTGCGTTGTTTTTAATGTTTAAAAATGATTCTCAGGAGATGAAATCATTTGCCACAAAAAACGTTACTATACATCAGAATTATGAATTTGATTCATTATCGTCTCAAGTAAAAAACATTTTAACAAAAAAGATAGAAGAATTTCAGGACCGAGACAGTGGGTGGACGTTCTTGAGCAGTTCTCATTTGGAAGTCAATGTTAACAAATATCAACCCTTACGCGGTTCGGGCTTTATCGAATTGCCTTCTGCAATAAAATCGAAAAAAGCATGTGTTAATATCCACAATAATGACGAGTATTGTTTTTTATGGTCTGTTGTTGCTGCTTTATATCCAGCTAAGAGTCACCCTGAAAGAGTATCTTCTTACCCTGATTTTCGTAACGTGTTAAATGTAAAGGACATGTCATTTCCAGTGAATTTCTCAGATATTGCGCGGTTCGAAGTGAATAACCCCGAAATTTGCATTTACATTTATGGTTTAAAAAATGATACTGTCATAGGACCGCTTTACAAACCAAAAGCCTTGAACGGAAAAGTGATTCATTTACTTTATTTAGAAAGAGATGATTTGTCACATTACTGTCTCATTAAAGACTTGCCGCGACTTGTTAAAAATCAAATAACAAAACACCACAGTAAACTGTACTTTTGTGACGTTTGTTTAATGTTTTTTAATTCATGCGATAATCTTAGTTCGCATAGTTGTGGCGGGGTCGCCACTGAACTACCTCCAAGGGGTTCTTGCATACAGTTTAAAAATTATAATAGAAAGCAAATTGTACCATTTGTTATATACGCAGATTTTGAAACAATGCTAGAACGGTATGAATCTTGTGACCCTGACCCCACTAAGGCGAGTACTGTAACGCGACAGCGACATGTGCCTGTAGCTTTCGCTTATCATATCACGTGTACGCTAGACGAAAGTCACAATCGTTACGTTTCTTATCGCGGCTTGGATTGTGTATCAAATTTTGTGAAGTCTATCTACAAAGATTCAAAAAAAATTTACGATATTTTAAAAAATAACGCTCCTATGATTTACTCAAATGATAATGCTCACGACTTTGAAAACGCGATGACATGTCATATTTGTGAACAGTTCTTGTTCGGCGATAGGGTTCGCGATCATTGTCACTTGACTGGTAAATATCGTGGCACAGCTCATAGTTATTGTAACTTACAATACAAACTACCAACATTTTTGCCAGTATTTTTTCATAATTTGTCCGGATACGATTGTCATCTTTTTATAAAAGAATTAGGTGAAGCTCCTGGATCTATTAAAGTGATACCTAAAACAAAAGAAAACTATATTTCATTCACTAAGTTTATTCCGATTTCTACCGGGGAAAGCATCCAGGTACGGTTTGTAGATTCTTTCAAGTTTTTAGGAACTAGCTTAGAAAAGTTGGTTAGTACAATGAAAAAACAAGACTTTAAACAATTAAAATCTTATTTTCCTAATAAAAAACAATTTAACCTACTGACGCGCAAGGGAGTGTATCCATATGACTATATGTCTCAATGGGAACGTTATGAAGATATGTGTTTACCCTCTAAAAAATATTTTTTTAACTCCATAACTAATGAAACAATAAACGACGAAGACTATGAACACGTTCGATCTGTTTGGTCAGTATTTAATATTCAAAACATGGGTATGTACACAGATTTATATCTCAAAACAGATGTTCTGTTGCTAACAGATGTATTTGAAAATTTTCGAAAAACTTGTAAACTACATTACAATCTCGATCCCGCGTTCTATCTTACAGCACCAAGTCTATCTTTTGATGCAATGCTTTTAAAAACAGGAGTTCGATTAGAATTGATTAGTGATGTTGAAATTTTTAGAATGATACAAAAAGGTATTCGAGGAGGTGTTTGTATGTGTTCCAAAAGACATGTCAAAGCCAATCATAAATATTTAGATACTTACGATCCAACCCTTCCAAATTCATTTATAATTTATTTAGACTGTAACAATTTATACGGTTATAGCATGTGTCAATCCCTACCCTATTCCGATTTTAGATTTATAAATAGACAAGAAATTGATTTTTTACAATTGAACTTAGCAGACATCAGTGATACTGCGGAAAACGGTTACATTCTTGAAGTTGATTTAATATATCCGGAGAAATTGCACATGGAACACAATGACTTTCCCTTTTGTCCAGAAAAATGCTTGCCACCTGGTGGTAAGAATAAAAAGCTAATACCAAATTTGTATGATAAATATCACTATGTTATTCATTACGTACATTTAAAAAAATGTTTACAGCACGGTTTAGTATTGAGAAGGATCCATCGCGCTATTATATTTAAGCAAAGTTGTTTTTTAAAGCAATATATTGATATTAACACCCAGTTACGTCAAAAAGCAGAGTCAACTTTTGAACAAGATTTTTTCAAATTGTTGAACAATAGTATTTTTGGAAAGACCCTGGAAAATAATGAACATCGAATAGACGTTAAGTTAGTAAACAAGTGGTGTGACTCGAACAATAAAACGAAAAAGACTGCTTGTGCTGAAAAACTGATAGCCAGTCCATATTTTCATAGCACCTCTGTATTTTCTGATGATTTAGTGGCAATCCAAATGAAACCTGTACGTATTATACTTGATAAACCAATTTACATAGGGTTTGCAGTATTAGAATTATCTAAGACTCACATGTACGACTTTCACTACTCTATCATAAAACCTTTTTATGGTAACCGAATTGAATTGTGCTATACTGACACAGATAGTCTAGTATATGATGTACAGAGTAATGATGTTTACAAAGACTTTAAGCTCCATTTTCTAAAATATTTGGATACCAGCAATTATGACTGTAACAATGACTATAACTTACCAATTATTAATAAGAAGGTTCCAGGACTGTTTAAGGATGAAATGGGTGGCAACATTATCAAAGAATTCGTAGGATTGCGCTCAAAGCTTTATTGTATTAAAACGTTAAACAAAACAATTAAAAAGGCAAAAGGTACAAAAAAATGTATTACTAAAAATTTAAATATGTTAGATTATAAAAATGTTTTGTACAATTCCAATGTAATTCGCAAAAAAAATGTATTGTTCAGATCAATAAAACATGAAATATACACTCAGGATGTAAATAAAATAGCACTTTCAAACAATGATGATAAACGATTGTTATCGTTTGATAAAGTTTCTACTTTAGCCTGGGGTAACGCAACCATATTTATGTAATGCGTTACCATTATTTTTAAATGTAAGTAATTACAGTAGATACATTTTTTACAATGTATTTTAGATAACGTCCTAAATGTAAAGACGAAATATTATGTAAGTACCTACTAATGACTATTACCTAAAGCAGGCTCCAGATACAAGTAATGTGTAATGTAATTGTAAAACATATATTTTCTTGGTGCCAAATAGATTTAAAAATAGATATTATTATCTTTTTACTTGTAGCAAATAATGTTAGAACTTATTTAGTAGTTAATTAATTTTAAGAATGTTTACGCGACATTTCGTAAAAAATACTAAAATATTTACTAACTTTTTATATCGTATCCTACTTAGACGTATCATGTTTATTAAATCATGTTTATTATTCATTTCCAAAACTTCGGACTTTAAAAATTGTATGAAATGTCGTGCCGCATGAACATGATGTTTTCTTTTATTTGTAATAAATAAATAGTATTTTAAGATCACAATTATATCTGTTTCATTTCCATTCCTGATTGATGACAAAGTCACGGTGCATCAATACAATCATGTTTTGATCCAGGCTGATATTTGCTAATTTTTTCAGAATATTGTAATTATTTATATTAAATTAAATAATGACGAAAAAATAAAACATGAAAACAAAATCCAGACCGGAACAAATACTTATTGTATGTTCCGTGCGGGAATCGAACCCGCGACACTAATTTGGCGCAATTAGTCGCAGCTAGCAACACGCTTATAACCTAATACTTACCATTGTGATGCATCAAGACGAGTTCATAACCAATGCGCCAAACGTGTCGTCGAAAATGTGATAAAATATTGGATTGCTTTGAAGAAGCACGCGCGGTGCAGAATTTGACACCGAACAGGTGCTCGGGCGCAAGCTTGAACATGTTGAAACATGAAATTGAATCACAGCATAATGCTTTATGGAGTCTAATTGCATATTATTGAGTAACATCCATCATTAGACAGTCAGCCGGAGCGGTCATATCACATCGAGTAAAAACGAAACGAAATTGTAAGTATTGTACAAGTACCCATCTACTTATAAGATTATTTCATCATGTTTTTTTATGTAATTTAGTTAATTATTATTTTGTTTGTTTCAGATCGTTGACAATGTGTGATTCTCCAGATATTATCGACTTCTCACAATACGCTCAAGGTTATCCGACTCCGAGTTTAAGTTGGCATATCCCTGAACAACAAAGACCTGTCAACAAGGAGCCTAGAGCAAGACAAGACTACGAACCTGCCAGCAAGAAGCCTAGAACAAGACGGGAGTGTCTAAAACAGAAGCCATATCTGCATACAAGTCAATCATTCCTGATAAACAATGAGAAGAAAAAAGGTTTACGACTGATCCAGGTACAAGTGTTGGATATCAGTGAACAACAAGAACCTGCAAGTGATAATCAGGACATGGTAATGTTAAGTGTGCAGTATGTAGTGACTGAATCAGTGGATCATGTTATGGATGAGACGCAATCGTTAATTAATAAAATATCAAAAAAACTTTGTGGAGATAGATGTTATTATTAACTGGTGTCATTATTTTGTACGTACCTACTTTATAAGTTGTTGTGTAAAATTTGCAGTAATAAGTAATAATAAATTATGTAAGTAATCTACTAGTTATTTGGGTATATTAATATTAGGAATGTATACCATTTATTTGCTTTCTTATTCTTTAGTGTTTTGAATGTATAAAATGTTAAATATGAAATAATTATATATGTTTTACTGCAATTAACTCTTTGTATTTTATCTTGTACTTATTATTTTTGGGTAGGTAGTTATAATTAGATTGTAATAATTGCAAATAATGTAAAAAAGTAAATAAAAATATATTCTTTCATAATTTAATTTACGTTTTTTTATTACTTATTAATACTCGAACTCTAAATTAGCTCTAGTGTGATGTATAATTGTAGGTTATTTGCTTTCAGTATTTTTATAATTAAATTTAAATTTTACATGTTATAATTATATCATGTTACTGCAGCTAATTTAAAGTTTGTTATGTAGGTTACCCTGATTATACTAAATAAAACACTCATAAGTAGATAGACATTTTTTATTAACTGTTCAACACAATAATAATTAAAATAAATTAAATACAGACATGTTATTATCAAAATACCATTTCCTTATACAGATAGCATTATTCAACGCACAATTCATTTTATGATTCACACAATTAAAATCAATTTTATTTTTACAAAACCTTCTTTTTAATTCTGAAAAATTAGGGCATCCCTTCTCACCTATGTCGATAACTTCACAGTTTGCACATAACTCTTTAATCCATTTAATCTTTTCCAAACCCTTTGTGATAATTTTTTTATTTTCTAAGAATGGTAAAATTACACGTTGAAACTCTTTGTAGTCTATGTAACCCTCGCTCCAGTAAATTCCTCGATTTCTTTCTAACCACCTCACCTGCTTTTTTTCTTCTTGTGTTAGGTAATGGAATGAATATGGTGGTTTTACCAAGAACGTCTGTGTATGATCCTGACTCGCAATGGCCAATTCTTTGACAATAAAATTATTTATAGAATCTTTAAATCCTTGGAGTTCCACTATAATGGTATCCGCCTTCATGATATCTTCTTGACAATGCTGCTTAAGGGTTTGTATTCGACAATGCAATCGTTCAGAATGAGACAGTATGCTGAAGTTTTATCTGGTATCTCTGAATCACTCTCAATTTCTACTCTCACATCCACAACCGGACCTGTCTTTAGATTATCCGCTTGTCTAGAACAATCAATGACAAACAGCGGTGCTAAATCTCTAAACTGTTTTTCGCTTAATATGGGCTCCGGACGACGTCCATAATACGACTGTTGGAATCTGGTGTATTGCTCGTATAATAAAGCGATTCTGTTATTAGCAAAACTCACATTTAGGTTTTCATACGGAAAATAAGTTGAATTGAGGTACACTCTAACGTTTCGAACATGACAGTGATCGAATTGAGACATGTCTGAACTTGCATTGCTTTTCCTATTTGACTGTAGCCCGATAATAACGTATCTTGGTTTTTCTATTTGAGATGAAGTTTTGATAGACCAAGTATGTTTTGTAGTTTTAGGCAAAGCTGGATATTCGTACAGATCCCAATTTCTATATATCATTTGAAGTGGGCGATCTTTTTCTAATACTTTTAACAAACCAATTTTTTCTTTGTCTGATACTTTAACATGCGGTACGCGCCATATGATTTTATTAATCTGAACATCATCCACTACTTCGCCAGTATTCAGTTTTACAGCGTTCAAATTAGTATTACTTCGTAACAATATCAGTTCATGTCTACTATTTATCACGACTTTTTTAAAATCTTCAGCAAAACCGAGGAGGTTACAAAGTGGTATTGAAGCAGAAAATCTTCCTCCATCAATATTTTTTATACCATCAATATTCCAGCCCCAAGCATTAGACATTTTTGATTCACTTTCGTTCATTGAAATTAGTGATTTCATGGTTGTTGTTATACCTGCATTTTTTATTTTGTCAATCTCCACTCCATTTAGCTCATACCTAATGTCTTGGAACAAGTAGAGTAGAGCATTGTTCGTGAAATTGACACTAGTAGCTTTGTCCTTCGTATCTTTTTTGGTAACGTTAACAGTTCCTTCCAAATATAGGGTGCTAGCTGATGGTAATATGTACAAGTCCTGTTGGTTGATAGATATGCGGATTTCATCGTTCCTGTTAAAACTCGTTACATAGGGTTTGTAGGAATGAAATTCGATTCCTTCTATAGTAGTATCGCAAGTAGGAGCGGATAAAACGTCTAAGATATTCATTTTAGCAATCCAATTGCTCTAAGGAATGCTTTATTGTCTTTAGTTAATTTTATTTTCTTCTTAGATAGAGGTCTTATTTGATAGGTAGCTCGAGCAGAACTGATATTCTTAACTTGTTGAGACACATTTTTATTGTAATCAATCATTTTTTTCTTCTAAGATGCAGATACACCTGCACTTCTTCACCACGTAAATTGATTAATCGTTTGTTTATATCTAACAACCTGATATGTATGCAGCTTATGTTGTTTTGATTGATTGGAAAGTATATTGCGTTCTTCGGGATTTCTATGATCCTGTATCCAGGTGGCACATTAAGTGCAAATTCGTGAATAATATGACTGGGTTCACCGTTTACATAGGAACCGCTTACAATATCACATTCAATCCTGACTACGGTCGTAGGTAGAATGTTGACTGGAGACTGTGACACATGCCATTTATTTGCTTTCAAGATTTGTTTATTAAATCCTAATAGTCTTCTAAAAGAGTCTTCTTTGATAAAATTAATGTCTTTTGTACAAAATATTGTAGTTTTTAATGTATTATTATTGCACCGTAGTTTGATAGCTGCATCTTTTATTTCGGATTTTAAATAATCGCTGACATCTTGTAATTCATAAGTGCCTTCCGGTATTTCAATAACTTCATTAATGCCATAATAGAACTTATTATTACTTTTATCAATGTTTGGAATAGAATTAAATGTTGAAAAGTGCAATAATGCACACTCATATTCTCCATCTAGTTGCAACGTATTAGGATAGTATGTAGTTAACACTGACGAGTCTCCAGTTATCGACAAAGTGAGTGACATCTTGCAAATGATTGAAATGAAAGAAAAGTATATATTTTATATTACATTTTTATTCCAAAAACTCCACAAATAATTTAAACATAAATGACCACAATTGACTGCGTTAAATTTTTGATATCTTGTGTAGTTATAAAACACATTACAATTTTTGAAATATTGCATCAATTCCATGGGAGGTTTTAAATTTCCATAGCTATCAAAGTATTCACAGTGATTGTATACTTTAGCATAAGCTACCCAATGCGTTCCTTCGTTCTTAGAATTGTCTAAGTTAACGATACCACATTCAATGCGTTTCGGCTTCCGAGGTAGTTGATCCTTCATGTAGATCCCACGAAAATATGGGATGTCTCTTGAATAATTTCGGATGTCTACATTAGTTAGAGGTCGATTGGGTAGCATATTTTTCAGTTTTTTGAAGATGTTATAAACAATCCTTTACCACTTTTATACGGCTTAATGTATAAACCCTTGCCCAACACTAAAGCCTCCATAGCTTTATTATGTCGTTCTGTTTCTTGTAAATTTTGTTTGTTTGCTTTGTAATCATTGACGGTTTTTGCAATGCCAGCTGCACCCCCAGCTAAAGTTCCTAAAGCAGATAAACCAGCAAAAATTGGAATTAAAGGCAAAACTCCCCCAGTCTTTGGTATGGGTATTACTCGGGGTACTCGAATTCGATGATGAATGTTTGGAAATAACTTTTTTGCGGCTAAGTAAGCTGCTTTTATTAAAGTCTTACTATCTTTGCATTTGAGTTTCTTAATTTTCGATTTTATTTTTGAAACTAAGCTTTTAAATGATTTAATGCCGGATCCAGACTTTAATTTCGCTTTCATAACTTTGTTAACTAGCCAAGAGCTTAGTTTTTCACCTTTCCCTGCATCTTTTGATTTAAGTCTTTGTTTAGCCATGTTGAGTAGTTCTAAATCGGCTTTGTGACGATTTGATAAGTCTGTATGGTTTGTATACGCAATATCGTGTTGCATGCAAGCTTCGTCTAGCTTATTTACACCTCGGTCACCTCGCGCTAAGCGTTTGTGAAGTTTGGTTCCTGGTCCGCAATAATTGTATCCTGGCAAATGAACTTCGAATGGTAGATTATTAATTATGCCGTTAACTAGTCCACCCCCTTGCATTATTCAAATTATAATGATCGGATTTCAAATGAAAAATGGTTATATAATATCTTAGTCCATTATTGCAGCTTTTTCAATCCAACTGTTTTCTGCACTGTTCAGACCTAACCATTTAACATACAATTTATTTCCTTTCTTTTTCAAAACCTTTTCTATCAAATATACATCAGGATAAATAGATCTTTGCAGTTCTTGTTCGTAAAAAGCTCCTAATATGTCTTGCTTTCGTCGATCTTCTATGTGATATGTTACTGGTAAGGTTTTATTTACCTTTTTTATAATAAATAATTCAGTCGACCAATTAGGAGTATAACCTTTCTCAAAATTATGTTTGTATTTACTTATACGGACACAATCACCAACTTTGAATTTAGGCTTCCACGGAACTAAATCATGTTTGTTTATTTTTTTAATATTTTCTTTGATTACTTGTTCATTACTTTTATTTACATCTACTGGTTTAAATTGAATAGTGCGATGTTTTGTGTTGTTATATCTCTTCAATGTATCTTCCAATGGTAGATCTAACCATTTATAGTTTCCATTGAGACTAAAATATTTATATAATTTATTTTTTACAGTTCTAATCAGTCTCTCTACAATTGATGCTTTTTTAGTAGAAAACGATGAGTAATGGTTAATGTTATGCTTTTTCATAAGCGTTTGAAAAGTGATGTTATAAAATTCGGTCCCCATGTCAGTTTGCAAGTTAACCGGATTATTACGACTGCTAAGCAGTATATGTTCGAATGCACGAGTAACATCAAATTTATTTTTTGATTTTAACGGTTCAGCCCAGGCATACTTTGAGAAGCAGTCAATCACCACTAAGATGAAATTGTAACCTCTGTTATACTTTTTTAGGTTTTGCATGTCCATCAAGTCTGCTTGCCATAAGTCGTTGATTCCTTTCAAAATAACAGAACGTCGAAGGAAATTTCTCCGTACCCCTTTGTGTATTTCATTCACAATTTGCTGTTTTGTCATTACGAAGTTTTTTGAAGTAATTTATCTACCACTGCTTTAGTATAAAACTTATCTTGCAAATGAGTTGAAACCTCAGGTATCCTTGCTTTTAAAGTAGCTTGAACTGTATCCTTTGCATCTTTTATGATTTGTGAACGTAATGTACCAATCAAATTATTAAGTTCTTTCAACATTTTTGCATTCAATCGATCTATATAATCCTTGTTTACAACTAGATTATTTAATTCTTTTATGGTATTAGCATTCAATAGATCTACATAATCCTTGTTCACAGCATCGTCTGCTTCTACTGGAGATCTAATTCCTCTCAGTCTTGATGTTTTTAAATCAAAATCTCCGTTTTCTGATTTTACCAGTGCATTCTCATTAAACTCAAATAACTCTGATAAACGCATTCTTTTGTGAATGTAGTGTCCAAATTTGTCTACGTTCATGTTTAAGGTGTGTTGTTTTGAGAGGATGATAGTAAAATAAACACATTTTTAAATACTTATTTATTTATAACTTTACTTTCACGTAATTCTTCAATGATAGATATAATTTCATTATCTAATCCTGTGTTGCCAGCATCTCTAGACGCAATCAATAATTTCAACCTTTCCACTAATTCGTTAGGATCATCCCAGTACACTAAGTCTACGTTTTTTCTCCACCTTTTTATCAACGGTAGACCTTTTCCCTGAATTGTCTTCTTCAGTTGAAAAAGAGGTTTAATAACTTGCAAATATTTTTGTCCTTTGTTACTTTTTATTGGTTTACTTGGTTCATAGTCTCGACGATGTGCATTTGTATCAAGTAGCATCGATTTATAATTTTGCATATCACTATCTGTAACCAAACTTAGGTCTACATCTTTCTTAAGCAACAACTGTTTTAAACCAGGTGTATTTCGGTATTTACGTCCAACCACCGTGATGTATTGATCGTTGATCGTTATGCAAGCAGAACCTAACATCAGTTTCCCGTGGTCTGCTCTAACCCCAAATGGAATATCTACCAACGCTTCTGAAGATACTGACCAGGATGACGTATCATAGTCTTGATTCCTTTCAACTACTGATTCATATGAAGAGTTACTGTTGATATCGGATTCATATTTGTCTTCATCACCATTATTATCATTGCTTCCTGCACTACCAGTTTCGTTAGTAAACGGACCATCAGCAAAATCTTCACTAGCACGCAGGGGAGGAGTTTGCTTACTAGCATTAGCAATTAGGTTGAGAGGTTCTGTTACAGGTTTGAAAACAGATTCCAGTGCTTGTTTATTGTTAATCTCAGCATCTCTCATTTTTCGTATTTTTATCTTCACAGCTTCTGCCGCATCAACAATTTGTCGTTTTAATGATTTTTCCATATTAATAAAATAGGTCGTAATTGATTTAGCGTTGTAGGGTGAATAATAATGGCAGGCAGGTAATAACCTTATATATGCATTCGTGTTATTAGTCAAAGACTACAAACGTGTCAAATTGACTTCTATAACATCCTTTGTTTTTGGAACAATCTTTGTTAATTACAAGATAATTGAAAGGTATACTCCATATTTTTGAACACATTTCACGAAATTCAATCCATGGCATGTCAGTGTTGACGTGTTCTTCATAAACATGTCTCATATTTCTTTCATCTTGTTTAAAAAGTACGATTAGGT